>JARHVA010002140.1:2265000-2530000 GCA_037957365.1 Torreya grandis
CAGCAAGATTAAATAGTTAAGCACTTCAGCAAAATTTTAAAGTTCAACCACTTCAACAAGTTCAACGACTTCAAATGGCTTCAAAAGACTTAGTGAGAAATAAGAAGGCTTTAACCGTTGAACAATTGAACCTTGAACCAAAATGGTTCAAAGGTTCAATAGGTTTAAAGGTTTAAAGGTTCAATACGTAGTTGGTTCAAAGTATTTGGCTCAATTGTTTGGTTCAAGCAGTCAAGTGGAACACAAGAAGAAAGTGATTGAATCATTGAACTGTTAAACCATAGTTGGTTCAATTGATCGGTTTAATCAGCCAGTTCAAAGGAATGCCCCAAAGCAAAGAGACCAAGTGCCCTTATGGAGGGTGGTGAAGAAAAGAAGAGTTCAAAGAACAAAGGAATGAATCGTTGAACCATTGAACTATTGAACCTTGAACTAAATTGGTTCAATGGGTTTAATGGGTTCAATGAGTTCAATGGATTCAAAGAGATCAAGGGACTTAGAAAAATAGAGAAGTGATGGAACAAAGGATGAACCAATGAACTGATTGAACCTTGAACCAAAAAAGTTTAAAGTTTGAAGGTTTAAAGGTTCAACAGTTCAAAGGAAGCGCTGGACAAAGAGATGGTTCAATCAAAGACCAAGAAAGTGATTGAACCAAGAAAGCAATTGAACTGAGAAAGTGATTGAACTGAGAAAGTGATTGAATTGAGGAAGTGATTGAACTAGGAGAGGGATTGAACTAGGGAAGCAATTAAACCATTGATATCCCTATAGACGTCAAATTTAAGATAATGAAATATTTGTTGATTTTTAAATATGGTATAGACCCTGTGAACAAATTCAATGACTGACCAAAAAGATATCCTGAGAGCTCAGATTGCATAGATAAGGACAAAATATAGTGGAATTTACCATGTGTCCCTTTTAAAACTTGATGGAAAGCACCAAGTGTCAATGTCTGCCATTTCTTCCTTTTATCTCATTATTGAGTAAGGACTGTGGTGGGTCCTAGGTGAATTGCTAAGGTAAGTGGAGCACACCAAGTGGCATCGTCCGTGTGAATCCAAATGAGTCCCACATGTTTCTATAGTGTTTTTAAAAGCTCAGTGGAAGCCGCCATGTGTCATCTTCCATAGGAATCTCAAAGGATATCTTAAGCTTCTATAAGGTAAATGGATGCTGCCAAGTGTCCTCACCTTCTTCACAACAGAAAGTGCCACCTGTCCCTTCATCAAGAATAAAGCACCCGAGAGCTCAAAATATAGCAAGGAAAGGGGAAACGATGGAGAGAGATCAAAAAATATCTGTGCATGGGATATATTTCTAGAAGGTGAAGTAGCTGACCAAGTGGACATTAGAGAGTGCACACATTCAATCACATAGTCTGTTCTCTTGCATTGAGTAAAGCAAAAACAACTGTGCACACATCAGGAAGCCCATATTTAAGACTGATGCCTAATTCTAACATAACCCATGGATAGAATTTAAAATGCATTGAAGGCATTGAATGCATCATAGGCCATCATTTTTGTGAAACAAAGCACTCAAGTCTTTCTTGGAGCATTATATATTGGACTCTCTTTTATTTTTTTAAGGGGATCTCTCTGTTATCAAAAACAAAACTTTGCCCAAATTGAAAGGCATTACTAAGACTTTGAGCTCCAAATGTTGAACATAATTCATTAATTAAATAAGAAAACAAGTGAATTTTTAGACTTTGTGCTAGAATAGCTTGGTTGTTGGGGAAATTGTTCTTATGTCTATTTCCTTAATATATTTTTTGTCCATTTAATTAAATAAGTAGAATTAGTGAAAGTAATCAGGGAGGTGTCCTGAAGCTGATTGTGTGGAGACTTTGTGCTGCCACAATTGTCTTTAGTTTGTATATTTTTTATTTCTATGTAAGGGATCTTGGGATGACTTTATGCCCTCATTAACCTTCATATTTCACTCTTTGGTAGTTAAGGTGGAGACTTTGTGCTACATTTCATCCTGTTGTGTTACTGTGCCCTATTACAGTTACTTGTCACTACTTGAAAGGTTTCTGTTGTCTACTGAACAACACTTCTAAAAGAAGAGGAGTGCCTTCTATCATTTCATCAGGATTTATCCTTTAATTGGTGAACATCATATCTAAAAAAAAAAAGAGATGGATGGTGTTATCCTACCCTTGAGTGTTATTTTTAGCTTATTAATAGTAGATTAGCATATATATATATATAGCCCCTTCATACTTACAGGGAACCTCCCCTTAATGAGAGGAGAGATTTTTCCCCTTTTGATGTAGTAAAATTGCACATCTAGCTAATAAATTTCCCTATGTTGTGGTTGAAGAGACCTATTTTACTCATCAGTTAGTTGATTGACAAAATATTCACCCAACAGTTTTTGGTGACTCTACTGGGGATTTACGCATAATTTAAAGCCTCAAGTTTTAGATTGAAGTAGTCCCTACCCTTACCCATTATAGACTCTGGTGACTCTATTCTATGTCTTACCCATTATTATTATAAACTTATCATCTCCCTCCACCTCCATGTCAACTGGGATAAAACACGTAGTTTAAAGCCTCAAGCTTCAAGCTGAAGTAGGGCCAGTTCTTTCCCATTTTTGTTATACAATCTGGCAGATCCATGGTATATGTGATGCTAAAGGGATAAAAGGTATTGTTGACCCTATATTTGAGTTGGTATAGCAAAGTAATTTTGATCTGTTTCCTTCACCATCTCACCTCTAATGAACCAGGAGCTTTCTTCCTACTAAAGTCAAGTCTCCATTAGTAGGCAAATCATCCATTTCCACTATTAATAAAGCTTTGTCAATACTTACCCCTCTAAGATTTTTTATTACACCTTTCCATAGTCATACTATGGTAGTTCAAGGTCCTTGAGGTAACTCTTTTGGCCCACTCAATTTAACTCCACCTTTACATGAACTTCCACGTAGCTCAAGGAAAAATTTCCCCAAGTTCATGGTGATGGAAAGGTCTATCCTGATGAACATATTGCAGCCTTCAGCATAGCTTGTGGCATAATAGGTGTGGAGTATGAGGATGTAGTAGTCAGGATATTCATGGAAACTTTACAAGGTGCTACTGTAGACTAGTTCTATCATTTGCAGGCCTAGACTATGACTAACTGGAACACTCTCAAAGCCAAATTTGAAGCCAAATTCAAACCTATAAAGATGTGCATGCCCTGATTGCTCAACTCACACAAATGAAGAAGGAACCTCATGAACCAATGAGGGATTTCATAGCCAAGTTTGACAACCTGAGGAACATGATTCTTGTAATTACTTAGCCTATATTTAAGAATCTCAAATATTTCTTCATCAACTCTCAGCTACCTGAAGTGAGTTTTCTATTGAGATGTGTTAGCAAAATAGACCTTGCTATAGCTTAGGATTTGGCCACTGAGGTGGAAGATGACCTTCTCTTGGTAGGAAAGATAAAGAGAGATCCTAATAGAGGCAAATCTTCTTCATCTTCTTAATATTCATCTACAAGCACCACTGATCAAATGGTGCAAAAGTTGGCAAATGCACTGCTAGCCTTGAAAAGATAAGTGGCCCAAGGTATCTCTACTCCTCCTTATCGGGATATGCCAAGGAAGACATTTTAGAACTAGTCATATCAAGGCAATGCTGCCAAAAGTCAAGGGAAACCAAATTGTCTACCTTCCCCATAAGGGAAACTTGCCATTGAAACAACACCAACTAACTCAGTAGTTGGATATCTAGAAATATAACATGATTTCTCTTTCCAACCTGAGTTTGAGCAAGAAAATGATGTTGATATTTTTGTATTAGAGCAAGAAGAATCAGCTAGCGACTCCAACATTGGTTTCCTAAATTACCTAGATGAACCCAGAGATAAAGGTGAAGTAGTTGATGGATTATATGTTGTATTCACCTAATCTTAGAACCAATCGGCCTAGCAAGCTGATAAACTAAAAATAGGGGAAAGTTCTTAGCCTATAATTTCAATTGCCAAATGAGGAACTTCTCTGCCTTTCCAATCAAAGGACCTAGTGAGTAATAAAAAGGTAAATACATCAAGCATTCCTCCATATTTAAATTCAATTCCACAAACCAATACCACCCCTCCTAAAAACCAAAAATATGAACTATCTTCCTCTATTCCTAGTCTATTTCAGTCATTTGACATAATTGACCATGTCAAGAAGAACAAAATTCAAATGTCTAAATTTAAATTCTTGCAATCTAATCCTAAGTAGTTGGATAGGTTAGTTCAGTGTGTGAAGAATAAATTCATCCTTGTAGAACAAGATGTTAAAAAGGTAACTCATGATCCCCAAAGGAACATGTCCATCCCAAACAAACTTGTCATTACTCATCCTACTACTTTTAAAAGGACTGAACTATTCTATGTCTCCTTACTGATAAATGGACATCAACTGAACAATTGCATCATAGATTCAGTTGTGTCAGACAATGTCATACCTACCAAAGTAGTTGAATCCCTTGGTCTCACACTGAACAAGACATTTTGGGAGATGTTTCTCCATGGATAAAAAATATGTGCCACTAATGGGACAAATCAAGGATGCCCAATTTACATTTGTCAGCTTTTTAGAAAAGAGAATCAAGATGATAGTCCTGGTGGCTGATGTCCCAGCCTCATATGGCATCCTTCTTGGCCAAAATTTTTGCAAGGATGTTGGAGGAAAATTGAACATGGACCTATCTAAAGTGAGGATCCATATTAAAGGCATCATCCAGAGGCTGCTTCCTAAAAAGAAGGCAAAATATGTTGTCACCCAAGCATCGATCCCTGAAGCTCAAATTTTTTTTGAGTCTTCAAGCAGGGGTAACTATTTTTTGTCTACTAAACACATTCCTGTTACAGTAAATGAAAGTCCTATAAGTGAAAATTTAGGAATTGGTTCAGATAAAACAATAAAAGGCATGAGAGAGCACAGTGCACACCCAAAGGAACTCTCCTCTCCAAATGAAGAAAAATCTAAGAGAGGAGCAATTTTCGATGATGTATGGATAATAAGATTTGATGGCAGCTGGTCTTCTAGTGGTGCTAGAGCTAGGACTGTGTTGATATCCTCAAGGAGATATCTTTCCTTTTTCATATAAGTTATAGTTTAGTAACACCAACAATGTTTCTAAGTATGAATCATTGTTACTCAGGTTGAAGGCTGCTCAAGGAAAAGGTGTCAAACTCCTTCACGCCAAAGGAGATGTTAAACTGATGGTTTGTCAAATATCTAATGGGGACAATCAAACCATGTGATGGACTAAACAAGAATAGCAATAAGCTATGGTAGTGGACCATACTACTGCATGCCAAAGCTAGGAAAAGGACTCTTCACCAAGAGAGCAAAGATTTATCATTTTTAGATTGGAGACCACACCTTCCCATGGGACAAGAAGAGAGAACCAAAAGTAGTGCAAAAAAATGTGATTCTTGGTGGAGACTTCCATTTGCCCATCATCAATTCTAGGGAGAAAATGGTTTTTTACTGGTTAATCAAGATGGAATGCCATTTTCACTATCTCATAGTGGGTGGCATCTGAAGCGCTTCAAATCTTCAGGCATCAGATAAGATCATCTATACATATGTATATTTGTATAGTCTTTAGTTCTATTTTGTGCTTTTCATTTTTGTTTTTGGTGCCTTTCTTTTTGGATAGCATGACTCTATAGCCCAATGGCACACTTTAAGGCACTGGAGATTCTAGTTTCTACTTCTCTCAGTTGTTCCAAGTCTTCAATGAAAAGAAGTTTCCCAACTGGAGCTAGCTATTGTTCCCAAAATCTATCACTCATTTTTGGGACAAAATATGAACTATTTTGGTCCTACAGGCCAAAAATTCCCTCTTCCCTTCTCAAAAATCATTATGGGCATTCAAATTCTCCATTTTTAAAGCATTTTTAGCTAACTGACTTCACAGGCTTAAATATATGGACTCTATAGGCTTAAATCTACGGACTCTACAGGCTTAAATCTATAGACTCTGGAGGCTTAAATATACAAAATTTGTAGGAAAGAAACAAGCTCTCAACACTTAGGAAATTTCACAGTTGGTTCAACACCAAGGTTCAATGATGTTGACAAGCTTAAAGAGTTAAGCACTTCAACAAAAGTTCAAAGTTTAACCACTTTAGCAAGTTCAACAGCTTCAAACAGCTTCAAAAGACTTAGTGAGAAAGAAGAAGGCTTAAACCGTTGAACCATTGAACCTTGAACCAAAATGGTTTAAAGTTTCAACGAGTTCAAAGGTTCAATAAGTAGTTGGTTCAAAGTTGTTGGTTCAATTGGTTGGTTCAAGTAGTCAAGTGGAACACAAGAAGAAAGTGATTAAACCATTGAACCTTTGAACTGTTGAACCACAGTTGGTTCAATCGGCCAGTTCAAAGGAATGCCCCAAAGCAAAGAGACCAAGTTCCCTTGAAGAGGGTAGTGAAGAAAAGAAGACTTCAAAGAACAAAGGAATGAACTATTGAACCATTGAACCATTGAACCTTGAATTAAATTGGTTCAACGGGTTCAATGGATTCGAAGAGATCAAGGGACTTAGAAAAATAGAGAAGCGATGGAACAAAGGATGAACCAATGAACCGATTGAACCCTGAACTAAAAAAGTTTAAAGTTTGAAGGTTTAATGGTTCAGAGGAAGCACCAAATAAAGAGATGGTTCAATCAAAGACCAAGAAAGTGATTGAACTGAGAAATTGATTAAACTAAGAAAGAGATTGAACTAAGAAAGCGATTGAACTAAGGAAGTGATTGAACCAAGAAAGTGATTGAACTAGGGAAACAATTGAACCATTGATGTCCCCATAGATGTCAAATTTAAGATAATGAAATATTTGTCAATTTTAAAATACGGTGTAGACCCTGTGAACAAATTTAGTGACCTACCAAAGAGATAGCTTGAGAGCTCAAATTGCATAGATAAGGACAAAATACAACAAAAGTCACCATGTGTCCCTTGTAAAACTTGGTGGAAATCACCAAGTGTCAACGTCTACCATTTCTTACTTTTGTCTCATTATTGAGTAAGGACTATGATGGGTCCCAAGTGAATTGCTAAGGTAAGTGGAGAATGCCAAGTGGCATCATCTGTGTGAATCCAAATGAGTCCCACATATTTCTATAGTGTTTCTAAAATCTTAGTGGAAGCCACCATGTGTCATCTTCCACAGGACTCTCAAAGGATATATTAAGCTTTTATAAGGTAAATGGATGCTACCAAGTGTCCTCACCTACTTCACAGTGGAAAACACCACCTATCCCTTCATCAGGAATAAAGCACCTGAGAGCTCAAAATACACCAAGGAAAGGGGAAATGGTGGAGAAAGTTTAGAAAATATCCATGCATGGGATATGTCTCTAGAAGGTGAAGTAGTTGACCAAGTGGACATCGAAGAGCATGAACATTCAATGGCATGACCTGTTATCTTACATTGAGTAAAGTGAAAATAGCTGTGCACATATCAGGAAACACATCAGGCAGCCCATATTTAAGACTAACACCTGATTCCAGCATAGCCCATAGATAGAATTTAAAATGCATTGAAGGCATTGAATACATCATAGGCCATCATTTTTGTGAAACAAATCACCCAAGTCTTTCTTGGAGCACTATATATTGGAACCTCTATTATTGTTTTAAGGGGATATATTTATTATCAAAAACAAAACTCTGCCCAAATTGAAAGGAATTACTAAGACTTTGAGCTCAGATTGTTGATCATATTTCATTATTTGAATAAGAAAACAAGTGAAATTTTAGACTTTGTGTTAGAATAGCTTGGTTGTTGGGGAAATTGTTCTTATGGTTATTTCCTTAATACATTTTTGTCTATTTAATTAAATAAGTAAAATTAGTGAAAGTAATCAGGAAGGTGTCCTGAAGCCAACTATGGAGAGACTTTGTCCTACCACAATTGTCTTTAGTTTGTCTATTTTCTATTTCTATGTAAGGGATCTTGGGATGACTTTGTGCCCTCACTATCCTTCATATTTCACTCTTTGGCAATTGAGGGGGAGAATTTGTGCTACATTTCATTCTGATGTGTTACTGTGCCCTATTACAGTTACTTGTCACTACCTGAAAGGTTCCTGTTGTCTATTGAATAACACTTCTAAAAGAAGAGGAGTGCCTTCTATCATTTCAATAGGATTTATCCTTTGATTGGTGAACATCATCTATGATAAAAGAGAGATGGATGGTGTTATCCTACTTGTGAGTGTTATGTTTAGATTATTTATAGTAGATTAGCGCGCGCGCACACACACACACACACACACACACACACACACACACACACACACACACACACACACACACACACACACACACACACACACACACACACACATATATATATAGCCCATTCATACTTACAGGGAACCTCACCTTGATGAGAGGAGATATTTGTCCCCTTTTGATATAGTAAACCTAAACATCTAGCTGACTAATTTCCCTATGCTATGGTTGAAGAGACCTATTTTGCTCATCAGTTAGCTGATTGACAAAATATTCACCAATAGTTTTTGGTGACTCCGCTGGGGATTTATGCACAATTTGAAGCCTCAAGTTTTAAATTGAAATAATCCCTACCCTTATCCATTATAGACTTTGGTGAATCCATTCTATGTCTTACCCATTATCATTATAGCCTTACCATCTCCCTCCACCTACACATCAACTAGGATAGAACACGTAGTTTGAAGCCTCAAGCTTCAAGCTGAGTAGGGCCAGTTCCTTCCCATTTTTGTTTTACAATCTAGCAGATCCATGGTATATACAAAGCCAAAGGTCTAAAAGGTATTGTTGACCCTGTATTCAAGTTGGTATAGCAAAGTAATTTTGATTTGTTTCCTTCACCATCTTGCCTCTAATGAACCAAGAGCTTTCCTCCTACTAAAGTCAAGTCTCAATTACCGAGCAAAGCATCGATTTCCACTATTAATAAAGCTTTGTCACTACTTACCCCTTTGAGATTTGTTATTCCACCTTTCCATAGTCATACTATGGCAGTTCAAGGTCCTTGGAGTAACTCTTTTGGCCCACTCAATTTAACTCCACCTCTACATGAACTTCCATGTAGCTCAAGGAAAAATTTCCCCAAGTTCTATGTTGATGGGAAGATCCATCCTGATGAACATATTGCAGCCTTCAGCATAACCTATGGTGTAATAGGTGTGGAGTATGAGGATGTAGCAGTTACACTATTCTTGGAAACATTACAAGGTGCTACTGCAGACTGGTTCTATCATTTGTAGGCCTAGACTGTGACTGACTGGAATACTCTCAAAGCTAAATTTGAAGTGAGATTCAAGCCCATAGAAGATGCACATGCCCTATTGGATCAACTCACACAAATGAATAAGGAGCCTCATGAACCAATGAGGGATTTAATAGCCAAGTTCGACAAGCTAAGGAATAGGATTCATATAATTGCTCACCTTACAATTGAGAATCTCAAATGTTTCTTCATCAACATTCAGTTGTCTGAAGTGAGTTTTTTGTTGAGACGTGCTAGCCAAATAGACCTCCTATAGCTCAAGATTTGGCTACTAAAGTGGAAGATGACCTTATCTTTGTAGGAAAGATAAGGAGAGATCCTAACGGAGGTGAATATTCTTCATCTTTTGAATATTCATCTACAAGTACCACTAATAAAATGGTGTAAAAGCTAGAAAATAAACTGCTAGCCTTGAAAAGACAAGTGGCCCAAGGTATGTCTACTCCTTATTGAGATATGCCAACGAGGACATTTCAGAACTAGTCATATCAAGGCAATACTACCAAAAGTTAAGGGCAACCAGATCATCTACCTTCTCCATAGGGGAAACTTGCCATTGAAGTAGTACCAACAAACTTAGCAGTTAGATATTTGGAAATAGAACATGATTTCTCTTTCCAACCTGAGTTTAAGCAAGAAAATAACACTGATCTTTTTGCAACAGAGCAAGAAAAATCAGCTAGTGACTCCAACATTGGTTTCCTGAATTACCACGATGAACCCAGAGATAAAGGTGAAGCAGTTGATGGATCATATGTTGTATTTACCTAGTCTCAGAACCAGTCAACCTAGTAAGTTGATAAACTAAAAATAATGGAAAGTTCTCAACCTATAATTTCAATTGCCAAATGAGGAACTTCTATGCCTTTCTAGTCAAAGGATCCAGTGAGTAATAAAAAGCTAAATACACCAAGCATTCCTCCATCTTCAACTTTAATTCCACAGACTAGTACCACCCCTCCTAAAAAATAGAAAGATGAACTATCTTCCTCTATTCCTAGTCTATTTCAGTCATTTGACATAATCGACCATGTCAAGAAGAACAAAATTCAAATGTCTAAATTTAAATTCTTGCAATCTAATCCTGAGCAGTTGGATAGGTTAGTTTAGTGTGTGAAGAATAAAGCCATCCCTATAGGACAAAATGTTAAAAAGGTAACTCATGATCCCGCAAGGAACGTGTCCATCCCAAAAAACCATGTCATTGCTCCTCCTACTACTTCTAGAAGGACTGAACCATTTTATGTCTCCCTGCTGATAAATGGACATTAGCTGAACAATTGTATCATAGACTCAGGTGTGTCAGATAATGTCATGCCTACCAAAGTAGCTAAATCCCTTGGTCTCACACTGACCAAGACATTTGGGAGATGCTTCTCCATGGAGAACAAACAAGTGCCACTACTGAGACAAATCAAGGACACCCAATTTGCATTTGTTGACTTTCTAGAAAAGAGAATCAAGATGATAGTCCTAGTGGCCGATGTCCTAGCCTCATACGACATCCTTCTTGGGAAAAATTTCTTTAAGGATGTTGGAGGAGAATTGACCATGGACCTATCTAAAGTAAGGATTCATATCAAAGGCATCATACAGAGGCTGGTTCTTGAAAAAGAGGCAAAATATATTGTCACCCAACTGTTGATCCCTGAAGCTCAAATTCTATTTGAGTCTTCAAGTAGGGGTAACTATTTTTGTCTAGTAAAGATGTTCCTATTATATTAGATGAAAGTCCTGTAGGTGGCAATCCAATAATTGGTTCAAATAAAATAATAGAAGGCATGAGAGAGCATAGTGCAAGCCCAAAGGAACTCTCCTCTCCAAATAAAGAAAAATCTGAGAAGGGAGTAGTTTTTGATGATGTATGGATACTAAGATTTTATGGCAGATACTCTTCTAGTGGTGTTAGAGCTATGACTATGTTGATATCTCATTAAGGATATATCTTTCCTTCTTCATACAAGTTGTAATTCATCAACACCAATAATTCTACCAAGTATGAATCTATGTTACTCGAGTTGAAGGTTGCTCAAGGCAAAGGTGTCAAACACCTTCACATCAAAGGAGATACTGAGCTAATGGTTTGTCAAGTATCTGATGGGGAGAATCAAATCATGTGATGGACTGAACTAGAAGAGCAACAAGCTATGCTAGTAGACCACACTACTACACACCAAAGTCAAGAAAAGGAACTCTTCCCCAAGAGAGCAAAGATTTATGGTTTTTAGATTGGAGACCACACCTTGCCATGGGGCAAGAAGAGAGAACCAAAAGGAGTGCACAAAAAATGTGATTCCTGGTGGAGACTTCCTGTTTCTATGCTAATTTTGCTTTCACATTCGAAAGATAGAAATGAGAAACTAAGAGATGGTCTAGGGTTAGAAGATACTTGAATATAGTTATGCGCACCAAAATCAGACATTAGAAGGTACTCCTCTTTGGCTATGGAGGAATCACACCTGTGAAGAAAAAGAGACTAGACACAAAAAAATGTTAGACGAAGAGAAAGTGGGCTGTCAAGCAAATGCTCGATCCCTAAAGTACGAAGACTTCCTTAAGGGATATCAACCCACTAATAAAAAGCAAAATATTTGACTGAAGTAGAAATAATGAAAGACAAAATGAAACAAAATAAAAGACAAAAAGTAGAATGCATACCTGATATGCAACAAACTACTCTACACAGTCACCAGTGTCGGTCTCTGTGCCGGCATCGGTCAAGAAGGGTGCTGACGTCGGTTAAAGTGCCAGCATCGGTAGGGGTAATGACTGGCGTCGGTCAGGGTAATAGCCTTGGATAGGGTCTGGTCGGGTCTGGACACGGTCTTAGGATTTTCATAAAGGTTTGATGTTTTTATCTGAGGGTTTGGGAAGCCAGTTTAGGAGTTAGAGGGATTGTTTGAGGGTTTGTACAGGGATCTGGATAGAGTTATAGACTGTATATTCTACAGAGGGTGGATAGAGGTGATACAGGTGGAAGTAAGGTTGGGGCTATAGTCTGAATCTAAATCTGGGTAATGATAGCAATTAAAAGTAATAACCAAAGATCAGAATAAAAACACAGAACAAATGCTTACCTATTACGCGCTAAAGATAAAAGTTGAAGACATGATTGATGTTGTCACTGTGTCGAAAAAGTTTGATGTAGCAGACTTCCAGCAAGATAATTGAAGTAGAATACCTGTATCAGAGAGAGAATGTGAGAGATTGATTATAGATTGGTTGGATGCAAGAATTGGTTGATTGCAAGAATTGGTTCATTGTTCGAATGAAGAGGTTTGCTAATTGATACGAAGGAAGGTCTGATAACCGATCGAGAAATGGATTGGCAACTGAATGGATAATAAATAATGGATAATGGTTCCTGTGTTTGGGTCGAGAATATAGTGTTAAAGATAACTAATGTCAGCAGGACTGTCGACGTCAGCCGATAAGTGACCAATGTCAGTGACATCAGCCAAGTTATGACCATCATCGATAGATGCAGAATGGGGACAAAGGCTAACTTTAGCTCTCTGCTGATTTTTACATGCTACCAGGGTCAAGGCTTGTGGGAAAATGGTTGACAGGGGTTAAATAGGTGTGGAAAACTAAAATGGGGGTTAAGGGGAGGACGATAAGGGTTAGACACAATTATGGTGTTTACATTTGCCCCTTTTTGTCTTGTTGGTTGTTCTGGATGAACTGCAAGACAAAAATAGGAGTTGGTTACCCCAGGTGTGGGATAAGGTCAATTTTGTCTTGTTGGTTATTCGAATGAACTGCAAGACAAAAATAGGAGGGTTGGTTGCCCCGATTATGGATGAGGTATTCCCCCTCAAAGTAGGAGTCCAGAGAAGGGAACCTAGAATCGAGTGTTGATTTGACAAAGATTGGATGAAAAAGGGGTGAAGATAGAGTGAGAATGCTGTAAAAGTCATGATTGCACGTACACCACTTCACAAGGATGGTCAGGTCAAATTGTCGCAGGTCGAGGGTTGAGGAGTGTCAAAATTGAAATAACCGGGCCCCAAAATTTAGTCATTTACTGATTGGGTTATTCAATCTAAGCTAAAGCTCCAATGGTCATCATGTTCTAGGTATACCAGGTGCAAGAAGTGCTCCCAAAAACATGAAAATGTTACAAGTAGTGGGGATCAACCAGCTTGCGATCCTATACTTGTGAAAGTCAAAAGTGTGTGCATAATTTTGCTAACCAATCATGAGGTAGCATACATGCAAAAATAACCAAGGCAAAATTGCTTTGGAAGTAGTCGTGGTTAGAGGAGATGGTCATGATCTCTAAGGTCTGGTGGTCGATGGATGGAGGCAAAAGTGATCTCAAGTGTGCCCCAGGGGGCCAAAATGACTTGTATTGGAGGGCTGACTAATTGAAGGCATAATTTTGGGGCAACATGATGAAAAAAAGAGGTTTAAATTTTGTTGATGTCGGTGATAAAACCGATGTCAGAGACATAAAGAGACCGACGTCGGCAGGATATCGGCCGCCATCGGTGGTATAGGGCACGCTTATGCCGACATTAGTGGCCTGTCAAATTTGACAAAACTAGATTGGCAGCCGACCAAAAGTCATTTGTGATTTAGTTGACTGAGAGAAAAGAGCTCTGGAGTCAAGTGAGTGAAAGTGACACTAGGTTGACCGAGGAGCAGTGTGAGGTGTCAAAGAAGCATTGGTGGAGAGAGAGAGACGCGTGGAGAGAAATTGGAGGCTGCAAAGATGCATGTGGGCCAGGTGGAGCTTGTAGAGATTTGGATGCTGAGGAGATGGCCGAGGGGAGTAGAGGACCCGCAGGGGGTCCACCACCAGTGGCACCCATCGTGCCACCATGCCGATGACGTCGGGATGAGGTAGGAGGCCCTAATGAGCTCAATTGGTTGATTTGTGCTTTGATTTGATTTTTGAAATTTTTGATTGTTTAGGTAGAAATTGAGGGGGGAGGGTAGCTAAGAAGGTGGGTAGGGGGTCTATGATAGATTAGGAGTAATTTAGGAGTGATTTAGGGGGTGAGGGAGTCAATAATGGGAAAGCCCTAAATTTAGGGCTTGCCTTGTTCGGCCCTAGGGCTGAACCAATCGCTGATGTTGGTGGGTTCATCGGCATCAACCGACCAGAGACTGGCATTAGTCACTAACCTACCAACATCGGTCACTAAGTGACTACTGTCGGTTAGGTGAGTGCCGTCGCCAGCATGATAACCAATGTTGGTGGCTGCCTGGTCAAAAGGAGTGATGAAAAATGGTCAAATCAAAGGGTCAAAGCGATGGCAAGGGCTTCTCGAGTGTCAGAATAGGCATAGATGGTCAGAATGGTTGGTTAAATAAGAAGAGTAGGCATGAGATTGACTTGGGTTTGGTTTGCAGGTGAGGCAAACTCTGATGCTACGGGATCACCTCCTGACTTTGCTGACGCGAATGCACGGGGACATTACCGGGGAGGAATGGGCACAGATGAGTGTAGTTGGACTAGGCGGGTTGAGATGCTACTACAGAGTGGCACGAGATGTGAGCCTGATGGTGGTGATAATCGAGCAGTGGGACCATTCCACCAACACCTTCCACCTGCCCATGGGTGAGATGATAGTCACGGTCAAGGATGTGTACCAAATTTTGCAGCTGCTAGTACACGAAGCTGACATCTATGCATGCTCAAGAGAGGTGCATGATATACACATGGTTACGCTATTTGGGGAGCACGTTGCTAAGATGAGCTACCACTCAGCAAGTTTTTCTTATGAGCCTCTGTACGTGGCAGATGAGGATGCACATCGGTTGGTTGTCCTGATGATGATTGATATTACAGTGTATGCACTCCCAGATGCAGAGGGAGGCAAGTTTCTAGTCACCATGACCAGAGTTTTGACAGACATGATTGAGTGGTAGACAGTGTTTGCCTGGGCACCGGTCTTTTTGGCCCAGGTATACAGAGAGTTATGGGGCATCAATCGGTGATGATGGTACAGTCTGTGTGTAGGTCACCTTCTACACTGCTGCGCATATGAGCATATCATGGTGACATGACCTCTCAGCCTTCTAGTGGTGATTCAGTTTAGCTTCAGGGTTGGATTCAGGTGATGGCATGTGATGATGGTGCAGATGTGAGTGGATGGAATGGTCAGGGATATTGACCACTACCAAGGGGTGCTAGAGGCCCTAATTCTAGAAGACATCATTTGGAGACCATACCTAGGATATCCAACATTTAGAGACTAGGGGGAGTAGTTGGTTGGGGTATAGAGCCTGAGATGGGTCAAGGGTAGGTGAGCTGGTGAGCTTGAGAGGATTCCAGCAGAGAGAGTGTAGTGTCAGTACAGGCTGCTATAGGATGTTCCTCCTACATTTCCATAGTATAGGTGAGATGATATAGAGGTGCCGCTCCCACTGCCAGAGGAGATGGAGGAGCCAGATTTTGAGGAGTTACCGGCAGGACCTGGGATGGTTGACCCAGGTTGTATAGAGGCCTACACAGCATGGTGGGCAGGGTAGTACACAGGAGTTCAGGTAGGGCCATAGCTAGATTTATAGGTTATCACCAAGGAGCGGGATGTAACCCATGAGGAGAGAGACATAGTGTGGTAGGAGAGGGACACGACACAAGCCCAGGTGACCATTTTATAGGGATAGGTCACAGTTTTATAGGGGCAGCTGGCGGGGGTGACAAGATAGGTGGCTACTTTGACAGGACAGGTCACTATGTTGTAGGGTCAGTTGGCCATAGCCCAGGCACATGCATCAATAGGAACAGGGCTTGAGAGGATAGGGCTCGATGCAGTATCCACCTCAGCAGTCAACTCAGCAGCCCACACAGTTAGTGTCAGTGCAGCCAGAGTTTTCACAGCCACAGGGTTTAGTGCAGGGCACGACAGTAGGACAGATGGGTCCACTACAGTCTGTATCTCTAGTTAGATACAATGATGCACTAGATGAGATCACGTATTATGAGAGGGCTATTAGGGTGTTCCCTCAGATACCGTGATACTCTGAGATGAGGGTAGAGTAGAGCTGGCAGCATTCTATGTCATGGGCAACTGCTACAAGTTTGCGCAGGTGGCCTAGATCAGAGGTGGGAGAGGATACAGCGTCTTCTCGGCCACTGCCACCACCACCATAGCCACATCCTTGAGGGCAAAGTTTTGACATGATGTATATACCGACCTGCGTGCCGATGATGCGAGATGTATGAGAGAGAGACAGAGGCACAGATTGTGCGATTGTATAAAACATTGATATATATATATATATATATATATATATATATATATATATATATATGATGAGATTATTTTGGATTATTGGATGTTGTCATGGATGTGTTTAATATTTATGGTACTTTTATTTGATGCATGTTTTAATATGATGTGTATGATGATGATGTTATGATGCTATGTTTGTGATTATGATGACTAATATAATGATGAATGTGATGGCTAATGAAATGATGATATGATTTGATGTTTAATGATGTTGATGTTGATGTTTTGATTTAGTTAATGATTATGAAAATATGTAATTTTTTGTGATGTGACTCGCAGGTGATGAAAGAATGAGATGGGAGAAAGGAAGAAGAGGATGGCTGAGCTAACCCCAGAAGACCCCAGTCAACTGAGTGCTGCCTACATAGCCCTTGTCCTAAGGGCCTCAGGCCAATATAGTTCTCCCAAAGAGGGAGGAAAAAGGGTCAAAGTGATTGATTGGGCTTGGTCGAGGGCAAGGTCATGGTCAAAAGGAGGAAAGAAGGTTTGTCCATCAGAGAGACGAACAAATGAAGGTGGTCGAGCTAACCCCAGAAGATATCATATCATCTGAGTGCTGCCTACATAGCCCTTGTGTGATTGGCCTTAGACCAATGTAGTTCGAAACTAGGAGTCTGAGTGGTAGACAGGTGGTGAAAGTGGTCGATAGACTAGTCTTGGTCAAGGTCGAAATGAAGAGGAGAAAAAAGATGTTACAGCCTTTCCCAAATGGTGTATTCTGTAACATTGGTGATGTGGTCTTTCATCCCTAGAAATTTTCCATAGTCGTGATGGATGTATGCTAAAAATGAATTAAGGTCTATTTATGCTTTAGCAAGTATTAGTTTATGCTTAACATAAATTACGTCTGGTCGAGAGTTTCCATGTGTATTGGTGTCCATAGAAACTAGTGTGAATAGGTTATGATGATGTGATAGGTCTGAAAATGTTGGGTTGGCTTGGTTGGGTTTGACAAGTGATGAAGTTGAATGTGACCAAAGTGTAGAAAAAGTGAAAGGCATATTGCTCTTTCATTGACAAGGACCAGAAATGATAGCATAGATAGGGGTTATTAGAACCAAGGGGCCCATTCATGCATGACATCGTTGACCATATGTTGTGTTAGAGTGGTAATCGAATCACTTTGACATTAAAGTGAGCTCGAAGTCCCTTGAGCAAGTGATAGGAGGAGGATAGGGTAACCCATTTTAGAGCAGAGATAACTTTGCCCCTTTTATAGGAGACCCTGAGACAACTACAAGCCAAGTCCATGATTTTTTTATTTTTTGGTGCAGACTGATCAATGTGGGAAGTCTATATATAGATGTCATTTGCTTGGTGGTCATTTGCGAAGCTGATCAATGCAGGAAGCTACTAAGAAAGATTGTTGTTGGTAGCAAGAGTTAATCATAGCCATCCTTCAAGGGAGTGGTCTATATTTTGCTTTATATATAAGGGCTTTGAATAACTGTCCTTCGAGGGAGCAATCTATTAGCTATAACAATGATAGTACAACTGTCCTTCAAGGGAGTAGTCTGCCTTTTGATGCGATTTGGTGACCTTGGATATTTTTGACATCTTGATTTGTTTTGACAGAAATGTGAGTCATGGATTAGACTATATAAGGTCAAGGGTTCCCTTTTATTAGGACAAAGCATCCCTACTATATAAAAGGGGTATATAGGATTTGTTAAGGAGAGTAGGGTTGAAAGGAATGAGGACTAAGACGATGGGGATTGCTCAAGGGATGAGCTCAAGATAAATGTCAAGTGGATGAGTACTCAACTAACAATAGAATGGTCGCAGATGCAACACATTAAGAGGCTCAAGTTCTGGTTGTCCATCGAGAGAAGACAAATGATACGTCCCTGATCCATACTTGTGCATGATAATGAAAGGTCCGAGCCAATTAAGGGCAAACTTGCCTCGTTTACTTTGCTCCATATTGGTCACATGCTGATTCTCTTTGAGGATGAGGTCTCCGATATTGAAATCTCATTCTCACAGATTTTTATCATAGGCTCGCTTGATGTGATGTTGATAGACATGGAGATGGTTGAGGGCAGCAAGACGATGCTTTTCAAGTAACTCAAGTTGAGCTAAGTGATCTTGACGAAAGTCATCATTAGAAAGAATGTCATGTAGAGAGATGCGGAGAGATGGGATCTGTACTTTGAGAGGTAGGACAGCCTCTATTCCGTACACGAGAGAGAAAGGGGTAGCACCCGTGGAGGTTCAAATGCTAGTGCGGTAGGCCCACAAAGTGAAGGGAATGTGAATATGTCAATCCCTTCCAGTGTCGCTGACCACCTTCATGAGAGTTTTAGTCAAGATTTTGTTGGAAGCCTCAGCCTGCCCATTTGCTTGTGGGTAGTAAGGCAAAGAGAAACTGAGCTTGATGCCAAATGAGTCATAGATTTTTTGGATAGTCTTGTTTTTGAAGGACTTGCCATTGTCGGTGATGATTTTATGAGGGACACCGAAGTGACAGATGATGTGGCTGTTGATGAAGTCAAAAATCTTGTTGGCTTTTGTGGAGATGAGAGGAATGGCTTCCACCCACTTGGTGAAATACTCGGTGGCAGTGATGATGGATTGATGATGAAGAGACGAATGAGGGTTAATCTCACTGATGAGATCTATGCCCCACTGAGAAAAAGGCCAGAAATCTTGAGCGACTTGTAAGGCGTGACTAAGAAGATGAAGCAAGTTAGAGTGTTACTGACACTTGATGCAATGCTAAACATAGTCACTACAGTCTTGATGAAGGGTGGGCCAATAATAGCCCAGGTGAAGGATGCACTTGGCAACTGAATTCGCACTAAAATGTCTACCACAAATCCCATCGTGGACTTGCTTAATGGCCTGAGATGCTTCAGTGGAGGTGAGATAGTGAAGAAGGAGGCCATCGAAGCCTCAGTTATAGAGAAGACCCCCTAGCATGGTATAGCGAGTGGTACGCTTGATAAAATCTCACCGTGCATTGTTAGAGAGGTTGGGAGGAATGACAGACAAAGATAAGAAGTCTACAAGTTGCTTATACCAAACATCTCATGGGCTAGAGTTTATGGTGTTGACATGATTAATGTTAGGAGAGATATAGGAAGACAATGGCACACAATGCACTGTGACAAAAAGTCTGGATGCAGATGAGGAAGATGGGATATACGAAGTGAGAGAAGCCATGGTGTCAGCAAACTTATTCATAGATCGAGGAACAGTCTGCAAGAGGTAATGGTCAAAAGATGCAAGGAGAATGTCAGCACAGTTTTTGTACCTTTGCAAAATTTCATTTTTATAAAGGTATGAACTGTTGACCTGATTGACAACAAGCTACGAGTCACTGAAGTTGTTAATGGACTTGATGCTGAGAGAGAGGGCGGTCTGAAGTCCCAAAATTAAGGCCTCATATTCAGCCATATTATTGGTACAATTAAAGTTGAGCTTGAAAGACAAAGGCATGGGCTCACCATCAAGTGGGATGAGAATGACTCCCATACCCCCACCAAGTTGACATTTGGAGCTGTCGAAGAACATGGTCATTTGGTAGACAGTGTCATCGGTGGAAAGCGCAGTGATAGACTCGTCAGGAATCTCGCACTGTGAAGGTTGATTGTTGGGAAGAGGGGCATTTGCCAGTTGATCAGTGATGGTTTACCCCTTGATAGATTTCTGCTGGATGAATTTGAGGTCAAACTCAGCAAGCAGCATGAGCCACCGAGCCATACGTTGATGTTGATATGGCTTGGAGTGCATAAACTTAAGAGGGTCGGTGTGAGTGATGACAAAGGTTTTATGGTTAAGAAGATAGTGGCAGAGCTTGGTAGCGGTAAAGACTAATGCCAAATAGAGTTTCTCGATATGAGTATACTGAGTTTCATAGTCGACTAGTGTTCGGCTGATATAGTAGACCGCTTGCTCACAGTGATGCTCGTCTCAGTGCGTGATCATGGCACCTAATGAATGGTTGGTGACAGAGATATAAAAGTAGAAGGGTTGATCATCTTTAGGTGGAATGAGGACTGGTGGAGAGAAGAGATAGCATTTAAGGGCTTCAAAAGCCTCTTAACAGTCCTTATCCCATGTAAAAGAGACATCCTTCTTAAGGAGATGATGAAAAGGTTGGCAGTAGTCAGAAAGCTACAAGATGAAATGGTGAATGGACTAGAGCTTCCCTTGTAGACTGTGAAGCTGCTTGAGATTGGTTGGGGGCGACATCTCAAGGATAGCGCAGATCTTGGCGAGATCTATCTCGATGCCATGAAAATAAATGATAAAGCCGAGAAGCTTGCTGGAGAGGACCCCAAAGACACATTTCTTGGGGTTAAGGCGGACATTGTATTGAAGAAGGTGAGAGAAGATGATTTTGAGAATGGTCAAATGGTCATGGCGAAGCTTGGACTTGCCGAGAAGGTCATCTACATAGTCCTCCATGATTTTATGGAGGAGATCATGGAAAATGTAGGTTATGGCACGTTGATATGTGGTGCCTGCATTCTTCAAGCCGAAAGGCATGACTCGATAGCAGCAAGTCCCCCATGGGGTAATGAAAGTGGTCTTGTGTTGATCTTTGGAGAAATCAGGATTTGATTGTATCCTAAAAACCCATCCATGAGAGATAGCATCTCATGGCCGGCCATGAGATCAATAAGCTGGTCAATGTTAGGAAGAGGAAAGTCATCTTTGGGACAAGCTAGGTTAAGGTCGTGATAGTCTGTGCAGATTCGGATCCCCCCAGTCACCTTGGTGACTGGGATGATGTTAGAGACCCACTGTGGATAATCGATGGGCTGGATGAAGGAGACAGAAAAGAGGCGCTGAAGCTCTTCTTTGACAATGAGGGCAATGCGAGGATGCATCTTTTGAAGCTTTTGCCTAATAGGCTTAGCCTCTAGTTTGGTGATAATGTTATGGGTAGCGATGGTGGGGTTGATGCCAGGCATGTCACGATAGGTCTAGGCAAAGGCCTTGCTATGGTCTGAGAGGAACTGGGTATAGTCAAGCTACTCCTGAGCATCTAAAGATTGTCCAATCTTTAAGACGTGAGGAATGTCAGAAGAAGGGAGGTTGATGTCAATGGTTGATTCATTTAACATAACCTAGGTCTCAGAAGGGAGAGAGCGCTAGATGAAAGAGTCATCGATGCCCATGTAGGAAAGAATGGTGTCATCATCAATGCAGTGGACAGTGTGAATGGTTGCTGACTCATCTTCTACCATGCTGAGAAAAATGAGAGGGAGAGACCTGGACACCCCATTGAGCTGATAAGTCAAGGGTTCTAGGTGGATGGTGTTTATGAAAAAAAAACTAGGAGGGATGGAAACCACTGACTCTGTAGGTGAAGGAGGAAGAATGGGTGATCCTGGAGGAGATTGGTCATGGTTGGTTCAGCACAAAAGTCTGTAGGGGTCTGAGTGGGGTCATGATATCCCAGGCCATACCATTTCTTAGCATCATCATCATTGAGCGGTTTGATGGGCTAATGGGAGCCTTGCTCATAGTGTCTGAAGCCAAAACCCTTCCATGCACACCTGTAAAGGTAAATGTGTGCAAAGGTGGGGTTGCCAAGAAATGAGAAGTCTGATGTGAAAGGTTAAGGTGAAGAAAGAGGATTTCAATCAGTAGGGGCTTGATCAAACCCCCATAGACAAGGTTGGTTCAGAGGTGAGGAGGACCATAATGTACGATCATCCTGATCCGATGGTCATAACTAGGGCTGTGATGAAGGCGTCCATACTCTTGTGGATTTTGGAACATGTCTAAGGCTAGCAAGCGATATTCCCCTAATGAAAGTCTTTGGAAGATGTCTTCCATGGGATATGTGATCATCGCTTGAAGGGGATGTGTGAGGGTGACCGCCAGTTGCGAACTAGTTGAAGCTTTCACGGATGGAGGTGGTGATGGGGTTGATAGCTTGATAGGAATGAGAACATCATTTGGATGGTAGGTGGTGTTACAAGTTTTGAAGGGTGAAGGGTCAGTAGGAATGGTATGGACTTGCCCATCATGCTCAAATTTACCACAACAGTGTAGGGTGGAGGGGACACAGGCCATGGCACGGATCCAGGGTCGGCCTAGCAAGATGTTGTATTGAAAATCTCCTTCAATGATATAGAAGAGCTCTGGGACTGTGCGTGGACCAATGTGAATGTGAAGGATGACTGTGCCAATGGTCGTGGTAGTGGTGACATTAAAGGAATGCAAGATTGTGTCAGTTTTAGAGACATAATTCTTGGGAAGAGCCAATTGTTCAAAGGCATGGGTGGAGATAATGTTGATGATGGTGCCTTCATCGATCATAATGCATTTAATGCATGTCTGATCAACATAGGTAGTGATGAAGAGGGTGGCATCCTGATCTTTCGTGTTGGATGTGGGAATCTCAGAATCACTGAATGTGATGGAGGCAATAGGGGCTAAAGAGTGGACAAGGGCAGCAAGTGGCTGGGGGTCCTCAGGTTGAACCTCCATTGCCTACAGGGCTCTGATGAGGGCTAGATGATGCTGGGGTGAGGTTTGGATGAGGTCATAAAGGGACATCTTCACAGGCATCTGGTGAAGTTATTTCAACATAGAGTCATGAATTGCCCCTGAAGAGGAAGAAGAAGAGGGTTGAGGTGCACCAAGGATAGAAATCTTAGGCTTGGGTGGTTGAGGTGGCTGGACGAAAGGGTAGGTTCAAGGAACGGCGGCTTTTTCCTTTGCCTTGTCCTTTTGTGACCTAGTGGTTATGTGAATGGCATTGATTTCAAAGATAGGGGTGAAGGAGATGAAGGGGTCGTGGTCTGCTGATGAGATGTTGATGGGTCTAAAGAGGTCAGAGGGTTATGAGAAGGAGTCAGGGGTCGGTCAAGAGTGTCCTCAAATAGAAGAGTGTCTTTATCCAAATAGTGGCAAATGACAGTCTTGAGGGCACAACAAGTCTCGGTATCGTGTCCTGGCATACAATGATATAAGCAAATCATTGTGTCGTCGAACCAGGAGGCTTAGACCCGAGAGGTTGGAAAGGCCTGATGGGTGGAAGGGTTATGCTGGAAGTCTACAAAAGTTGATGCAAGATCAAAGAGTATGAGCCCACTAAAGGGTCTGTGCTCGTCGATGTGTGTGATACTGGTGACTTTTTCTTGGGTGGAGTCAGAGGAGGCTTCCGTACCACCTTTTGGATTGACGGTGTGGCAACAGGTGGAGACAGTACTTTTTTCATGAGAGGTACCACTATTTTGGGAGAGGGTAGGCTAGCGGTAGGCAAAGGAAGCGAAGGAGGAAACTGGTTTTGATTAAAAGTCAGAGTGGGAAGGACTCTGGTCAGGGTTGAAGGATGGGGGCCCAAAATGGAGGGAAATGATGACAAAGGAAGAGGCATTCGCCTCTATGGTTTAGCAGTCTTCTGTGACTTGGGTTTAAGATTACTATTGGTCGAGGTCTGGTCTAAGTCCACCTTCACTTGCGAATGAGTGAGGTTGGAGACAGGATGAATGCCAAGTGACTTGATAGATTTAGATGGGGTAGATGTGGGTTTTGGTTTTGATGGGGTCGGTTGAGTCTTAGAAACGGAAGTCTAGTTTTTTTTAAAAGTCTTGGGAGATTTCACCATGGGAGGATTAGCTGCATGAGATGAGAGGGCATGGGCATGTTGAAGAGCTGTGAGATGCTCCCACAATCCTTGATGCTCCACTTTCCTAGAAGGGAGAAGTTCAAGTTTCTCCACTAGTCGAGAAAATGGCTGAGAAGATGTGGGATGAGGTTTGGGTTCTTGAGAAGATGTGGACGATTGTGGGGTTGAAGATGAGACTGGTGTAGCGGTCTCAGACCTAAGGCATGATGGAGTCGTGGCAAGTTCATCTATGGTTGGAGACGAAGGAGAGGTAGGTTCTTCCCTGGGTGGAGAAGAAACTGGAGAATGAGGCTCCTCAAGCGGGTAAAGAGTAGGGATGATTATGCCCTCCATTTACGGTCGAGGAGTAGGAAGGGTTAGGTCCTCCATGGGCAGCAGGAAGGAGGATGGTGAAACTGGCAGTGCTGGTAAGGTCGAGGCATCCTCTAAGATGAGAGAGGTTGATGGAGAACTAACCAGAGAAAGAGGTTCATCCACATGTGATGGACTGATGGATGGACTCACCTCTTGAGGTTGGTTGGAAATGAAGGGCGAGACCGTATTGACTGTTTGTATATTGTGTCCGTGAATGTTGTCAGTCAAGGTCTGGATATTGTTCTGAGTTGGTGGATGATTGGGGAATGGTCACTTGAAGATGTCGATGCCCTGATTAGGTGGCACATTAGGATTGTCGAGGATGAGGTCACCTTTTTCCAGCATGTCTTGGATGATGTTTTTGAGGGTTTTATAGTTGCCTATGTCATGTCCTTTAACATGGTGGTAGTTATAGAAGTCGTTTTCCCTATACCACGCAGGGATGGCACATGAGGGATCAAATTGTGGAGGTGGTCAGATCTGGGGGAGATTAAGGACCCCTTATTTGATGAGTTTTTCTAGCACAGACACGTATGATTTTCTGAGTGGATTATACTATCATTGTATGTATCTCTACTGAAATTGGTGGGTGGCACTTTGAGATGTGGATGGCTCAGGCTGATTAGTTGAAGGCAAAGAGGAGGAAGATCTAACAACCACAGCATTTATTGAAGCTTTAGATTTAGGATTAGATGAGGAAGGCTTAGAAGAGGGGTCATTGGTCTTGGAGTTGAGATTCTTGCTCCATAACTTGACTTTATTCTCCTCAACGGCACGTAACTCAATTTTACAGGCCATCGTGAAGGCTTCATCAAAAGTGTGGAAGGTTTGAA
Source organism: Torreya grandis (assembly GCA_037957365.1). Lineage (NCBI taxonomy): Eukaryota > Viridiplantae > Streptophyta > Pinopsida > Cupressales > Taxaceae > Torreya > Torreya grandis. The sequence continues at coordinate 2,290,324 of JARHVA010002140.1, forward strand.
CCCTCAAGGTGGAAGAAATATGTCTGGCACAGGCTTGGGAGAAAAGTTCAATAAGCTCAGGTTGGGGTAAAGAAAAGGAGAGTTGATTGATAAGGCCCCTCCATTGAGCAACAAAATCAGCAATGGATTCATCTTCGAATTGGCAGATAGAATAGAGGTCTGTGATTGAGACCTTCTTTGTGATGTTGATAGAGAAATGATCAAGGAAGAGCTGGGCTAGCTAAGTGAACGTGAAGAGGGAATGGCTGGTAAGGGAGCTATACCAGTCAATCATAGCACCTGAGAGAGACATAGGAAACATGCATAAAAGCAACTCATCATCATGGGCGATAAGGTAGCAGGCATGTCATAATGCCCATAAGTGTTGTTGTGGGTCTTCCTTGCTTTGAAAATGAGAAAAATTAGGAAGTTCCCACTGGCTGGGATATGGTCGGATCGGGACGGAAGGATGGATGGGCTCATTGCAAATTTGTTCGTATGAGAGAGTATTGTGTGAGCCGGAAACGAAGGTATCTAGGCTGGACATCTTGTCCATTAGCATTTTGATGATATCTACTGATGGATTGGCAGGTGGAGTGCCCCCTAGATTGTAAGGTTCTTAAAAGAGGCTAGAAGAGGCATACGACGTAGTCAGTTGTACCAATAAGGGTGCAACATATAGATGACTAGTCGTAGGGATAGAAGAGAAGACTAAGGATGGTTGGGTAGAAGGCACGGTTAGGCTCGATGTTGCCACGGGGGGTTGGTTAGTGGTAACATGGGCCAATGGATAGGTAGCCACCCTGGTGTTGATAGGGGCCAGGGTAGGCAGAATAGAGACGACCAAATTCTGAAAGGGGGTAGAAAGTGGTTGAGTGGGCTGAGGTTGATAGGGGGCCAAAACCCTGGTGGAAGTGGGCCCAAAGATGGAGGGAGAGGCCACACTTGGATGGTTAGTCAAAGGCTGGTCATTGGTCGAGGCAATAGCTTGGGTGTCAAAAAGTTGAACTACGGATGCTGTTGATACGGCTGCAGTTTTGAGAAGAGAGGTCAGCATTCCGTAGATTGGATTGCCCAAGGAGTCTCGCGTTCGGCTATTCACGAGATAGTGATGTAAGGCTTTGACGTTGAGGTCTAAGAATCATGTAAAATATTGGTCCCCTTTTGGGACAATAGGCGTCTGGGTCAGGGATGGTCTAGTAGGAGTTCTTTCAGTCTCTGAGTGGAACTCCATTATAGGACTGGTTATGGACGCGGTAGACGGAAGCGGGTGATGCCTCGCGTGATCGACTAGAGCCTTGGCTTGACTACAAGTTAGAACCATTCAAGGCAAGAAAGAACATCCTCACAAGCTCAAACAAGAAAATAAGAACAGAAAAGATGAAGAACACAAGCATATCCTAAAACCCTAGGAGTAAATTATTAGGATTATAGTGGCTTATGCCTTAGAATGTGTGTAGAGGAAGATTGGCTTTTGAGGCGGGTCCTAGAAGAAGTAGTCTATGGATGGTTTCGGGTTAGTTATGGTGCTCAAGAAGTCTGTGTTAGGTTTTGTACAAGGCCTGGTGCTAAGGAGCAAGCTCCCCTCACTTCACAAGTCAAGTGATAAGCTAGGCCTGCTTAGCCAAAATATACTTCCCTTAGAGATTAGACTCTGCCAGAGAACAGAGTGGGCTTTCCCCTTGGTGATGAAGTCCAAGTAGGATTGCCGGGATGGGTAAGGTATCTGCTGGGGGATGAAATCCTAGTCGGGCCTTGTCTCAGGTAAGTTAAGATGTTTGTTTTGTGCAAGTGGTTTGGTCATGTAACATCAAGTGGACTAGATTAATTTAATATGCGTTTATTAATTACTAAGTGTGGTCTAAGAAATGCAAGCAAATAGAAATGAAAGTGCAACGTGTTTTAAGCCCAAGTCAAAATGTTTGTTCGTATGAAGACGAATAGAGAAAGAGTCGAAGAATATGAGTTTTGACTAGTCTAGAAGTGCAAGAAAGAAAACAAAAGTTCTTTTTATTCCTGCTTATGATGTCGTTTAGAAGAGATGAAAGAGGCGAAAAGGAAGGAACCTAATGCACCTATATAAACGAAAGAAAGAAAGAACCCAAGGAAGGCCATAGGTCCCACTGGGCGTGCCAGAATGTTTCTACTCTAATTTCACTTTCACATTCAAAATATAGAAATGAGAAACTAAGAGATGGTCTAGGGTTAGAAGATACCCAGATATAGTCATGCGCACCAAAATCAGATGTTGGAAGGTAATCCTCTTTGGCTATGGAGGAATGACACCTACGAAGAAAAAGAGACTAGACACGAAAAAATGTTAGACGAAGAGACGGTGGGCTGTCAAGCAAATGCTTGATCCCTGAAGTACGAAGACTTCCTTAAGGGATATCAACCCACTAATAAAAAGCAAAATATTTGACTAAATTAGAAATAATGAAAGATAGAATGAAAGAAAATAAAAGACAAAAATTAAAATGCGTACCTGATATGTAGCAAACTACTCTACACAGTCGTCAGTGTCGGTCTCTGTGCCGGTGTCAATCAAGAAGGGTGCCGACGTCAGTTAAAGTGTCAACGTCGGTAGGGGTAATGACCAGTGTCGGTTAGGGCAATAGCCTTGGACAGGGTCTAGTCAGGTCTGGACACGGTCTTAGGATTTTCAGAAAGGTTTGATGTTTTTGTCTGAGGGTTTGGGAAGCCGATTTAGGAGTTAGAGGGATTGTTTGAGGGTTTATACAGGGATCTGGACAGAGTTACAGACTGTATATTCTGTAGAGGGTGGATAGAGGTGATACGGGTGGAAGTAAGGTCGGGGCTATAGTCTGAATCTAAATCTGGGTAATGATAGCAATTAAAAGCAATAACCAGAGATCAGAATAAAAACACAGAACAAATGCTTACCTATTACGCGCTGAAGATAAAAGTTGGAGACATGATTGATGTTGTCACTGTGTCATAGAAGTTCAATGTAGTAGACTTCTAGTAAGATGACTGAAGTATAATACCTGTACCAGAGAGAGAATGCAAGAGATTGATTGCAGATTGGTTGGATGCAAGAATTGGTTGATTGCAAGAATTGGTTCATTGTTCGAATGAAGAGGTTTGCTAATTGATACGAAGGAAGGTCTGATAACCGATCAAGAAATGGATTGGCAACCGAATGGATAACGGATAACAGATAACGGTTCCTACATTCGGGTCAAGAACACAGTGTTAAAGATAACTGACGTCAGCAAGACTGCCGACGTCGGCCGATAAGTGACCGACGTCGGTGACGTCGGCTGGGTTATGACCATCGTCGGCAGATGCAGAATGGGGACAAAGGCTAACTTTAGCTCTCTGCTCATTTTTACATGCTGCCAGGGTTAAGGCTTGTGGGAAAATGGTCGATAGGGGTTAAATAGGCATGGAAAACTAAAATGGGGGTTAAGGGGAGGATGACAAGGGTTAGACACAATTACGGTGTCTACACTTCCATTTACCCATCACCAATTCTAGGGAGAAAATGGTTTCTTACTAGTTTGTTAGGATGGAATGCCATTTTTACTATCTCATAATGGGCGACATCTGAAGCACTTCAAATCTTGAGGCATCAGATAAGATCATCTGTACATATGTATATTTGTATAGTCTTTAGTTCTATTTTGTGCTTTTCATTTTTTTTTGACACCTTTATTTTTGGATAGCATGACTTCATAGCCCAATGGCACACTTCAAGCAACTGGAGATTCTAGTTTTTACTTCCCTCAGCTGTTCTAAGTCTTCAATGAAAAGAAGTTCCCCAAATGGAGCCAATTGTTGTTCCCAAAATCTGTCACTCATTTTTGGGACAACATATGAACTTTTTTGGTCTTGCAGGCCAAAAATTTCCTCTTCCATTCTAAAAAATTATTTTGGGCATTCAAATTATCCATTTTTAAATTTTTTTAGCTAATAGACTTCAGAGGCTTAAATCTATAGACTCTGTAGGCTTAAATCTATGGACTCTACAGGCTTAAATCTATTGACTCTGGAGGCTTAAATCTACAGAATCTGTAGGAAATAAATAAGATCTCAACACTTAGGTAATTTCAAGGTTGGGTCAACACCAAGGTTCAACAATGTTAGCAAGCTTAAAGAGTTAAGTGCTTCAACAAAATTTCAAAGTTTAACCATTTTAGAAAGTTCAACGCCTTCAAATGGCTTCAAAAGACTTAGTGTGAAAGAAGAAGGCTTGAACCGTTGAACCATTAAACCTTGAACCAAAATGGTTCAAAGGTTCAATAAGTAGTTGGTTCAATCGGTTGGTTCAAGTGGTCAAGTGGAACACAAGGAGAAAGCGATTGAACCATTGAACCGTAGTTGGTTCAATTGATCAGTTCAATCAACCAATTCAAAGGAATGACCCAAAGCAAAGAGACCAAGTGCCCTTACAAAGGGTAGTGAAGAAAAGAAGACTTTGAAGAATAAAGGAATGAACCATTGAACCATTGAACCTTGAACCAAATTGGTTTAACGGGGTTTAATGGGTTCAACGAGTTCAATGGATTTGAAGAGATCAAGGGACTTAAAAAAATAGAGAAGTGATGGACAAAGGATGAACCAATGAATTGATTGAACCTTAAACCAAAAAAGTTAAAAATTCAAAGTTTTAAAGGTTCAACAATTTAAAGGAAGCGTCAGACAAAGGGATGGTTCAATCAAAGACCAAGAAAGTGATTGAACCGAGAAAGTGATTGAACTAAGAAAGTGATTAAACCAAGAAAGTGATTAAACTAAGGAAGTGATTAAACCAAGAAAATGATTGAACTAGGGAAGTGATTGAACCATTAATGTCCCCATGGATGTCAAATTTAAGATAATGAAATATTTTTCAATTTTTAAATATGGTGCAGACCCTGTGAACAAATTCAATGACCGGCCAAAGAGATAGCCCAAGAGCTCAAATCACATAGATAAGGACAAAATATAGTAAAAGTCACCATGTGTCCCTTGTAAAACTTGGTGGAAAGTTCCAAGTGTCAACGTCTATCATTTCTTCCTTTTGTCTCATTATTGAGTAAGGACTGTGGGTCTCGGGTGAATTGCTAAGGTAAGTGAAGCACACCAAGTGGCATCCTCTGTGTGAATCTAAATGAGTCCCGCATATTTATATAGTGTTTATAAAAGCTCAGTGGAAGTTTCCATATGTCATCTTCCATAAGACTCTTAAAGGATATCTTATGCTTCTATAAGGTAAATGGATGCTATCAAGTGTCCTAGCCTGCTTCACAGTGAAAAGTGCAACCTATCCCTTCATCAGGAATAAAGCACCTAAGAGCTCAAAATATAGAAAAGGAAAGGGAAACAATGGAGAAAGATAAAAAAATATCTACACATGGGATATGTTTCTAGAAGGTGAAGTAGCCGACTAAGTGGACATCGGAGAGTGCAAACATTCAATGGCATAGTCTATTCTCTTACATTGAGTAAAATGAAAATAGCTGTGCACACATCAGGAAACACATTAGGTAGCCCATATTTAAGATTGATGCCCGATTCCAACATAGCCCATGGATAGAATTTAAAATGCATTGAAGGCATTGAATGCATCATAGGCCATCATTTTTTTGAAACAAAGTACCCAAGTCATTTTTGGAGCACTATATATTGGACTCTCTCTTATTATTTTAAGGGGGTCTCTCTGTTATCAAAAACAAAACTCTACCCAAATTGAAAGGCATTACTGAGACTTTGAGCTCAGATTGTTGATCATATTTCATTATTCGAATAAGAAAACAAGTGACTTTTTAGAATTTATGCTGGAATAGCTTAGTTGTTGGGGAAATTGTTTTTATGTCTATTTCCTTAATAAATTTTTTGTCCATTTAGTTAAATAAGTAGAATTAGTGAAAGTAATCAGGAAGGTGCCCTAAAGCCAACTGTGGAGAGACTTTGTGCTACCAAAATTGTCTTTAGTTTGTCTATTTTCTATTTCTATGTAAGGGATCTTGGGATGACTTTGTGCCCTCATTATCCTTCGTATTTCACTCTTTGGAAGTTGAGGTGGAGACTTTGTGCTATATTTCATCCTGTTGTGTTACTATGCCCTGTTACAATTACTTGTCACTACCTGAAAGGTTCCTATTGTCTGTTGAACAACACTTTTGAAAGAAGAGGAGTGCCTTCTGTCATTTCATCAAGATTTATCCTTTGATTGGTAAACATCATCTCTAAGAAAAGAGAGATGGATGGTGTTATCCTACCCCTGAGTGTTATTTTTAGCTTATTTATAGTAGATTAGCATATATATATAGCCCCTTCATACTTATAGGGAACCTCCCCTTGATGAGAGGAGAGATTTGTCTCCTTTTGATGTAGTAAGCCTACACATCTGGCTGACCAATTTCCCTATGCTATTGTTGAAGAGACCTATTTTGCTAATTAGTTAGCTGATTGACAAAATATTCACCCAATAATTTTTGGCATCTCTGCTGGGGATTTATGTGCAATCTAAAGCCTCAAGTTTTAGATTGAATTAGTCCCTACCCTTATCCATCATAGACTCTAGCGACTCCATTCTGTGTCTTACCCATTATCATTATAGCCTTACCATCTCCCTCCACCTCCATGTCAATTGGGATAGATTGCACAGTTTAAAGCCTCAAGCTTCAAGTTAAAGTAAGGCCAGTTCTTTCCCATTTTTGCTTTACAATCTAGCAGATCCATTGTATACATGAAACCAAAGGGCTAAAAGGTATTGTTGACCCTATATTCAAGTTGGTACATCAAAGTAATTTTGATCTATTTCCTTCACCATCTCACCTCCAATGAACTAGGAGCTTTCCTCCTACTAAAGTCAACTCTCCATTACCAAGCAAAGCATCCATTTCCACTATTAATAAAGCTTTGTCAATACTTACCCCTCTGAGATTTGTTATTCCACCTTTCCATAGTCATACTATGGCAGTTCAAGGTCCTTGAGGTAACTCTTTTAGCCAACTCAATTTAACTCCACCTCTACATGAACTTCCATGTAGCTCAAGGATAAATTTCTCCAAGTTTTCTGGTGATGGGAAGGTCCATCCTGATGAACATATTATAGCCTTTAGCATAGCCTGTGGCATAATAAGTGTGGAGTATGAGGATGTATCAGTCAGGCTATTCATGAAAACTTTACAAGGTGCTACTATAGATTGGTTCTATCATCTGTAGGCTCAGACAGTGACTGACTGAAACACTCTCAAAGCTAAATTTGAAGCCAGATTCAAGCCTGTAGAAGATGTGCATGCCCTGCTAGCTCAACTCACACAAATGAATAAGGAGCCTCATGAACCAATGAGGGATTTCATAGCCATGTTTGACAAGCTGAGGAATAGGATTCCTATAATTTCTCAGCCTATAGCTAAGAATCTCAAATGTTTCTTCATCAACTCTTAGCTACCTGAAGTGAGTTTTCTACTGAGATGTGTTGGCCAAATAGACCTTTCTATAGCTTAAGATTTGGCCATTGAAGTAGAAGATGACCTTATCCTGGTAGGAAAGATAAGGATAGATCCTAATAGAGGTAAATCTTCTTCATCTTCTAAATATTCATCTATAGGCACCACTGATCGAATGGTGCAAAAGATAGAAAATGAACTACTAGACTTGAAAAGACAAGTGGCCCAAGTTATGTCTGCTCCTCCTTATCGAGATATGTCAAGGATACATTTTAGAACCAATCATATCAAGGCAATGCTTCCAGAAGTCAAGGGAAACCAAATCATCTACCTTCCCCATAGGGAAACTTGCCATTGAAGCAACACCAACTAACTCAGCAATTGGATATCTAGAAATAGAACATGATTTCTCTTTCCAACCTAAGTTTCATAAAGAAAATGGCACTAATCTTTCTGTAGTAGAGCATGAAGAATTAGTTGGTGACTCCAACATTGATTTCCTAAATTACCAGGATGAACCTAGAGATAAAGGTGAAGTAGTTGATGGATCATATACTGTATTCACCCAGTCTGAGAACCAGTTAGCCCAACAAGCAGATAAACTAGAAATAGGGGAAAGTTCTTAGCTTGAAATTTTAATTTCCAAATGAGGAAATTCTATGAATTTTTAGTCAAAGGACCCAGTGAGTAATAAAAAGGTAAATACATCAAGCATTCCTCTATCTTCAACTTCAATTCCATAAAATAGTACCACCCCTCCTAAAAAATAGAAAGATGAACTGTCTTCCTCTATTCCTAGTCCATTTCAGTCATTTAACATAATCGACCATGTCAAGAAGAACAAAATTCAAATGTCTAAATTTAAATTCTTGCAATCCAATCTTGAGCAGTTGGATAAGTAGTTCAGTGTGTGAAGAATAAAGCCATCCCTACAAGACAAGATGTTAAAAAGGTAACTCATGATCCCCCAAGGAACATGTCCATCCCAAAAAACCTTGTCATTGCTCCTCCTACTACTTCTAGAAGGACTGAACCATTCTATGTCTCCCTACTGATAAATGGACATCAGCTGAACAATTACATCATAAACTCAAGTGCATCAGACAATGTCATGCCTACTAAAGTAGATGAATCGCTTGGTATCACACTTACCAAGACATTTGGGAGATGTTTCTCCATGGATAACAAATAAGTGCCACTACTTGGACAAATCAAGGACACCCCATTTTTATTTTCCAGCTTTCCAGAAAAGAGAATCAAGATGACAGTCCTGGTGGCTGACTTCCTAGCCTCATATGACATCCTTCTTGGCCAAATTTTTTGAAAGGATGTTGGAGGAGAATTGAGCATGGACCTATCTGAATCAAGGATCCCTATCAAAGGCATCATGTAGAGGCTACTTCTTGAAAAGGAGGCAAAATATGTTGTCACCCAAGCGTCGATCCCTGAAGCTCAAATTCTATTTGAGTCTTCAGGCAGGGGTAACTATTTTTTATCTACTAAAGATGTTCCTATTATAGCAGATGAAATTCTTATAGGTGGCAATCCAAGAATTGGTTCAAATAAAACAACAGAAGGCATGAGAGAGCATAGTGCAATCCTAAAGGAACTCTCCTCTCCAAATGAAGAAAAATCTGAGAAAGGAGCAGTTTTTGATGATGTATGGATACTAGGATTTGATGGCAGTTGCTCTTCTAGTAGTGCTAGAGCTAGGACTATGTTGATATCTCATCAAGGAGATATCTTTCCTTCTTAATACAATTTGTAATTCAAAAACACCAATAATTCTATCGAGCATGAATCTATGTTACTCGAGTTGAAGGCGACTCAAGGCAAAGGTGTCAAACTCCTTCATGCCAAAGGAGATGCTGAGCTGATGGTTTATCAAGTATCTGATGGGGATAATTGATCATGTGATGGACTAAACCAGAAGAGCAACAAGCTATGGTAGTGGACCATACTACTACATGCCAAAGTCAAGAAAAGGAACTCTTCACCAAGAGAGCAAAGATTTATGGTTTTTAGATTGGAGACCACACCTTGCCATGGGGCAAGAAGAGAGAACCAAAAGGAGTGCACAAAAAATGTGATTCCTAGTGGAGACTTCCATTTTCCCATCACCAATTCTAGGGAGAAAATGGTTTCTTACTAGTTTATCAGGATGGAATGCCATTTTCACTATCTCATAGTGGGCAGCATCTGAAGCGCTTCAAATCTTGAGGCATTAGATAAGATCATCTATACATATGTATATTTATATAGTCTTTAGTTCTATTTTGTGCTTTTCATTTTTGTTTTTGGCACCTTTATTTTTGGATAGCATGACTCCATAGCCCAATGGCACACTTCAAGGCACTGGAGATTCTAGTTTCTACTTCCCTTAGTTTTTCCAAGTCTTTAACTGAAAGAAGTTCCCCAACTGGAGCCATTTGTTGTTCCCAAAATTTGACACTCATTTTTGGGACAACATATGAACTATTTTGGTCTTGCAGGCCAAAAATTTCCTCTTCCCTTCTCAAAAATTGTTCTGGGCATTCAAATTCTCCATTTTTAAAGCTTTTTTAGCTAACAGACTTCACAGGATTAATTCTACAGACTCTACATGCTTAAATCTATGGACTCTATAGGCTTAAATTTATAGACTCTGAAGGCTTAAATCTATGGACTATGTAGAAAAGAAACAAGCTCTCAACACTTAGGTAATTTCAAGTTTGGTTTAATTCCAAGGTTTAATGATGTCGGTAAGCTTAAAGAGTTAAGTGCTTCAGCAAAAGTTCAAAGTTCAACCACTTTAATAAGTTCACATAGCTTCAAAAGACTTAGTGAGAAAGAAGAAGGCTTGAACCATTGAACCATTGAACCTTAAACCAAAATGGTTCAAAGGTTTAATAAGTAGTTGGTTCAAAGCAGTTGGTTCAATTGGTTGGTTTAAGCGATCAAGTAAAACACAAGAAGAAAGTGATTAAACCATTGAACCTTTGAATCATTGAACCACAGTTGTTTTAATCAGTCAGTTCAATTGGCTGATTCAAAGGAATGCCCCAAAGCGAAGAGACCAAGTGCCCTTGTGAAGGGCAATGAAGAAAAGAAGACTTTGAAGAACAAAGGAATGAACTATTGAACCATTGAACCATTGAACCTTGAACCAAATTGGTTTAACAGGTTCAACGAGTTCAATGGATTCAAAGAGATCAAGGGACTTAGAAAAATAGAGAAGCGATGGAATAAAGGATGAACCAATGAACCAATTGAACCTTGAACCAAAAAAGTTCAAAGTTTGAAGGTTTAAAGGTTCAATGGTTTAAAGGAAGCACCAGACAAAGGGATAGTTCAACCAAAGACCAAGAAAGCGATTGAACTAAGAAAGCAATTGAACTAAGAAAGTGATTGAACTGAGAAAGTGATTAAACTAAGGAAGCGATTGAACTAGAAAATTGATTAAACCAAAGAAGTGATTGAACCATTGACATCCCTGTGGATGTCAAATTTAAGATAATGAAATATCCATTGATTTTTAAATATGGCATAGACTCTATGAAAAAGTTTAGTGACCAGCCAAAGAGATAGCCTGAGAGCTCAGATCGCATAGATAAGGACAAAATACAATGGAAGTCACCATGTGTCCTTTGTTAAACTTGATGGAAAGTGCCAAGTGTCAACGTCCACCTTTTTTTCTTATTATATCATTATTGATTAAGGACTATGGTGGGTCCCAGGTGAATTGCTAAGGTAAGTGGAGCATGCCATGTGGCATCATCTGTGTGAATACAAATGAGTCTTGCATGTTTCTATAGTGTTTCTAAAAGCTCAGTGGAAGTTGCCATGTGTCATCTTCCATAGGACTCTCATAGGATATCTTAAGCTTCTATAAGGTAAATAGATGCTACCAAGTATCCTCACCTACTTCACAGTGAAAAGTGCCACATGTCCCTTCATCAAGAATAAAGCACCTAAGAGCTCAAAATACAACAAAGAAAGGGGAAATGATAGAGAAAGATCAACAAATATCCATGCATGGGATATGTTTCTAGAAGGTTAAGCAGTTGACCAATTGGACATCAGAGAGCGTGCACATTCAATGGCATAGCCTGTTCTCTTGCATTGAGTAAAGCAAAAATAGGTGTGCACACATCAGGAAACACATTAGGGGGCCCATATTTAAGACTAACACCCGATTCTAGCATAGCCCATGGATAGAATTTAAAATGCATTGAAGGCATTGAATGCATCATAGGCCATCATTTTTGTGAAACAAAGTGCCCAAGTCTTTCTTGGAGCACTATATATTGGACTCTCTCTTATTGTTTTAAGAGGATCTCTCTGTTATCAAAAACAAAACTCTGCCCAAATTGAAAGGCATTATTGAGACTTTGAGCTCAGATAGTTGATCATATTTCATTATTTGAATAAGAAAACAAGTGACTTTTTAGACTTTGTGTTGGAATAGCTTGGTTGTTGTGGAAATTGTTTTATGTTTGTTTCCTTAATACATTTTTTGTCCACTTAATTAAACAAGCAGAATTAGTGAAAGTAATCAGGAAGGTGTCCTGAAGTTGGATGTGGAGAGACTTTGTGCTACCACAATTGTCTTTAGTTTGTCTGTATATAATTTTTGTGTAAGGGATCTTAGGATGACTTTGTGCCCTCATTATCCTTCATATTTCACTCTTTGGCAATTAAGGGGGAGACTTTGTGCTACATTTCATCCTGCTATGTTACTGCGCCCTGTTACAGTTACTTGTCACTACCTAAAAGGTTCTTGTTGTTTGCTGAATAACACTTCTGAAAGAAGAGGAGGCCTTCTGTCATTTCATCAGGATTTATCCTTTGATTGGTGAACATCATCTCTAAAAAAAGAGAGATGGATGGTGTTATCCTACCCTTGAGTGTTATTTTTAGCTTATTTATAGTAGATTAGCATATGTATATATATAGCCCCTTCATACTTACAGGGAACCTCCCCTTGATGAGAGGAGAGATTTGTCCCCTTTTGATGTAGTAAACCTGATATATATATATATATATATATATATATATATATGTATGTATATATGTGTGTGTGTGTGTGTGTGTATAGCCCCTTCATACTTACAGGGAACCTCCCCTTGATGAGAGGAGAGATTTGTCCCCTTTTGATGTAGTAAACCTGCACATCTGGCTGACCAATTTCACTATGCTGTGGTTGAAGAGACCTATTTTGCTCATCAGTTAGTTGATTGACAAAATATTAACCCAACAGAAGCAATGGGTAATTTGAGGGAAAGATAAGTGTCTATTGTTTCATCAACATGTATAAACATCTCTTCACATTTTTGTAAAATGATATCTTCTAATCTAGAGAAGGTGGCTTCATGTCTTGCTAGGGGAGGATGAGGTATGTTGATTTCGAACAAAAGATACATAATATGGTTATGATGTCATAAAGAGGTCTGCATAAGTTTGAGAAATGGGATTTGAGATGGGATATTAGTAAGTTCTATGATAGGATCCCACTCATCATAACCCATAAGAGGATTGTTGGAAAGAAGTGAATATTGTTGAAGGAGGTCCTCAGAAGGAGGAGATGAAGTAAATGGGAATTTTTAATGATAAGAGGCATAAGGTTTAATTGGACGACAATTTTTTTGACTATTTTGAGAGGATGGAATAGTTGACATAGGTGTGGTTTGAGAAGAAGTGTTGATAGAAGTTTGAGTGTTAGTAGTGGTAGGTAAAGAGGCTAGAGGGATGGTAGAAATGGTATGGGAAGTGTTATTTGAGGGAGGTGTTGGAATTGGTTCATCAAATGATATAAGGTATTCTTCCCCAACTTGGTTAAGTGAGTTGGAGAAGAGTCTTGGATAACACAAAATGTGTGAGGTAATTGAGGTGTGTGTATAGGCTGAGGATCAATGAAATCAACCATCTTTCACATGTTAGTCATATTAACCACATTTTATTTAATAGTAGGGTTAAGAAGAATTTCAACATTATTGGTAGAAGGGATAGGATTATCTTAGTTATCATAGTGATTTGGAAGGGGATGTTTATAGACAGACAAATGAACATTAACCTAGTTTAAAGATTGATATTTAGTTTGTGTTTCATGGGATTTGAAAGCAATGTCATAGGCTTGTTAGAATTTATGAATGATATAATCATGGTCAAAATTGGGACCAAGAAGGAAATCCATAGAAAAATTATAAATCTCTACAGGTCTCATGAGAATGATCCCAACTAGTGTGAAACCAAAAAAAATTATTGGTATCATAACAAGATTTCATGGGGTGAGTGGGATCAAGTTCTCATAGTAGTGGCCTTGGTAGACATTTTTTTAATTCTATGAAAGATAAAGGTTTATGAATATTGATGTTATTGGTTGAAGATAAATGAGGATTAGTGTTTTGGTTAGGAGGGGAAGCTTGTTTCAAAGTTTGGTTAGGAACAACATCTTGAATAGTATGCATGGTAGCATAAGATTCCATGACACCATCATTGGTAGCATGATGATTCTTATTCTTGATTATAATGCGAGTACCCATCAAAGGTTGGGATGGATAAAATTGATGTATAAGGAAATATTGATGCTTGGCTTGGTCAATAGCCTCTTCTAAAGTGCATGGAGAGAGAGAGAGAGAGAGAGAGAGAGAGAGAGAGAGAGAGAGAGAGAGAGAGAGAGAGAGAGAGAGAGAGAGAGTTTGAACTCAATATGTTAACTTGGGAAAAAAAGAATTGGTAAATAAATGGAAAAGGTTATTATCAGCCATATTATGTTCAAATTTTTTAGATAATATCTTCCATCATTTAATGAAATATTGTGAATTTTTGGTCTCAAGTTACTTACAATTGATAAAATGGGCCAAGGTATTCTTAGGGATATCACTAGTTTGGAATTATTAGATTAGAGCATTAACTAAATCTTCCAAACTAGTAATGGGATGAGATTTGAGTTGGTTGTACCAATCTAAAGCATCACCCATGAGAGTTTTTGCTAATAGTTTGGTAGTGGAAAAGGTATATAATTTAACCCAATATTTATATAGATTTCCAAATGTTTGTTAAATGAAGAGTAGGATCAGTTGACCCATTATCAAAAATGTTAGGGATGGTACCTCCTATATCTATATTAACAATTTGAGATGTAAGAGGATCATTTTTAAGATGATTGATTATTTTATTAAAAAGAAGAGGTTAAGAGATAATATTACCATGGGAATCATAAAGAAGAGGTGGGTGAATATTTTGATTATGAATGCCTGATGACATCTATTGAGGGCGGGTTTAAAGATGGATACGATGATTTTGTAGTTGCATTGTTATCTTAAAAAGAATTCATTTGATTAATATTTTGTAATAGGATTTTATGGGTTTGAGTTAAATTATTAGCATTATTTGTAGTATTAGATTTGGTAGTAGTGGCTTGGGTGCCACTATGGGCGGTAGTAAGAGCTTGAGAAGAACTTTTAGTAAGTGAGGCACTAGTGGCATAATTTGCTTGTGTGGAAAAAGATGGACTAGTATAAGGATTATAAGAAATTGCACTAGAAGCATGATTAACATGGGTATCAAATGATGCACTAGTGGAAGAATTGAGAATAATGGGTCTTAGAAGAGGCCCATTAGATGTAGAACCTACCATGTTAGTAGAGATAATAAGCATAGAGCTAGAGGAAATCAAAGAGGAATAAGTCATGGTATGAGAAGGGGTCCAAATACAAGGAAGAGGTTGAGAATAAAAGAAGTTAGTATCCCCAAATCTATGTAAGAACATGGGAAAAGGTAAATGAGGCTTCTTAATTTGACCACTTATCATGAGATACTAAATATTAGAAGGATCCTTTCCTTGATGATAAGGAAACTCATTGATGAAAAAGAGCATTTCTAGTGTGTAACATAATTTAGGTTGATCTTTAAGTGAGAAGAGAGGATTAAAAAGTGAATAGGAATGAATAGGAGTCCCATATTTTGTAATGTGGCTGGATATATGAACATTACTTTCATCCAGGATAGGAGCCATAAGTTGCTTATGGGAGAACCTATTAGAGTTGGTAAGACTCATCATATATATTAAATTCAACTCAATTTTATCTTCAACTAGGAATTTTATGATGGAGAGAAATTAGGTAAGGCAAAATTGATGTAAATAATAAGGAGATAGGAAAGGAAAGATAAAAGTAGAGATTTGACCAGGTCAACCTAGTACTAAAAAAAGGTATGAAAATTAAACAAACAAGGATACAAAGTCAACAAAGTTGACTTAGTAATATAACCTAAGATAGAGGGTAGTATGATAAGGATATAGATTCAACAAAGTCAACTTAGTACTGTAATCTGAGAGGCAAAAGGGAGTACTAGGTTAACTGGATCGACTCAGTACTATAGTTAGGGAAAAGATAGTCTGTAAGATATTATGTCAAACAAAATGACAATATACTAAAAATAGGGAAAAAAATTTCAATGTACTTGAAACAAGAAATGAATGTAAGCACACAAATAATTAGATCAAAGAGAATGATCTGATTGGGTCACATAACACAAAACCTTGCACCAATGCTAGACAATGGAATTTTTTTCAATACAACATACAATGAGCAAAGAGAAAGTAGTCAAATAAAAAGTAAATGCTAACTAAGTGGTCATATTGAATATTTTTAGATTATTATAAAGTGTTATTTTGAGTTTGATGGGGAAGTTGGCTGAAAGTAGGGAATTAGAAAGCAATCTATGGATGGTTTCAAGACATTTAGGTTGAAAGGGATCTATGTTCGAAATGTTATTGACTTGGTATTAGAGCCTACCCCCTCACTTCACTATCCCACAATGATAATTTTTTTAGGTTATTTTCCAATATATGTTATTCACCATGTGTTTATACTTGGATAGAAATCTAAGTTGGCTTCCCCCTTAGTGATGAAATCTAAGTAGGTAGGCCTTGGGTAGATAAATGTTTAAATACATTTTGAAATTATGTGATTTGGTAGTGTGTGTAATAAAGATAAAATATTAAAAATAAATGGTATATTTAAAAACAACCTAATTCGACTATGTGGGCTACTCTAAGCATTTAAACAACTAAAAATGAAAGTCTGAACTAATTACGAGCATATAGTTAATTCTGAATTTAAGCATAGTATAGAGTCAGTTTAGATGATAGTGTATGCAAAAAATATAAAATAGATTAAATAGCGTTAGTACTATAGTATAGAAGTAAGAGTCCTTAAGAACTAAGTCAACTAGGTTGACCTAGTCTTTCAAATATAAGATAAACTACAAAACTAGGTTAACCAAGTTGACCTAGTTTGTTGTAAAATTTCAAATTTGAAGACTACAAACTTTACATAATAGAATTGTAAGGAATAATTAAATATAAAGAGAGAGAATTAAAGGAATATTAGTGGTTTGGAAGATGCTAAAGACTATGAAATTTCTATTGAAGTGTTTTGAATGCTACTTGCAAGTTTTCCCAATTGTGTTGATTGGGTCAACCTAGTTTTGTAATTCTCTATTTGTTGAAGCTTATTTAAGATGACTAAGTCAACTTGGTTGACCTAGTTTGTTATCTATAAGTTTTATATAATATTAAGTTGGATTTTATGCCTTAGTTTGTTGTTTTAGATCTGAATAAGAGACTAAGTCAACCTGTTCAACATAGTCTACTATTTCGAAGTGAATAAGAGTACTATGTCAACCTGCTTGATCTAGTAACATATACCTGATGAATACCTACACAAAAAGAATAGAGTCATTTGATGTAATTATGTGTTAAACATATACATAAAAGTTATAAACTATATTGGTTTGATTGACTTAATATCACAAATATAAAAAAATAATAAAATCATAGAAATGGAAAGAGTGAAAAAAAACTTGAAAGTGTTGGATTTACATCGGGTTCACTAGAATGTATACAATAAAAATGCATTAGATCTATAAATAAATCATAGCTCAGAGAATATAGATCCTACTTACACTTCCTATTAAATATATATTATATAATTAATAACCTGACCAATATGGATCTTCTAGACCTAATTAGGGGATATCTTATCACAATAATATCACTAGGGAGGGTTCCAAATCCTCTAGTCAAGTAAAACCATGTAATAGCCCTAAATAAGGTTTATGTTTTCATATTCAATATACTAATAACAAGTAAAACAAATAAATATAATCTATTAATTGCTAAATATTTTGGCACAAAGTGGGGTTAATAAACAACAAAAGTTAACATGCATAAGAGACATATACTCACACCAATGTATGTGGAATCTTAATTCAGGGAAGAACAATGCAAATACACACACATATGTGTGTGTTTGTGTGTGTGTGTGTGTGTGTGTGTGTGTGTGTGTGTGTGTGTGTGTGTGTGTGTGTGTGTTTGTGTGTGTGTGTGTGTGTGTGTGTGTGTGTGTGTGTGTGTGTGTGTGTACACTCTTACAAAGGAGGAACAAAATTAATAATACATATCTTTGAAGATGAACTCATTGAGCCTCAATATCTCCTTTGGCCAAGGTGATTTACAAAAGTTTATTTTGGCATGTAAGAATGAAAAGGATAAATCATCTCTAGGCTACACAACCTATCAATGCATCCAAAATACTTCTCCACAAAACAAGTATTTCTATCTAATTTTTGCCTTTTCCAAAGTGTGAAAAGAAGAAACTAGTGGAGAAGGGTGTGTAAAATAATACCTATTGAATGTGAATGTGTTGAATATAGAATTTGTGAGAACTCCTCTTTGTCTAGGGAATAATTAATTACAATTATAAATCACTACCACAAAACTTATTGGTCAGACAAGTAGTTGGATGGATTTCCTAGCGTGAGCTAGATCCTATAAGTGAAATCTTTCTAGGAGACTATCAATTCATCTTTTTTAAACAATTATGTTAGTAAATACAAATAGAAATATTTTCATAAAATGATAGAAAACTAAAAATATTACCAAGTAATATAAAATTAATTAAGAAAACTAAATGGTTTGCTTAGATGGCTAAAATAAAGCAACTAGTTTAAATAATGTTAATGCTAAAAATTGGTTATAACAAAGTTATGGTTTTTGGTTTGGATTGATTTGATAAAGGTAAAAATAATGATTTGGTTTGGGTTGGGAAATGGTTGGGGTGGTGAAGGGAAATATTTTTAAGAAAATAATATGAATAAATGGTAAAAAATAGGGCCAAGAAGGCAAAGGGGCAAATGGTCAAAATGAGGCCAAGAAGGCAAATGGGTAAAGGGTGATCAAGAGGGAAAAGAGATATGGGTAAGAGGATAAAATGAGAAGAGGGTAAGGAAGGAAGAAATTTAAATAATAAGGCCAAAGGGAAAGGAATAAAGAAGTTAAGATAGCTAAACAATAAGATTACCATAGTACTTGAAGATGTTTGTTGATGAATATTGGCTTGTTGAAGATCCTTGATGATTTTGGTAGAGTTTCATTATTCGTGATCTTTTCCTCCAAGATGTGGATGACTTAAAAAATGATAACCTCCTTTAAAAATTTGAAAAAAATATGCCAGTAACAAAATATTAACTTCCCACTTAAGCTTGGGTAAAGGAGAGGGGGTATTTATAGCATTTGTTGTGAATAATCATGCCAAAAGAAGAATATTAGAATTATGGCACCATTTTCCATGTGGTGAATGAATTAATCAAAAAATAGTTTGGTGGGGATTCCCATTTTGGTTGGTGAGTCTCCCACCTTGCACATGAATCCAAATTTTAATGGGAATCATGCACATGGGTTTAAATGAGACTAAATACTTTTCACCACCCTTACTTGTCTTCATTCAAGAAATTAAAGAGATGGAACACAAAATGTGGTGCCATTTTCTATGTGGTGCATGAATTAGTCAAAAATGAGGTTGGTGGGGATTCTCTTTAGGTTGGTGAGTCTCCCATTTGGATTAACAAGTCAAAAATGGGTGACCTTTGTCTTTTCCAAAGCACTAAAGAGGTAAGTATCTCATTTTGAAGGCTAATTTCATGTGTGAAGGCAAAAAACATTATGAATGATGACCCCTTAAGGGGAAATTCACCATATTTGAAGGAGGGACCTTATAATGCTTAAATGAGGTCATTAAGTACCTTGGGAAAGGGTCCTAAATGGGGTATGATTACCACATCAAGCCACCTCAATTCTAAGCTAGGTCACTTTCCCTATCACTTGCCATAACACCTTCCATGTCACATGCCATGTCATCATGAATAGTGATAATGGGTCTCAAAGTGAATAGTACTTATAAATAGTATTATGTGACTCGGAGAATAGTGATTTGGTTAGGTTAAGAGGGATTGGTTGTATATTAAGAAGGTTTAGTGGGTCTTTAGGGATTCTTGAGGCATTTAGTTATTGAAAACTATAAGTGTGTAATTTTTTAGTGTCTACAACAAGATCTATATCTCCAAAGAAAGTATGAAACCCTAAGCTTGCTCCTCAAGTAGAATGGTGGATAAGGAAATGCATAATATATATTAATTCCTCTTGTCTCTAAATAATGGTAAAATTATAATGTTTATATTGGTGGATTTAACTAGAAAACCTTTCAAAAGTTCTGGTCAATATGGTTGACCTAGTTGACCTAGTATCATTATTGGCAAAAACTCACTAGGTCACAAACTAAGTTGACCAAGAGCTGACCTAGACCCTAAAAACATTTTTCTAATAAGAGTACAAGGTTGACATAGTTGACATAGTCATGTCAACTATCAATAGAGGTTTTAGGTTAGGAAAATGGGTAAAATTATAGAGGAGTGTGAAAAAGAGAAATACAAGCTTAGGGGAATGGTTTTTAGGAGACAAGTGTGTATATAACAAGTGGAAAAAAGGACAACAATCTTGTGAAGCATTAATGGTCTAGCCACCCATTTTTTGATGCACCAATTAAGGCATTCCCTCATAGAGATTGAGAATTGATGGGTTCCTACAAGATAGAGAGTGTCCGTAATTGAAAATAGTTTGAAAATATTGTGTATATAGGGAGTTATCATAATTAGAAGAATTAGGTGGTGGTCCAGGAATAGTAACCCATGAAAATTTAAGTGAAATATAATTTCTTAAACTTGGTGTAGCCTTATTTGAGGAAAAGGGTGACAAACCTAAAATAGAGGGACCAATGCTTTGAGAAGCTTCAGATGGTACATGGGGTTTGATTATAATGGTGTGAATGTGATTACTATAAATACATCCCATGGTGTTATAATCATATGGAATAATATTATATCCTATGTTATTGGTGTGGGTATAATGATCTTGATTATGAAGATGTTGATTCTATTTTTAACTTTATCCTTATTAAAGTTGGCCCTATCCTTGGTTTTGATTATTTCATTGTTATTGTTGATTATGTTTGGGAAATTGGTCTTTATAAATGCCCATATCATGAATGGTGTTCTGTGCTACTTATTTTAATTGAATCTTTCCACTCTTAATCAAGTCTCCAATGAGATTCCATAATTATACACAAATAAATAGCATGGCCAATAAAATAATAGAAATTAAAAAACTCATCTTCATGATACCATTTAGGTTTTGGTTGATCTTTAGGAAATTATTTTTGCATAGGACATATAACTGAATTAGATGAAACCAAATTATGGAATACCACCTCAATAGGTTCTCCTATCTTGCTTAATGGTATATATTTGTTGAATCCTCTATGTGGAGGGCTCTGTACAAAGTGGGTAGTGGACTATATTGTGCATTTTGGGCTATCAAAGACTACACCATTTACACA
This sequence comes from Torreya grandis, assembly GCA_037957365.1. Lineage (NCBI taxonomy): Eukaryota > Viridiplantae > Streptophyta > Pinopsida > Cupressales > Taxaceae > Torreya > Torreya grandis. The sequence continues at coordinate 2,311,421 of JARHVA010002140.1, forward strand.
TGTTGTGATTTTATTACTCTATTACCAACCATGTTAATATTTTTATTAAAAAATTTAGGTTTATCCATAATATTAGCTTGAATAAGTGATTGAGTCTAATTAGATGTCTGAGCCTATCAATAGATTTTCACTATGCCTTTGGTAATAAGAGATTTCCTAATCTACACATCCTTCTCAATGATTTTAAAAATATTGACACATGTAAGTCTCAAATTATGGACCACCTTAGGGTGTAGCTTCTATAAATATATGTTGGCTAGCTACCTATTTGGCAAATTATGTTAAAAGTGACCAGCTAGTTCTCTCCACCATTGTAGATATTCCATTAAGATTTCCCCATATATGTATGTTTTTTTACATAAGTCAACCACTATTAGCTCATAACCAATGTTATAATAAAAATGGTCGATGACTTTTATTATAAATCATTGAAATTTGTCATTGATCCTTTAGGTAGTTTTAGGATCTAATCTAAAGTTTGTCCAAGTAAGCTATGTGGAAACAAACATGCAAATAAACATTTTTTTAAGCTAACTCCTATCATACCATAAAGAAGGCTTGAATATGTTCTCTAGGATCACACTTCATTTTATATTTATCAAATTTTGGTGGCTCAAAATGAGGTGTAAAAGGTACGTAAAGAATGTTCAAGTCAAAGGGATAGGTCATATCTCATCAAACTTGTTTTTTTAATCCGATTGAATATTTCAAGCCTCATGAATATATCCTTCATTGAATTCCACTCTTGAATATTTAGTGCATTCATTGATGAAAGGCAATTACATGATCTTATTAAGGATATGGACCCTTTTCCCAAATTTTTTATTTTGTTTCATCCTTGGATGTTAATAAGTCTAAAATTATTGATTCAAATGATTTTGTTGCTGATTCTTAGATGATTGATACTGATTCATAAGAATTTATTATTTTAAACTATAGTAAATCTACTAGTTTTATGGTATTTATTGTTAGTTTACTAGAGGGAATTGTCATTGTTCATTCTCAAGGAGAATTTTTTTCATTTGAGAGGAACTCAAAATGTCTTGTGTAAAATTCCCCCAATTTGTGATTGTCATGGGTCCTTGACAATGTGCTATTGTGATTGAGCAAGAGTTTCCTGATGGTTAAATAAAGTGTGTTTCATATCAAGTAGAATTTACTGCAAAGTATCTACAAGTTTATTTTATTTAATATAAACCACAAGGTCTACATCATTTTTAGGTTTGGATAGGTCTTGTTACATTTTTTATAATGGTTGTTCTTGCTTAATGAAAGTGGTATTACTAATTGAATTCATAGCTAAAGAATATGTTAAGTCTGTGATTAGTCAATCATCATATTATTGACTAATTTATTGTATTTTGGTCACAAGATCTTGATTAGTTGGGGAGGAGTTTGCATGTATTTCTTTCCCTTTTATATACAAAGTAATGTTTGGTTTTGTGATATGAGTAATAGGTTACTCTAATGTTTTCTCCTCTACCCAAACAAGTGTATGTAATTATTTTATTGGGAAATTAGGTGGAAGTATAGCTCTTGATTCTATCAGCCTTAGGAGAGATTCACATTTATCCTCTATAGGTTAGTGTTCAAAGTAAATTTACTTAGATAATAATATGCTTTGTATATCCTCAAACATGATGGGGTGTTCTTCCCCATCATAAAAATTCTCTTACTCGTAATTAGGGCTATAAGATACACCACTACAAGTATACCTTTGCATGTTTGATAATAATTTTCTATGTTTATGAAGTATTTCAACTTTTGGTTTGAAAATGTCAAAAGGTGTTTGGATTCTAATATAAAATAGATACAAGGAAGATTTGGGTCTATAATAAAAAACAAATGGTGTGATGCCTCATAGTTAGAATAAGATAAATAAGTCTTGAGAATACTCGACCTTGGTTAGTCAAAATTGGCAATTTAGATGAAGGTAGAATAGCCTTAGAGCTTAGGGTGCAAGATAAAACAAGAAATCCTAAGCTCAAAGTATGTTAGTACCATGAATATATGAGCACAATAATGGTGGGTTGTGATCATAATAATTATAAGAAGGCTCGAGTGATTTAAGAAGCTTAGGATGGATGCTAACACACAAAATCCTAAGTATAAAACCAAAAATAAATGGGCAACACAATGGTGCCTAATAGAAAATAAATTATAATGATTAAATAACTTACAACATGAGTGAACACAATATAACCTCAGTTATAAAAAAAATAGAATGAGTAGCATCTATACAAAGTCTCTCAAACCAAATAGAAAAATTCACCCAAGTTACTCAAGCCAAGCACATAAGGTGAACCTCCCAAGCCCAAGTTGTAGGAAAGACTCTGATGTAGACTAATTGTGTTTTAGGTTAAAACTTGTAAAGGTAAATTTTTTCAAATTTGGACTAAAGGACCATAGAACTATAGTTGATGAATAGTCTAGACCTAAACAGACAACATAATGAAGCTTTTTAGAGACACAAGAGCAAATGGTTTGATTCATTTTTTTAATGGTTTGATTTAATTTGACCAATGAAATGCCTTTTTGTTCAAAATATGGTGTCTAACACGTGTTATTCTTTTACATGATTTTGGTTTTTGTTTTTGACATGGTAGTTACACACAAATAGTTTGACTCAAAAAATTATTTAAGTAAACAAGAATAGGAAAACATTGAAGTGTACATCTTATCCTAAAAATTGACAAGGTTGCTTTATACCATTAGATTCCATTGATATACTCATTCTTGAGAGAAAATAAGTTTTTTAATCTAAAAATTAAAGGTGCATGAAAATAAGGGTTGTTTAGAAACCGTCTTATCTCAAGAAATCATTGATCACATGGAACTTTGGTCTATTCACCCTACACTAATTGTACTCTATGACAAATGGGGTTTGTCTAAAAACTATATATTTTGATTGATCTATATGGTTGTATATATGTGGTTAACACTAGGGAATAATAGGTCATTTTTGAACATTTTTCCTATTGGTGAGGTTTGACATTGATGTTGTCATTGATGTTAAAGGTTATTGAGAAAGGTCATCATGAGGTCATTGAAGAATGTAGCTATGAGAGAGGATATTTATAAGTATTGCAGTTATTCTAAGAGTGTAAGACATGATTGGTATATGTTATTATGACTACATGAGTGAAGTAAAGGTCATCATGGAAGGTCCTTATTGTCAAATTTGTCGAGTGCTTAAACCTAGTGACTTGAGAAGATATATGCATAGGATGCCTAGTCTTGTGTATGAAGGGTCATGATGGCTTGGTGAGATGAATGAACACAAGAATGAAATTTTGTATGAGGTTTATTGAGAATGTATATGAGGCATTTAAGTACTCATGTGAGTCTCAGTGTGAACCTAGAGTCGTAATACATTTAGATAAAGTTTGCACCTAGACCACTCATAGACCCTCCCTGGACTAATGAAGCATCATGATCTATTGTTAAGACACATACAAGATGTATGACATTGTTTAAGCATGTATGAGGTTTATTGATTATGTTATATTAGTGGAGATCACATGAAAAGAGGCATTGTAGGTCAATTATAAGGCCTAATGTGATTTGCAAGTCAAGGTCTATACAAGTAAAGAGAGAGTGTAGCCTAATGGGGATCAAGATCAATTTCCAAGGAGAGTGTAAGTATGTGATCATGCAAAGAGGTATGATATGATTTTTTAATCTTATTCACAAATTTTAAGGTCATGTTTTTGAGAAAAGGATTGAAAAAGTGTTTTAAGGTTTCTCGAGTGCATAAGATGAAGAGTTGTCTACCCGATAAGGTTTTTCAAGTGTTCATTATCACATGCAGCATCTTCATGAGGACCAAATATATTTATGGTATATGGGTAAAGGTCTTAGCTAAAATTTATAACTATTATTTATTAAAATTATGGGATAAACATTATGAATGATTGTTAATAGTGAAAGATAGTTTAAACCCTCAAAGAACCCTAATAGTGACATGATATCAAAGAAGTTATTTTAAACTAATCAAAATGGATTAGTATGCATATTTTAGTGATTGGAGGTTATGTTCAACTATCCCAAGAATCTCCAGGTATGATTTAGTCTTTAGGTGAGTGAGTGGACCCTATAGGTGTTATCACTCTAGAGAGCACCCTATTTGAAGATGAGTAAAGCACACCTTTCCTCCAGATAATACAATTAGATATTATCAAGTTGTGGGTGACTCTATATTGAGAATAATATCTAGATATGGCTAATTCACTTAAGATTTATCTCTAAAAACTAAAATATTTGGATTTTTTGGGATGAAAAGGATGAAAGAAAATGAAATGGGAAATTTTATCTAATAGGGTGATGCACTTGAATGATTGGTATTATTTGAAATATTTCTAAAATTGAATAAGACACACATATGAATCTAAAATAAAATTATAAATTTAAATCCTACACATCAATGTTTTGAAAGAAGGCCTGAAAGAAGTTTGTAAAGCAAATCATGTTCTTAGCTTTTCTAATGACCTATTGAGGATGAGATTTTCATAGTAGGTGTGGAAAGGACCTACAATAAGGGTATATATTCCACTTTTATGATGTTAAATGGCCAAATTACACTCTATTATGATCATAAAATCTTATTTATTTGATAAAAATGGTGTTAACTAAAATTTCTTCTCTACCTTAAGAATTAATGAAAAATGGCTTGAAAAATCTAATATATAAGTCTAAAAATATACCTAAAGCTAAAGTAGAATTTAATTTAGAGAAGTATTATTATTTATTATTTAAATCAAGATCTAATCCTTTTAAAATATTAAATAATTCATCAAAATCTCCAAACTCTATGAAAATTTGCATGGTCTTCGAATTTTGGCATAAAAGGAAAGTGGTGGGCCCATTTGACAATTCAAAAGTTTTTCATGCATAAAATTCCATGCCAATATTCAAAATTTGACTCCTCTTGAGTATTTTAAAGTGTTTTGGAACATAAGAAAGTCCCTCCTTGCATGGAAAGCATGATCTAGTCAAAAGTCAACTGAAGCTTTGACTAGTTAACTCCAACTAAGCTCCCTTGCATGAAATGGTCCATAGAATTTGAATAATATGCATGAAATTACATGGAAAATGAATAAAGGTTTCATGTAAATACATTTATATCTCATTTTTATATTATTTAAATATTTCAATGCCAAACGTTTAGTTGACCATTTGACCAATTAGGCCTATTAGACCAAATAGGCCTAAAAGCTAATATGTGCATTTGAACTCCATTAAACATAAAAAAAGATGAAATTAACCTAATTTTTTTTAAATAGACCTATAAAAAATTTACTCATCACAAGATATATGATTTTGATGAGAAAACACTCTCCATTCAGTCAACATGGTTGACTAAGCCTATTTTGCTCCATTTTCCTACATACTGGCCATTTTGATCGAGCTAGATGGGACACTTTCAGGATGATTTATAATCAAATGATTATTTTAGGATGAATAATAATTATTATAATTTTATTTCCATTTAATTATATTTTATTAAACTATCTAGTACTTCATTTTACATGCTTTTTACACAAAAAAACATGATTTATGCCCTCATCTGTACAGATTTATGCATAAAATTGACATTTATAGAACCCTATCTAAGATTAATTTATTTTTTAAAATATTTTAAGTTTATCCATGATGATTTTATGGAAATAAAATCAACTTTATTTAAAACTAGTTTTTTGAGGGTTTAGGAGGGCTTTGGAGCTAAATCTTGAAAATGATGTTTCATGAAGTACAAACCACAAAATCCAAAAATGTTTCCATTTATGTGTATAAAAATTACCCCCCTAATATCCCTAAAAATATTGGGTTCCCATGTAAAAGATATGAAAAGTTACTGTGTCAGGAAATCTACCTATGGCGTTTTGACTACATTCTGGGTTGCCTACACTCTTAGTGATTATTCATAAATTAAATCCCACCAACTGGTATAAATTTTTCATTAATTATAATTACATATGTTTCCTCAAAAAATGATAATATTTTGGCCAAAATTCAAAAATGGTGAAAGATACGAGCATCTAAATGGGAGGTTTGGAAGGGTGTCTAGAATTGTAAAAATTGAAAAAATTACCAAAATGAAAATAAATTTCCAATTGATTTAAAATTCCTGAAAATATCATCATTGGGTCTGTACCATGCTATAAAAATACTCTAAAATCATGTTTTTCTTGAAAAGTCAAAAAACCCCTTTTTGGTCTATATGCCTATTTGCTTGCAAAAGCCTATATGAGCATGGTTTAATCAAAATTTGGAGTTTTTAATCTCTTTAATGGTATGATAATAATGGAAAAACATCATATCATTATTTTTAAAAATTTACCTAGACCTAAAAACCTTTGTGGCACTCCAAAATGATTCCTTCTCCAATGGTAATCTGCAATGAACATATTGAGGACTATTACAAAATAATGAGTATTTACACTCATAAAATTAAAATTAAATTATTTTATAAGGTTCCTAAATTCATCATGACCCTATTTACAAAATTTGAGGTCTTGAAACCACCTTTACCTCTCAGAATATTCAATTTCCTTTAAAATTGACCCCTTGTGCATGGACTGTCTACATATTTAAACTTGACAATACTATTTTGAAATGATAATGACACATTTAAAATATATTTTTGAAAATTTTACCAAAATTATTTATTTTATGCCACAATTTACCTATTTTACATGTTGGAAAGAGTTAATGACCAATTTTAGGAAAGTTCCATATGATAGGGTTAGTAATTTGACCTTGACAGGCCAAATTAATAACAATAAGAAAGGCCTTATTTTTTGATGAATTAATATAGAAATTAGAGTTTAATAGTTCAAATTATCTAGATATATGGAGGATAATGTTTTATACTTTTATTTTGTGTCCATGAATTTTTATGGATATGCTCTGTCCCTCGGGTATGCTAAACTAGTCATCCAAAATAGCTAGTCGTTAATAGGCCTAATGCTAGAAATAATGAAAAACCAAAGCAATAGTGAGAAGAGATTTAATACTGTGTTATCATGGAATATGGATGAATACAAGTACATGGATATATTTTTCAATACTTTTAAGACACGATTCATGTTTGGTATATGTTTTGGAGGTTAGTGAATATAGCAAAAAATTTACTCACAAGTTAACATGTCTAGTGCAGATGAAACAGTGAGATGTAAGGTGATGAGATTGGTCTGAAATACCGATATTTATCATTTCACCATGTTATCTTTCTATCTAATAATTTTTTCATGATCTCATAAGATAATTTACATGCATTATAAGTCTCTAAAAGTGGTCTTATGGTGTTGAAGGTCATTATCACCATGATTAGGTTTTGGAGTGTTCTGGCAGTTATGAGTGGGTTATTTACAAAGAAGGGTTTGAGTCATTTTTCCCTATGTAATTAAATATAATAATATTTTTGATTTTTTTTAGGTCTTGGATATTTTTTGTATATGTTTTATTATCATGGTTATGTGGCTAAACATTGTGTTATCTTTAGTTGTTTAAGATAGACCTTTCTGTGTACGTGAAGGCCTAATGTAAATAATACTAATGGCATGCTTCAATTTGTGTTTAGAGATAAAATATTCCATGGATATAATATGATATTAGTATGGGTATATCTGAGTTTAATATTAAGTGTTACTTCTATGTATGAAGTTTTAAACTATTCCAAGAAGATCAAAGGGTAACATGTACTAGTGAAGGACTAATTGAATTAGGACTCTATAAGGCCTAAAGAAGGATTTGGTCCATTTGAGATATGTATAACCTAATGTAATGATTTATTCATGTCTTAATGTTTTTTTAGTGGGAAATATAAGTATACAAGTGTATATGGCTGACCAAGAGGTGTATGAGAAAGAGCCTCGTATAAGAATAAGGCATAATAGGCCTAATTATCTAGTTAGAAAGTATGAGTATACAAGAAAAGGAAATAATATTTTGAAGAAGTTAAATAATGTCTTTTGTGTCATCATAAGGATGTATATAAACTATCATTAATGTCTATTAAGGGCACTATATATGAGGATCGAGGTCATATGACCTAATTTGACATGAAGAAGACCTAGTTGAGTGAAGAGACCTAGAAGGTAGTTTGAGGGGGATAAAAGTTTGAAGATATGAAGAAGTTGCCATAATTAATTGGTTGATAAAAATTTCATTTTAAAGGTGTTGAAATAAATTAGGTGGTTGAGTTGGTTTTGATTCATCTGGAGGTTTGGTGCCTCCTTACAAGTGGGTACTTGTTAAAGCCTAGCTAGGTTCATACTTAGCTAGTTGGGGTTGGTTCTCCATTTGAAGTTGGTTATTCACTAAAATTGATATTTTGACTTATATAACCATATTAAATTTACATTTATTAGTTTTTTTTCTTCCTCTTGATGGTTTCCCACTCATATGTGTGTTTTTGTGTTATGCTCATGTAAATGACTCTTTTTGCATTATTATATCTTTATATTGTTTTGATGGTTTAAGGAATGATAAAGTACATGTGAAAAAAAGTTTTAAGAGATTGATTTACCCCATCCCCCATTATTCATTATATTTATAACGTTTGGTATCATATCCTAGTCTTTTAAAGCAAGTCTAATAGCTTGAAGGTGATCCTAAGAATCACAAGATGTCTAGTGATTAAAAAAAGATAACATATATGATGAAGAAGTCTACTATGATAGTGAAGAAAAAGAATTTGAAGTAGACCTTTAATCTGAGCTTATAAGTACCCTTGATGATTTGAAGCATCAAAAAGAGACTATCAAGGATCTCAGGAGTCAGTTAAAAGGTGTCAACACAAGGTTTAGGTCAAAATAAGCTAAGTATGATCAGTTAAAGATAGAGCTAGATTCCTTAAAGGTTGAGAATAAAAAACTCATAGATAAGATAATAAAGCTTGAGAAAGTGCATGAGAAGTTATAATAATCTAAAATTACAAACATGAAAAGACCAATCAAGTAACCCAATGAAATAAGGGATAAGTTATCATAGAACCATGGGAAAAGGAGTAATCAGTCAAGACATAAGTGAAAAAGTGTTGTTTGATATAGTTGTCAAAATATAAGATAGATTGAAATATCCTACTATAATATATTTATAAGGCCCTAAATATTCAAAAATATATATCATTATCCTATAATGCATGAGAAGTATCAAACATTTGTATGGAAGCCAAAGCAAGATATGACTAATCATATTGAGTTTAAGAGTCAAGATGGACTATTTGCCAAGGAGGAATAGAAGACCAAAGAGTATTCTATGTTAGATTAGTCTACCTCTCAAATTCAAGATGAATACATGAAATTGTATATATAAATTGGTTTCTCAATCCACATGATAGGAGATATAAATAAGTTCATCTCATTAAATAAGAATGATGTAGGAATAGTGAGGTTTGGAAACAACATAATTGACAATATGGTTGGCAAAGGTTTCTTGAGTTTAGAAAAGGGGAAGACCAAGACACAAAATGTGTTTTGTGTGGAAGGTTTGAAACATAATCTACTTAGTGTAAGTCAAATGTGAAATCAAGGACACACACTAGTCTTTCATGATAGAGGGTGTGAGATAATGAGAGACAAATCAAGAAGGCTAATTGCCAATGCTAATAGGAATGAGAATAATATATATGTCTTGAATGAGATCAAGAAGGAAAGATTTTTTATGACTAATATGGATGAAATTTGGATATGGAAAAAAATGTTAGGTCACCTAAACTTTGATAATCTGGTCAAGATAAGCACTAATAAGTCTATGAAGAACATCCCTAAGATCACCAAACCTATAAACATACTTTTTAAAGCATGTCAACATGGTAAAAAGACTAGAATAAAGTTCAATTCTAAGGATTACTCTATTGTAAGACCCTTGGAGTTAATACACACTAATCTCTATGGGCTTATAATAACTTAAATCATTTAAGAAGATAACTACTTCATGTTACCCATAAATGACTACACAAGGATGACTTGGGTTGCATTCTTAAAAGAAAATTTAGAAGATCTTGACAAGTTCAAGGTATTCAAGGCTATTTTTGAGAATTAGAATAATGGGAAGATCAAGTGCCTAAGATATGATAGAGGAGGAGAGTTTTGGTCCAATGAGTTTGATGACTTATGTGAGGTTCATGAAATAAGGAGACAATTTTCAATAACTAGGACACCTTAATAGAATGAGGTAGTATAAAGAAAGAATAGGATAGTTCAAGAGGTGGATAGAACTATGCTAAATGAGTCTATATTATTTGATGGATATTAGAGAGAGGTAGTAAACATTGTAGCCTAGATTTTTAATAGGGGGCTAATAATAAGTAATGGCAACAAGACTCCTTATGAACTATAAAAAGGCATACCTACCAATATGGAACACTTTATTTAGAGTGTTTGGGAGTAAATGTTTCATCAAAAGAGATGATGAAGACTTAAGATATTTTTTTGTTTGATCTGATGAGGGTATATTCCTAGGATATTAATCAATGAGCTCATATTATAGATGTTTTAACAAGAGGCTACAAAATATAGTGGAAAACACCAATGTGAAAATTGATGAGACAAGGAAATCACACTTATAGTCAAAGGATAATTTAGGGAATCTAGACTTCACTAATGAAGAATAAATTATAGAGGTTGATGAGGAAGAATAATAAGTTGAGAGATAAGAATCAAAAGTCCCCTCAATGTAGATTCAAAGAGATCACCCTAAATCTCAAATCATTATAAAAAAGAATGCATGTATGCAAACAAGGAGAAGATTGGTAAGTAATATAAATCAAGAGAATGTTTCTATATTATCTAAGTTTTAACCCAAGGATATTATAGAAGCAAGAAAAGAAAATTTTTGGATAGATTATATGAATGAGGAATTAAAGAAAATAGAGAAGAATGAGAGTTGGGAAATAGTTCCTAGGCCTAAAGATAAAAATTTCATTAGCATAAAGTGGGTGTTTAGAAACAAGTTGAATGAATATGGAGAAGTCACTAGGAACAAGGCTACATTAGTATACAAGAGATATGCATATGTTGAAGGGATAGACTCTGAGGATACATTTGCACCAGTATCAAGATTGGAGGTCATCAAATTATTTTTAGCATGTACAATATTCAAAGGGTTGAAAGTATACTAGATGGATGCCAAATATGCCTTTTTGAATGGTAATGTGGAAGATGAAGTGTAAATTTAGTAACCTAAGGAGTTATCACTATCAAATGATAAGGAATATGTTTATGGATTTAAAAAGGCTCTCTGTAATCTAAAAAAATATCTTAGATCTTGGTATGCTAGGCTAGATAGGTATCTATTAGATCAAGGATTCAAAAGGGAGTTGCAGATAGTAATCTACACATAAAAATAAAATATGAAAATCATTTGATATTAGTTATTTATGTGGATGACATCATATTTAGTGGAAATAATGAGAACATGACCAAGGCCTTTGCAGAGGTGATGAAGAAAGAGTTTGAGATGTCCATGCTAGGAGAACTATCATTCTTTCTTGGCTTATAACTCACTCAATTTTAAAAATGTATATTCATCTCAAAACCCAAGTACATAAGAGAGATGTTGCATAAGTTTGATATGGAAGATTGCATGTTAGTTAGCACACTCATGATCACAAGGTGTAAATTGATCAAGGAAGATGAGTCTTCAAAGGTCAATCAGACATCATATAGGTTAATGATTGTAAGTTTGTTATACACCACTACTTTTAGACCTAAAATCATGCAAGTAGTAGGTCTTATGAGAATATTTCAATAAAATCCAAAGGAGAATCATTTTCAAGAAGTCAAAAGGATACTCATGTATCCCAAGGGGACTATGGAGTATGGGTTGTGGTATCCAAGAAACAAGGAGTTCAATTTGATAGCCTATACAAATGAAAAATATATAGGAAATATAGATGATAAGAAGAGGATTAGTGGAGGATATTTATTTTTAGGTGGGTGTCTAGTTTCATGGATAAGAAAGAAGTAACCATCAGGAGCATTATCTACTTGTGTGGTTGATTACATTGTAGGAGCTTCATGTTGCACTCAGGTCTTATAGATGAGACAGACCCGAAAAGACATCAAGGTTGAGTATGATAGTCCTATCACTATCTATTATGACAATACAAGTTCTATGAACATCTTAAAGAACCATATCATGCACTCAAGTATCAAGCACATTCCCATCAAGTATCATTTTCTAATAGAGTAGGTAAGTGAACCAAGTGTTAGGCTTGAATATTTTTCTAAATAGGATCATATTATAGAATTTCTTACCAAACCACTTCCAAATTTAATGTTGTAAAAATATCTCACACCCTAGAGGATGTTTTTTAATCTTACTCTAATATTTAGGAAACATTGGAATGCCTCTAAGCTTGTTGGTTACCTATAGTAGAGGTAGACCTCTATGTTTAAGGGATAACTCCCTGAATTGACCTTGAAGTGATTATCACCTAAAATAGATGACTATTTATGGGAAAAAATAGATAAGTATGATTAAAACAAATATACTCTAATAGTTTGATACACCATAAGGATTTCCAAGAGACCATAATACTTCTTTCACTAAGAAACAATACCAATAACACTAGCTTCAAAGTCTTAGAATGCTCTAACATTAGTATTTTAATATGGAGGTGATATGCATGAAGACTATCTAAGGTAAGTGAACCATAGATAAATTATAGACACTAATCATAAATTTACACTTTAAAATAGACCCATAAACTTGACAACACTTCATATGACCTACTAGAGTGGAACAACTTGCATCAAACATGGAAGGATTGAGATAAATCAAAGATAGATGAAAATCACTTAACTATTCACTATACATCTCTTGACACACTTTAACAAGATGATATATAAACTCAAAACTAGATTTCATGTATTATTCAAAGGAAAAGTACAACATTGAACCAACAGGGTTTCACCATACATGGTGTGGAATTAGATACAAGAGCCAATATGGCTAGTACTTATAGAATGTGAGAAGAGAGAATAGTGGAGTTCAAGAGTCATAAAAACAAGTGTCAAGATGAGAGATAGAATTATTTTTGAAGGACAATGAATTATGAAATAGACCATGGAAGGTCTCTTTGGACAAATTTCCCTCTAAGGCATGAAACTCCTCAAATTTAGCATAAGAATATCTCAGGTGGCTTCTTTAAATTAACCTCATGATTAGATTCTCTTGAGCATTTCATAGTAGACTAGGGATAGTTTTCACATATGAACTATGATGAGCAGGTTAAGAACAAGCTCTAAAATGCATTTTATGTACCCATAATCACTAATCTTCTTCTAAACAAGTGTTCTCATTGCCTACAATCATTATCATCCTTATTTAGACCTATCTTCACATTTGGCACCAAGATGCCCATAAGATATTCAATCCAATCCATAAAAGGGATGGTATGACACCTATTAATATTATTCCTATCCCTAAATCCATTTAGAAAACCCTAAAAGGATTCCTAATTGAAGTTATCACCTTCTGACTTGGTGATCACTTTCCATTCACTATGCCAATTTAGATTACCTAAAGTGAAGGTGTTTGAAGAGGTATGTATGTGATTTATTGAATAAATAAATAAATATTATTAATTATATTAGGTCTCTTTTTTTCTCCCAAAGTGATCCACATCCTTTGAAACTCCTCTGTATCTATAAAACATCAAAATTTATCAATAAAACCAATTTTATACCATGTCCATATAGATAAGGTACAATAAAATATTTTGATAAGGATCTTTGGGAAGTTTTTTACAAGTCAAAATCATTTACATAACCAAACTATCACACTTAGAATCATTTCTATCGATCTTTTCTTTATCAGGTCATTAACAAGGGTTTTGGAGGGTTTTGAGTGGTTTTAACCCTTAAGGATTATTCATAAAAGTTTGAAATTTAAACTATGAATAAATCTCACTAGAACCTTATTTAGGACCCTCATCAACATATCCTAGTTCCTTAGACCTCCATGCTAAGTATCTGTATAGATATGAGCTTCTTAAGATGACTTCTCTAACCCTTCCCTGTATTATGTGCACCCTGTCATGTTTATAAGCCAATAAATGACCTCTTTTTCACCTCATCTATAAAATAAAGGATAAAAAACACCTTACATCTCTCCATGAAGGTCCTCTAATGTATTTCAAGGATCATCTAGTATTATAAATGGAATTGGCCTCTTTTAGGTCTCTGAGCCTAGTCTAGGCCTAGTAGGCTTAGTCTATGCTTGGATTTTCATAACCACCTCTATGTGGTTTGTCATGACTATGAGAGATTTTGAATTCTTTTAAATTTTTAACATGAATCCATACAGGTTTTCTTAGGGATCCAACATTCTATGCACCTTTCTCTCATCATTTTCATATACTTTTTATAAACCTTAATTCTTGGGAGTGCCCTCTATCTAAGATAGAATAGAGGGAAATTACCCTACTCTCTTAGGATAAAAAAGGGTATGAGAGGATTTTAAAAGTTATGGGGATCCCATATATAAAATTTCAAGGTTGGATAACACTTATAACATCTCCAAACATCAAGAAACCCAAGGTAGACTTATGTGTAATATTCATTGTGTGCAAGGTTATTAAATAGGGTTGTAGGTTGTTATGTGTAACCCATCCATGCTATATTTTACATTTTCTTGGTAATATCATAATATTTTAATTATAATTTTTTAAGACACTCTAAAATTTTTCATAATCTCAAAATTTTCTAAACTCTCTAATGTATACCTTCTACTTTGACAAGCCTAGTTTGCAATCAATTGTATACTATGTTTCCTCTTAGAAAAGGGTTGATTTTAGGTGAATATTGTAGGTTTTGACCTTGTATCATTTTTAATTATCCCATTTACATCATAAAGGTCACTTATAAATCATTTATATTCACCTTATGTTAAATACTTATGACAAGACCAGACTACCACATACTAATGCACTTTCATCCTATAGTTAACTATAGGTCACCCTTTTGAGGGAAAAGGTACACCTGTAGATGACTCTTTTATGACTTATTCCTAGTATACCATGAATTAGACTCTTTTGAATGTATATAATATCTCATATTAGTCACTCACATTCATATTATTTCTTGGGTTCAACCAACATTCAAACTACCAAATTATCAAATGTCTCATTCTGCAGTCAACTATAGATATCCAACTTGAAGGAAACAAAGCCACTGTAGGTGGTAGTTTGAATTAAAATATTGAATCTCAACTCCCTCATTACTCCTTGAGATATTAGTATCATTATCACTTTAATATAGTCACTTATCATGGAAATATGTCCATATCATTCCACCTTGGACTATGAGATAATTTGATGTTTAAAGCACTATAAGAAACATTTAGAACCTAGAGTGAAAGATTATCTAGAATAGAGGCCTGATCTACATCACTTATTAGGGCTAAACACTCACTCTCTTTGGTTAATTCCTCACTCTTATGATATGGATTCATGATGGAATACTTATAAATGTGTAGACCTCAGTACATCTTACCATGAAAGGATAAGAAATAAGGCATGCTCTCTATTTTGAAATTTTTAAGGTAACATGTCTCCAAAACTCTTTATCCACATATGAAGATGACTCCACAGGTCTACTTACCACTATATGGCTCTACTATTGGTTATTATGGCACCTTTAACATTTCAATACCTTAAGGAGGGCTCAAAAAAGTTTCAACAATTGTATTTCAACTACTTAGTCACCTATATGAGCTTCCTTTAGGTGAACCTTTCAGTACATAGGGTAGTGAAGGTAGGTTATCAATAATGTACATGGTGATGTTATATAACCAATCCTAGACATTCTCAGAGTTTTCAAATTAATACTTTCAACATTGAAGGACTTAAAACCAATTCTAATGTTCTTATTCCAACATGATTAATCTCTTGTAGGTGTACATCAATAGTAGACAAGGCAGAACTATATGATTTTCTTAATATGTTCTTTGTTTGTGACCTCCATGTGAAAACTTTGATACTAATCCTTTAAAATAAGGTGGTTTCCATGAAATATTAGAGGTGAAAATTTCATATCTAATTTTTATTAAAACCACTATAGGAAAAGAAACCTCTGTAGTTAATGATCATGCCTGCAACTTAGTAATGGAGTTACTACATGATAAAATGAGATGTTTTTCTCATTAAATCACCTCCATAGATGAAATAAAATATGGAAACCATGACAAAAATATTTCCACATATTATGTAATCACTTTCATCCATTTTTTTATATAGACCAGCTTAGACAAGGAAAAGACCTATAGGGTATGGGGATTATCATGCATAAAAGAGTAGTCAACTTCTTATAATTAGTTCATAAATCATGGGCAACAAATATTTGAGCTAATTACATGAAATGGAATTAGACTAAGTTTATCAACATCCCTTATAGGTATTTGACCTGAAACAACTCTTGTTGTTCGTACCGTGAGAAAGCCTATTGACCAATTTTGCATTACAAGAAGAGCAATGGAGGAATAGAATGGTTTAAGGTCAATATTTAGACTTCCAAAGTAGATCAAATGTATAAGTTAACTCAAGAAATCTAAAGAGTCATTTGCAAACCTGCATATGTCTTACAACTACCAAAACTTCTTCTTTTCTAAATATTTTCTTGATTTGACTTAATACCTACATGTTTTTCAGTTATTACTGACATGATTGATATTTATCTAACATAGGGGATATTTGGAAACATTTAGTACACTTTATACCAATGAAAACTGTAAAATTTCATGAATAGCTCAAAATGTGACCCTATAGTGACATGAAATGTCTTAAGACTAGATTTGATTATGACTAAGGTTAATAACATATTAAATGACATTTATAGGACCATGACACACCCTATTACATATTATAAGAACCCTATATCTAGCTTTTTACTATAGTGGGTTGACTTATTTTGACTTATGGTAAAAATAATCAACATTCTTAGCAATTTCCTAGGGGTGGTAGACTTGTTATGTAAAGACCAGTAGCCTACACTCATCATTGGGATATGGAGTCTCATATTCACAAGATTGAAACTCAATTTTCCTTTGAAACCATAAAAAACAACAAAAAGTGACACACAAAACAAGACATACCAAAGGAAACACACATGTGTTAGAAAAAACACTTATGGAACAAACACACACACACACACACACACACACACACACACACACACACACACACACACACACATACACACACACACACACACACACACACACACACACACACACACACACACACACACACACACACACACACACACACACACACACACACACACACACACACAACTAAAACAAAGACACACACCTAACCTAATATTTACAAGACCTCACTCTTGAGGTGAAATTCATCTCACAATGATTTAATTGGGGTTAAATATGGTTCCTCTTACATCCTTGCTGCTCCATGAAAGTAAAATGTCATGTGAGTCATGTTCATCATCAAACACTTGACTATGTAGATGGTGAAATGGCTTACCATTTTTGGATCTCCTCATGCATAAAATTGAAATACTTTAAGATTTCATGAATGTTATCTCTCACTCTCCAAAGACCTTGATTGGATATGCAACTATCTTGATCTATGTCATATCCATTTGATGCTCTTCAAACTGTAGATTAGGAGACATGAAAGCTACCTCAGTCTTTACATATTCTTAGATAGATTATACTTGGTGTGTATGATCATAAAGTTCCTCCTTTTCTTTCTTCAACACATCTAAAAAAGGTTCAATTTTAGATAGAAAACATGATTGCTCTTAAATCACAAACATGACTGCTTTGACTTTACTAGGTTTCTTAATGATTACAACTTCTTGGGTAGTGGCTTTACTAAGCTCTTTTATGACTATAAACTCTTGAATAGTGGCTTGGCATACAACTTCATGATTGATATAACACTCAACAACCTACTCATTAGTTTCATCAATCAACTTGACATTATATCCACACTTATTTGATTGAGGAATAGTCTTACCTAGTTTCTCAAACTCTTGACTTATGGCATTAAACCTTTATCATAAGTCATTTTATTCCTTATGAATGTCATCTTCAAGGGATACTAAGTGCAAGTAGAATTACATGGTTCTTATCATCACAGTGATTTATCATTCTCATCAATCTATCATCATCATCATACACATGGATCAATTAATTACCTTCAACAACTTGTGAGAAGGAGTGCTCAATGCTTATCTCAGATTACTCAAATGAACCCTCATGGATGATATAGGTGACAAGGTCAGTTTGCTCAAAATAGGTATATGGATCATGATTATAGGCATCTAAACCATACTAATATGCAAATAAATTATAAATTTACTCAATATTAGAAGAAGCACCATCATTTACAATAGACTCATCTTCGTCATTGATAACATAATTGAGATTGTAACTTGATTCTACATAAGTCTCAGTGTGGAACCTTACAAGTGGTTGAGTTATTATGGTCATCTTGGTTCCATATCTTCTTTTGAAGGATAAGAAGGACCAATCAATTGAGAGTTAGCCTCTTATATTAGTTGTCAAGTCTCTTGAAAGGAAGATTTCAAAGTGAGAAGGCAAGTCAACAACTATAATATCTTGGAGGATGGGGAAACTTGATCAATCATGGAGAAAAACCTTCAACCCTTTGTTTAATCCCATTGATTTGGTAGGTGTAACATCTAAATAAATAACTTTTAATATTTTGTTCATACTTTAGCCTAGCTTTTTAGCTATAACCTTAGGCATCACTGATGTGCTAGCTTTACTATCAACTATGCAGTTATGAACTAGTTTGTCCCACACAATGAGAGTGCGGTAGAAGGGTGGAGGCTTCTCATATTTTATATATGGTTCCATAATGTTATTAGGGTAATTATTAAGAGAAACATGACCATTACCATGACTTGATGATGAAAGACTAGAATGGATAGTAGATAGCTATTTTTGCAAGAGTTCCTTTTGGCTAGGCATATGAAGAACATCCCAAAAGGAAATGTATGCATTATAATTATTTAATGAATAAATTATGTTTAGGGTAGAGGTATTTAATTTTTATTCAGTCCTTAGAGGAAAGGAAGTGTTTAAAATTTGAGGTATTGAATTAATTTTAGTAGGCCTTCTGACATTTTGATTTAGAGGAGGTGTAGGAGTATTAGGGACTGTCATGTTTTCAATCATGCTTTGTTTCCTTGTAAGAGTATTAGATGAACTTTTAGGAACACCATTATAATCTCATAGAGACTTATTCATATCTCTAGTGTTATGTTCTATATAATTTCCTTGATTAAGCATAAAATTATCTTCAACTAGGAAGTTAGTGAAGTTTTCTCCTTGAGGCTGCCAACCTTCACTTACTTACATTAGGACTTCATCTTCTACTGATAGTGGAGGAGTTACACTTGTACACTTGACTATTCACTATAAATCTCTTTTCAAACTTTTAAAATATGATGTATAAACTCAAAATCTTATTTCATGTATAATTATAAGTCAAAGTACAACATCAAACTAGCAAGGATTCACCATACTTGGTGTGGAATTACATACAAGAGCCAAAATGGCTAGTACTTATAGAATGTGAGAGAGGAGAGATAAAAATGGAGTTCAAGAGTCATAAGAACAAGTGTCAATATAAGATAGAGATTCATGTTTTTATGATAATGTATTATGATATATACCATGCAAGGTTTCTTTGGACAAATGTACCTCTAATGAATGAAACTCCTCAAATCTAGCATAAGACTCTCTCAACTAGCTTCTTAAAATTGCCCTCATCATTGACTTCTCTTAAGTGTTCCATATTAGATTAGGAATAATTTCCACATATTAAATATGATGATGGGGTTGATAAAAATCTTCAAAATTCATTTTATGTGTCCTTAATCATTTATATTCTTCTAGACAAGTGTTCTCACTACCTGCAATCATTATCATCCTTCTTTAGACCTGTCTTCACATTTGGCACCAAGATGCTCATTAGTAGTTCAATCCAATATTTATAGGGGATGATATGACACTTATCAAGATTCCTCTTATCAATAAATCCATTTATCATACCCTAAAAGGATTCTTAATTAAATTTATCACCTTCTCACTTGGTGATCACTTTTTATTCACTATGCCAATTTAGAATACCTGAAGTGAAGGTGCTTACAGAGGTATTTGTGTGATTTAATGAAGTAATAACTTAATATTAGGAGTTATATTAGGTCCAATTTATCCTCCCAAAGTGAAATTCATCCTTTGAAACTCCTTTATACTTGAAAAACATCAAAAAATTTCAATAAATCTAGTTATATACAATGTTCATAGAGATAAGGTACAATCTAATATGTTGGGAAGGATCTTGGGGGAGTTTTTTGCAATAAAAAATCATTTCTTTGATAAAAATATCACTCTTAGAAGAATTTATATCCATATTTTCTTCATCGGGTCATGAGAAAGGGTTTTGGAGGGTTTTAACCCTTAAATATAGTTTATAAAAATTTGACATTTAACCTATGAACAAATATCACTAGAGACTTTTTATGACCCTCCTCAATATATCCTAGATCTTGAGACCTCCATGATAAGTATATGTATAGATATGAGCTTCTTAAGATGACTTCTCAATCCCTTCCTTGCATTCTATACACCTATCATGTTTCGAAGCTAAGAAATGACCTATCTATGACCTCCTCTATAAAATAAAGGATAAAACTCACCTTATATATCTCCATGAAGGTCCTCTAATGTAGTTAAATTCTAATCTAGTGTTATAAATTAAATTGGACTCCTTTAGGTTTCTAAGCCTAGTCTAGGCCTAATATGATTAGTCTATACATGGGTTCTCACAACCACCTCTGAGTGGCTAGTCATGAATGTGAGATATTTGCATGTCCAAATAAACTCCCTACACCTTTCCTTAATGATCCAACACACTATTTACCTTTCTCTCATCATTTTCATATACTAATTGTAGACCATATTGCCTAAGAATGTCCTCTATTTGAGATAGAATAGAGGACATTTCCCCTATTATCTCAAGAAAAAAAATGGTATGAGAGGATTTTAAAATTTATGGGGATATTTTTTACAAAATTTTAGGGTTTTATCACGCTTATAGCATCTCAAAACATCATTA
The DNA here is from genome assembly GCA_037957365.1 of Torreya grandis. NCBI lineage: Eukaryota > Viridiplantae > Streptophyta > Pinopsida > Cupressales > Taxaceae > Torreya > Torreya grandis. The sequence continues at coordinate 2,332,542 of JARHVA010002140.1, forward strand.
AACCCAAGGTAGATTTCTATCTAATACTCACTGTGTGCAGGGTTATTTAGTAGGGTTGTAGGTTGTTATGTGGAACCCATCCATTCTTTATTTTCCATTTTATTGGGAATATCATAATATGGTAATTATAATTTGTGAATACACTCCAAAAATTTTCATCATCTCAACCTTTTCTAAACTCTTCAATGTATACCTTCTACTTTGACAGGCCTAGTTTGCAGTCAATTGTGTAGTATGTTTCCTCTCAGAAAAGGGATGTTTATAGGTGAATATTGTAGGGTTAGACCTTGTATCATGTTAAATAATTCACTTAATTTCATCCAGGTCACTTAAAAATCATTTGGATTCACCTCATTCTTAAATATTTATGACAAGACTAGACTACCACATGCTAATGCACTATCATCCTAAAGTTGATTGTAGGTGACCATTTTGAGGGAAAAGGTACACCAATAGGTGACTCTTTTATGACTTAGTCATGGTATACCATGAATTATACTCTTCTAAATGTATATAATATATACTCTTTGTCACTCACATTCATACTATGTCTTGGGTTCAACCAACATTCAAAATAGTAAATTCTCACATGTCCTCATTCTATGACCAATTGTAGATATCCATCTTGAAGGTAAGAGAGCCACTGTAGGTGGTAGTTTTAATTCAAAACTTGAATATAAAATACCTCATTGTTCTTTTAGATATTAGTACCATTATCACTTAGATAATGTCACTTATCATATAAATATTTCCCTATCATGCCACCTTGTACTATGAGATCATTTGAAGTTTAAAGCACTATAGGAAACACTACCAACCTACAATGAAAGATTGTCTAGAATGGAGGCCTCATCTACATCACTTATTGGGGCTGCACTCACTCTCTTTGGTCAAGGCATCACTCTTATGATATTGATTCATGATGTAAATCTTATAAATGTGTAGACCTCAATACATCTTACCATGAAAGGATAAAAATAAGGCATGTTCCTTGTTTTGGAGTTGTTAAGGTAAAATGTATCTAAAACTCTTTCTCCAAATATGAACATGACTCCCCAAATATTCCTCTTACTCTATGGATCTACTATTTTTCTATAAAACCTTCAAAATTTTAATACCTTAAGGATATCTCAAATTATTTTTAATATTTTAATTTCAACTACTTAGTCCCCTATATGAGCTTTTTTTAGGTGAACTTTTCATTACACATGACATTAAAGGTAGGTTATCAACAACATGCATGGTGATGTTATAAAACCAATCCTAGACCCTATAAAAGTACTTAAATTGATCATTTAAACCTTGAATAACTTCAAACTAGCTCCAATGTCCTTAGTTAATGTGATTAATCTCCTATAGGTGCACACCAATAGCAAACAAGGTAGAACTATATGATTGTGTTAACATGTTCTTTGATTATGACCTCCATGGAAAAAATTTGATACTAAGACTTGAAAGGAAGGTTATTTACATGAAATATTATAGGTTCAAACATAATATCCACTTTTTCTTGAAACCACTAAAGGAATGGAAAACCTCTGTAGTTGATGATCATGCCTACAACCTAGTAATGGAGTTATTACCTGGCAAATTGAGATGTGTTGCTCAACAACTCACTTCCATACATGAAATAAAGGATGTAAAAAATAATATAAATATTTAAAACTATTATAGAGTATTCAAATTCTTATCATTGGTTCATAAAACATGTGTAACCAATATTTGAAATCCTACCATGTAATTTAATTAAACTAAGTGCATCAACATCTGTCATAGTCATTCGACCTGAAACAACTCCTATTGTCTATACCATGAGAAAACCTATTGAAAAATTTTGCATCCCAAGAAGAGTAATGAAATCTATAATGGTTTTAGGATAATTTTGAGACTTCCAAAGTAGTTCAAACATAGAATTGAACTCATGGAACATAAAGAGTCATTATGAAACCTTCCACATATGGCAAAGCACTTGCATAAGCTCTATAACTACCAAAACTTCTTATTTTGTAACTATTTTCTTAATCTAACTTAATACATGCAAGTTTTTCAGTTCATACTAACATGAATGACAATAATATAACATAGAGGACATTGGGAAACATTTGGAACAATTTTATATGAAGGGAAATGGTACAAATTTCATACATAGCTTAAAAAGTGAGCCTATAGTGACATGAAAAGAATCAGGAGTAAATTTAACTATGTCCAAGTTTAATAGCATATTAAATGGAATTTATATGACCATGACATACCCTATTACATCTTATAAGACCCATATATTAGGTTTTTTACTATATGGGGTTGACTTATTTTGACTTTTGGTGAAAATAGTCAACATGTAACATTTGAACACCTAATATAGGAATTGGGTGTAATTCCTACCCCTAATAATCTTTGAAGAAGCCTAGTACTTAGGGGGAGATAATAATTCTCATTAAATATAAGAATAGGTGAGTTTTTCCTAGAAATTATGCATGGAGATAGGGGGATCATGTTTATATTATGTCTCATAAACTCATAGTCCTGTGTGTTGAGTCTTTCGATTGTAAGAAGTGTGATCCAAGGAGTTGCAGACATCACTTTGTCATTTATGTCAAAGGGGAAGAAAGATTAAAATGGGAAGATAATAATGATCAATTTTTATTGTATTTTTCCATCAATGACAAAGGGGATATTTTTTATCATTGTTCCTATTGGTGATGTTTGCCATTGATATTATCATTAATGTCAAAGGTTCTTGAGAAAGGTCTTCATGAGGTCATTCAAGAATTTATATATGAGAGAGGATATTTATCAATATAATAGTGATTATAAGAGTGTAAGACATGATTTTTATATATTCTTATGACTGCATTAGTGATGTCAAGGTCAACATGGAATGCCCTTTTTGTCAAATTTGTCAAGGGCTTGAGCCTAGTAAGTGACTTGAGAAGGTATGTGCATAAGATGCCTAATATTGTGCATGAAGGATCATGATGTCTTGGTGAGATGAATTAACATAAGCATGAAATGTTGTATATCATTATTTTAGCATGTATATGAAGCATTGGATCACTCATGTGAATATGTCAAATAGAACCCACAGTGGTAGGACTTTCATATCAAGTTTGAACCTAGACCACTCCTAGACCCTACTTGGCCTAATGAGGCATCATGATATATGATAAAGACACATAAATGATGTATTATAGTGTTTAATAATGTATGAGGTTTCTCTAGTATGTGAGAGTGATGAAGATCACATGAAAAAAGGCATAAAGGTCAGTTTTAAGGCCTAATGTGATTTACAAGTCAAGGTCTAAGCAAGAAAAGAGAGAGAGAGAGAGAGAGAGAGAGAGAGAGAGAGAGAGAGAGAGAGAGAGAGTAGTCTAATGGGGTATTAGGATCAATTTCCAAGGTAAGTGTGAGCATGTGAGCATGGAAATAGGTATGATATGATTTTTCAAGCATATTCATAAATTTTAAGGTCATGGTTTGCAATAAAAGGCTTGAAAAAGTGTTTTAAAGTATCTCAAGTAAATATGATAAAGAGTTGTCTACCCAAGAAGGTTTTTAAAGTGTTTATTAGCATTTATAGCATCTAAATGGGGACCTAAGATAGTTTTGGTAGATGGGGAAGGGTCTTTCTAATGCCTAAATGTATATCACAAGTTCCCAAAGTGTTTAATGAACACTTCTCATTTTAGAATTCCTAAGAATCTAATTCATGAGTTGCAGGTTATGATAATCTTGTTATCTCTGATGGAACAAATGTAGAACAAGTGAATATTTAAAAATATTTATAATATTTGGTGGTTGGGAGACACCATGGCCAAATATTATATTTATGCAAAATATGAAGTATTTATGCCAATAACAGTGAACTATGATCAAGTAATAGTATAAAAATTAATCTAAGATGGATATTTACAATGACAGGCTAAACTAAAGTGATCTAATTAAAAAAGAATCAAAAAGAAGGGTATGGAAGAAAAGAAAGATGTTGTTGGTATTTTTTCATGACAGTATGAAAAATTTAAAATCTCATCTGAACATGCATTTAACCAATGTATGAAGTGAAGTAGCTTAAGCCCAAATCATAATATACATCAGGCAAGCTTCTACAGAATGTATGAAATGATGCAAATGGGAACCAAACTCACTTTAAAAATTCACTCCTAATAGAAAAAACATTATCCCAAATGTAAAAGAAGTGAGAAAAATGAAATAAGCCTAAGAACTTTTAACTAATCTAACATTAGCATAAATTAGTAACTCTAGATTGAAGATACACATCTAGAATCCATAGGACCCATTCAAATCTGAAAGTGAAACCAAATAATTGAGAGGAAAACTATATATCACTTCACACAAGAAAATATGGAAAAAAATTTCAAATTTCATTGATTATATTCATTGCTCAAATTTTATAAAGTAATTTGGCTCTAAAATCCCCCCCCACCTCCTTTTTGACAATGGACCATACCCCTTTTATATCAAATCAAGGTGGTATGTTGGTCATTCTCATCTAATTACATTTATACAAGTGTATAAGATAGGTGTCCTTTTTGTTGCATGATATAAAAAATGACATTTTCCTTTTAATATTTAGGTCTATAGACAATCTATCTCACAAATTGCACATGGTTTTGAACTTATATTAAATTTCTCACTAGTGGTCCACAATCTAATTTTGAATTGAATTATACTCACACTGGTGATAGTTCAATTTCTCAAGCTTGATTTATGGTGATTAAAGGGCTGAACTAAGGATTTTTTTAAGATTTCATAGTATTTAAATGATAATAACATTTAGAATTAAGTAAGTTTTATGCCTTAGATCATGCATTTGGATTTTAATTTTCATCAGTTCACTAAATCTTTAGTTACTGTTGCTTTTTTACTTATGTGGCATTGTCCTAACACCTACATGGCATCCTTATTGCACTTTCATGGTAAAAATTATCCTCAATATTAAAATAATTACCATTGCCTTCTAAAATCCTCCCTTTACCTCACACCATCAGATTATCCTTGTATAGACTGGTGCAAGCCATTGATCTTGATCCTAGGGTTTAAACACCATTGGCTATCTCATCTATGTTTCTCATGGTTATGACACATGTCATTACCATGTTTGTTCTAATCTATGCTGAAAATTTGACATTGATTACACACCCTTGGATCTCTCTACTATCTTAAATTTGACATCCATGTGACTATAATTTGACATCCACATGGATGTCATTGTTGGGTGTATGACCATCAATTTTATAAACACCTTCAAGACTATTTGCCAATCTTACCACTTATCATTTTTAGGTTCATCTTATTTCCTATTTATACCACATGGTGATTGTTAGATGCTTTTGTGTCCTTTGTAATAGACTCCCACACACCATTTGATCAACTATATAAGGTTTTTGTGGACCAAAGATCTCAAGAACATGCTTGGGATTTAACTCTTTGGTTAGGGTTTGACTTTTCAATGCTTGTCATGCTCTATTGGATCCATCTCGTATGAGCAAATGTGGGTCATTGATCCTACAAACAAGAATGAAATTTGAGACTAGGAGCACATATAAAGGACATAGGATAAAATATTTAATCTAATTTCTAAACATATTAAAGGGGACCTCATGAATTAAAAGAGGCCAAGGCATAAAGACTTTGGACCAAGGTTAGAAACCTAAAACAAAAGTACCCCACGCATAACAAAGACATAATATAAAGTCTTAGCCTAAGGTTTTTATCATATTAATAAATATGATAAATCTTAGGATAAGGCTTTATGCTAAGCCTCATAACAAAGGGACCATGTGATTATTTAGACCAAGCTAGGATAGAAGGGTATATAGGGATCAAGGGCATAAAATAAACCAAACATAGGATTTTTAGCATAAGGTTTGGTTGTGTTGAAAAACATAACCAAGCCTTAGGATAAAACCTAAATTAAGTTCATGGTATGATTAATTTCTTCCTTCCAATTTTAAATTTGAATTAAAAGATCTAGGTAAAACATTAGGCTAGGGTTTCAATAATTCAAACATGAATTTAAATAATCAATTATAGACCAAGGTTAGTAAAAGATCAATTTAACATTGAGGCACAAAACCTTAAGCATATTAATTCCCAAATGGGCTCTATTAAACCTATAACTTGAAACACAAATATCCAATGTTAGCACTTTAGATAAGATTAAACTAGAACCATGAACAAATAAGTTAGCCAAACCATGATATGTATGATCTTCAAATAAAAATAATGTGCAATCATGCTAATGACACTCTGATCAAGTGGATCTTCAATTTTAAGGTACAAATTTTTACTATTTGACACATGGCTCCCCATTTTCTAAAAAATGGGGGTATGTTGACCTCAATAAATGGTGACTTCTAGGGAAAACATAACAATATATTAGAATTTATAGACTCTAGTTTAGACTAATAGTTAATCTGCTTATCCATTTGATCAAGTATCATTATTAATATCAATTCAATGTTAAAACAAATATTACATATGTAGAATTAGGATCAAACATCAAAACTCAATCATGCTATGTGTGTGCTTTGATTCCACTTATTGATTGCTAAAGGACTTAGAGAAAAACTTCTAGGTTCATCACTTTAATCATAACATTGACTTTAAACATATTTAAATATTCATTAAGAACCATGATTTATCTCAAATAAGGCTTGGGCATTGCTCTTCTATCAACCAAGTATCCATAACCCTAATAGAGATGCCTTTGGCTCCACTCAAGGCCTTGATCCACTACTAGCTAGACATCTATAGCCTTGGTGGAAATTACCATAATCACCTTTACTTAGACATATCTTTGAATTTTTCAATGAGGATCTTATTTTTGGATTTTTCAACTCATTTTTACTTTCTAGAAGAGGTTGGTAACCAAGATATCCAAGTTTAGGGATTTGGTCAAGTGTTTGATTTTTAGAAAATTATCATTAGTTGTAAAATTTCTCCTAGGCAATTAATTATTTTTAAGTACAAGCATGACTATGTCATAATAGTTTGATCTTTCATCCTACATGTGAAATCCTTATTAAAAAATAATTAGATTAGAAAAAGGTTTAAAATATCAAGGAACAATTAACTTATCCATCAGTCTTTATCAAAATCTCTAAACTATAACATCAAACTCATATATCAACAATCCATGATCAACCAATGTTGAGAATTCATACCAACATTTCTAAACTATGAAGCTATTGAGTAGTTAGATGAAACAAAAGATGAGGGATATCTAAAATGACTTATTTACAAGAAAATAATAAATAAGAGAAAGCATACACACAAATAGAAAGCAACAAAGCAGAAAGCAAAGGAAAAGAAAACATATGTATAGATAAGGGATATGAAGGAAAGAATAAAAATAAACTAATATAAATACCTACACTAGCTCTATAAATAACTTACCTCTAGGATCAAATGGAAAGTTATTTATCCCATAATGTAACCTTGAAGCATGATTTATTTCACTTAGTGGCCTCTTCTTGTGGATAAGATCACTTGTATTCTTGTGTCTTCTAGGTGATGTAGCTTGGCTTCCTATCAACATTATCAGATGTATGGATCGAAGGTATGAATAAATTCTCTTGTATTTCATCAAGGGTGATAATTCTGATTTATTCATAGATAGATAGTGACTTATATCATCCTCATTCAAAGGAGGCAACTCAACTAGCATTCTTATTTGAATATCTTCATTAAATTTATCTTGAGGTGAATATAGACTACCAATATTTGTACCAAAACATTCCAAGTCATCTTGAAAGGATGAAAGAATATGAAAGTTATCTACAACCTTACCATTTGAATCAAGTTGATCACATACTTCCACCCTTTTGAGGGTGTCTTATGAAAATTATTGATCTATTCCACTTTTTTTTCCTCATACTTCATGTCGATGGCATCTCAGCTACCTAATTGAGTCCCAACTCATCTTATTTTTGGATCCCAAAAATGATATTATTATCTTGAAATACCTTAATTTATTTTAAAAAATCCTAGTATAAATGTTGTAACTAGACTTCTTCTCTAGGGGCAGACTCTAGTTTAGCAATAACCTCTTATGAATTGTCCTCACAGCTATCTTCTGAAGAGAGGTCATCTTGTATCTAGTCTTGTTCGTAGGGTTGATCATTTTGAATGACCATTCCTTCTGATAGATCATATTCAAGTTCACTTTCTTCTTTAAATGGGAAATCAAAATCTTGCATGAAGGATTTAGTTATTCTTATGAGGCTAGATGTCCTTGCAATATTGTCTTGATAAAACATAGGTTTAGATGTAGCATTTTCACTTTGATATTATTCAAGGATGTTACAATGATTAGTTAGGACTATATTACAAAGATTCATTTCATGCATCTCCTTAGATGAGTCATTACCACCATTATCATGAAACCTATTGAACCCTTGACAATCATGGTCTCTATTGGAGATTTCCCTAGAATTACTCACTTAATTTTTCAACTAAATAAAATCAATTCTCAACTTTTGAGCCATATTAAGTATGGATTCAATGTCACTCTCTAGTGCTTCCAAGTTATGAACTTGATTGTCATTACTAGTGGGCACCAAAGCTTTATGTCCTTTTGGATGAAATCTATTTGTAACATTGTTTAAGAACCATAAATTTTGGTAAGGATAGGCATGGCTTAAGGCAAATTGGTTTCAGACCAGTGTCTAATTTAAGGTATACATAGTCTAATTATCATTAGGATTGACATTCAATGTTGATAAATTGGGGTTAATATTTGGAATAACATATGCAAGCTGACCTTGAGGTTTTATTTGAGCACTAATAAGTATAACTTCAACATAAGCTAAAGATAAGGTGTTTATGACTCCAATAAACCTTATAAGAAACATAGAGGTCATAAGATCCAAAACATATTTGAAAATCTCTAAGGCTAAATCCTCTTCAGGTCTATAAGTGGCTATAAGTCTACTAAACATATTCTAGAGCCTAGCATTAAAGGCTCTAATGGGATCATTTGAGTCTCATTTAAAAGTGTTGAATTGATGGTATAAAATGTATAGACTAACGATTTTACCAAATTAATCAATAAAGATTCTATTAAAATCATCCTAGCTAGCTATGCAATCTAATGGAAGGTTAAGGAACCATTCATATGTAGTATCTTTGAAATTAAATGGGAAAAATCTACATGTTACATCTTAATGAAAAAAAGTCAAGAGTATTAAATCAATTTTAAAAGATCTAACATGTTCTTTAGCTGTGATAATGCCATTAGGATTGAAACAAAGTAAATACTTTTCAAGGTTTCTTGGTAGGTCATGTACTTGACCAGGCACATTGATAGAATATCCATCTAACCATACCATATATGGATGAGGATCTTAATTATGGTGGTTTTATCTCAAAATCCTATTTTAAATATGATGTGTAAGCCTTATCTTTACAAAGAACAATGATCAGACTCACACATTAAGCATATTTTACACAAATATGTATAAAGAACAACAAAGGACATCAATTCTTAACTAAATTATCTGAAATATATATCCAAATACATTAGTATAAATTATATTTACATGTTTAAGCTCAAATTAACTCAAATTTATAAATAATAAGTCAATCTATGAACAAAATTACTATTACTAATGTCAAACACCTTGAATTTAAACTATCTTTACCATAAATATTCATGAATCTTCAAAGAATGTTAATATTTGTCTAAATAAGCATAAATATTGGTTTGAAATTATAAATATGAATTATATTTACAAAAATATTCTAAAATAAACACAAATATTCAAATATTACATCAATCTTTGATCAAAACACATGAAAATTAGTAAAGATTCTACAAAGATTTGCTTGGCCATCCTTCTAACACTAGTGAAGCTCTGCCTATTGATGCCTAAATTTGTACCACAAATACCTAGAGTGTTTAATGAACACTTATAATCTTATAATTCATAAAATTCTAATTCATGAGTTTTTGGTTATGATAATCATGTTATCTTTGATGAAACAGAGGCAGGACAAGTGACTATTTCACAATATTTATAGTATTTGGTGGTTGGGAGCCACCATGGAAAAATAGAATATCTATGTAAAATATGAAGTATATATGCTAATAATAGCTAATTATGTTTTATTAATAGTCTAAAAACTAATCTAAGATGGATATTTACAATGATAGGCTAAACTAAAGTGATCTAGTTAAAAAAGGAGAAAAAAGAAGGGTAAGATAGAAGAGAAAGATATTTTTGGTCTTTGTTCATGACATTATGACAAAGTTCAAACCTCATTTGAACATTAATTTAAATAATGTATGAAGTGAAAAATATTAATCCTAAATCATAACATACATTAGACACGCATTGAAGGAAGGTATGAAATGACACAAGTAGGAACCAAGCTCACTTTAAAGATTCAATCTTGCCAGTAAATAACATTAGCCCAAATGCAAAATAAGTGTATAAAATGAAATAAGCCTAAATTTTTTTAACAAATATAGAATTGGCTCAAATTATCAACTCTACATTCAAGATACACTTCCAAAATCCATAGGAACCATTCAAATCTAAAAGTGAAACCAAAAAACTGAGAGAGAAACCATACAACACTTCACACAAGCAAATATGGATAGACTTTGTAGAATTCCTTGTTTGTATTCATTTATAAAAGTTTAAAAAATTATTTGGCTCTAAAATCCCCCTCCTCCTTTTTAAAAATATACCATACTCCTTTTATATCAGATCAAGGTGTTATATTGGTCAGTCTCATCCAATTATATGTGTACAAGTGTAAAGGACAGGTGTCCTTTCTATTGCATTTTAGAACAAATGACCTTTTCTTTTTAATATATTTGTCTACAGACAATCTATTTTAAAAACTGCACATGGACATGAACTTCTATTAAATTGCTCATTAGTGTTCCATAGTCCAATTTTGAATTGAATTATACTCACACTGATGATATTTCAATTTCTCAGGCTTGATTTGTGGTGATCACAAGGTCCAACTAAGGCTTTCTTTAAGATTTCACAATGTTTAAATAGAGACAATATCTATACTTAAGTGAAAATTATGCCTTAGATCATGTATTTATACTTTACTTTTTGTGGGTTCACTAGATATTTAGTTCTTGTTGCTTTTTTGCTTATGTGGCATCATCTTCACACCTACATGGCATCCCTATGGCACTTTTGTGGCAAAAATACTCATTAATTTTATAATAATGAACATTATATTTTAAAATCATCCCTTTACCTTGCACCATTAGATTAGCCTTTCATGGACTAGCACATGTTATTGATCTCGATCATAGGGTTTGAATGCCATTAGTTGTCTTAGCTATATTTCTCATAGTTATGATAGGTGTCATTACCACATTTGTTCAGAGCTATGTTAAAATGTCCACATCGATTATGCATCATTGGATCTCTCTGATATCTTAAATTTAACATTTACACGAATTTAATTTGATGTTTTCAAGGACACCATTGATGTGTGTGTGATCATCAATTTTAAACATGTCTTCAAGACTATTTGCCAAGCTTATCACTTATCATTTCTAGTTCATCCTATTTCTTATGTGTGACATGTGGTGAATATTTAGTGATTATATGTTATTTATAATATAATCCCATGTATTATTTGATGAATTATATTAGGTTCATGTAGACCACAAATCTTGGGAACATGTTCAAGCTTTAACTCTTTGGTTTAGGTTTTAATTTTGAATGTTTTTCACACTCTATTGGATCCATCTTGTATGAGAAAACATGAATAGTTGATCTTGTAAACAAGAAGGAAAACTAAGCCCAATAACATATATAAAGGACTTAGGATAAAATATTTAAGCTAAGTTCTAAACATATTAAAGGGGACCCCATGAATTAAAAGGGGCCAATGCATAAAGACTTTGGACCAAGGTTATAAACCAAAAATAAAAAGACCTTGTTAATAAAAAAGACATAGCATAAAGTCTTAGCCTATAGTTTTTATTGTATTAATAAATATGATAAAACATAGGGTAAGGATTTAAGATAAACCTTATAACAAAGGGATAATTCAATTATTTAGACCAAGACAGGACGGAAGGGGACAAAGGGATTATGGGGAATAAAAGAGACCAAGCATAATATTTTTAGCATAATGTTTGGTTGTGTTGAAAATAATGACAAAGCCTTAGGATTAAATTAAACTAAGTCCATGGTATGATTTATTTGTTCCCACCTAAATTTAAATCAAAATCTTCCACCAAATTTAAATTTGAATTAAAAACTCTAGGTAAAATATTAGGCTAGCATTTTAATAATTCAAACATGAATTTAATTAATCGATTATAGACCAAGGTTAGTAAAATTCAATTTAACATTAAAGCATAAAACCCTAAGCATGTTCATTCCTACATGGGCTCCATTAAACTGTTATAACTTTAGATAAGATGAAAACAAAACCATGAATAAATAATTTAGCTAGACCATAGTGTGGATGATCTTTAAATAAAAATAATGTGCAATCATGCTAATGCCACTCTAATCAAGTGGGTCTTTAATTTTAAGGTAAAAATTTTCACTATTTGACACATGGGTCACCATTTTTTGAAAAATGGGGCTATGTTGACTTTAATAGATCCTATCTCAAATTTTCAGGATTTAGTTTTTTGAAGGAGGGGCTAATCTTTATGAATGATTCCTAATAGTGGAAGAAGGTTTAAACCCTAAAAAACCCCTAATAGTGACCCAATATGAAAGAAGTCATTTTGAAGTGTTAATAATGGATTGGTATGGCTAGTTTAGTGATTGGAGATTTTATTTAACTCTCCCAAGAATCTCTATATGTGATTGAATCTTCAGGTGGGTGAGTGGACCCTATAGGAAAGGCCTTATTTCTCAAAGAATTATTGTAGTAGTCAGAGTTGACCAAGTCAAAGTTTCTAAATAGATGAAGGAAAAAAAATATACTTGTAGTTTGTGCTGATGAAGGTTTTTAGATAGATTATATCCCTTAGGTATGCTAAACCAGTCGTCCAAGATATCAAATCGCTAATAGGCCTAATGGTGAAAATAGTGAAAAACCTAGGCAATAGTGAGAAAAGGTTTAAGAATGTGTTATCATGGAATAGGGATGAATCCAAGTGAATTAAAAGATAATTTAGGAATTTTAATACATGATTCACATTTTTTATAATTTTTGAGGTTTAGTGAATATAGTGAAAAAAGTTTCTCACACATTGACCTATCTAGTGCAAATGAGACAATGAGATGTAAGGTCATGAGATTAGTCTACAAGACCAATATTTATAATTTTACCATATTATATTTATATCTAAGAATTTTTGGTGATATCATAATATCATATAAATTTATTAGAAGTGTTAAAAATTGTTATTACAGGTGTTGAAGGTCATTGTCACCATGACTGGGTTTTGGAGTGTTCTGACAGTTCTGAGTGGGCTACTTGTAGAGAAGGGTTTGAGTCCTTTTAACATGTGTAATGAAGTATAATACTCTTTATAAAATTTTTGAGGTGTTTATATGTTTTATTTTCATTTTTTTATGGGTAAATATTGTCTTATATTTAATTATTCAAAACAAACCTTTCTATGTATGTGAAGGCCTAATGTAAATAGTACTAATGGTGTGCTTCAAGTGGTGTTTGGAGATAAAAAGTGTCGTATACTTAATATGATATTATTAGTGGTATATTTGAGTATAATATTAATTATTCCTTCCATTTTTTAAGTTTTAAAGAGTTCCAACAAGATCAAAGGGTAACATGTACTAATAAAGGCCTAATTGAATTAGGTCTTTGCAAGGCCTAGAGAAGGATTTGGTCCATTTGAGCTATGGACATCCTAATGTAATAATTGATTCATGTTTTTGGAATGTTCTAAGGAATTTTTGGTGGAAAATATAAGTGTACAAGTGTATATGTCTGACTAATAGGTGTATGATCAAGAGCATAATATAAGAACAAGGCCTAATAGGCCTAATTATATAGTTAGAGAGTATGCATATGCAAGCAAAGGAAATAGCATTTTGAAAAAGTTAAATAATATATTGTATATAATTATATGGCTGTAGATAAAATATAATTAATATATAATATGGGAACTATATATGAGGATCAAGGTCATACGACCTAATTTTCTTGAAGAAGACCTAGTTGAGCGAAGAGACCTAGAATCCAGTTTGAGTGGGATAAAAGTATGAAGAGATGAAGAAGTGGTAATCATAAATTAGTTGAGAAACAAAGAGTTATGAAGGTGATCAACTCAATAAGTTTGATGAGTTGGTACTGAGTCATCTAGGGGGTTGGTTCCTCTTTGTAAGTGGGCATTTGTTAAAGCCTATCTGGGTTGATGCTAAGCTAATTGGGGTTAGTACTCCATTTAAAATTGGTGATTCACTAAACATGATATTTTGAATTATAGGAATGTAGTAATTTTCCATGGATCAATGGGTTTTCTTCCCCTTGAGGGTTTCATATGTTTTTTTTTATGCTCATGTGAATGATGTTTTTACATTGCTATATCTTTTTATTGCTTTGATGGTTCAAGGAATGATAAAGTACATGTGAAAGAAATCTTTAAGAGATTGATTCACCTACAAATCTTAGTCATTATGTTTCCAACATAATTTTGATGCAATATAACTAATTTTTTGTAAAAATCTCTTGTACCTTTTACAACCACTACATCTATCATATTTCCTAATGTAGTGTGATGTCTAAATTAGGCATTTGTTTTGAGATAGATATTACTAACAGAGTTAGTTTAACTATTTAAAATAACATCAAAGAAAATCACCCTAAATTTATATTCCCCACCATGGAGTGGGGTTGGAATGATACTAGGAAATGAAATCCTTGATAAAAAATACCCTAAAGAACTTATGGCTAAGTGATGAAACCCTACCCACAAGCCAAGTTTATGAGAGAAATAAAACTAGGACTTTGAAGGTCATTTTTTGGATCACCCAAGTTATTAAAACTTGGGGAGAGCATAAAAAATGTTTCTTATAATATTTGGAATAAAAAACAATGAAATGAATAAAGCACTTTTGGATCACTCAAGTTCCCTAAAGGGCATGGGGGAGAGCTTATGCACAAGGTTTAGATTCTAAGAAACAAAACAAATAATAAATTATATATACATAATATTTTAAAACTTTATCAATTACTAATGCTCTATATCTTCTAGGAACCCATTGAGTCTCAATATCTCTGATTGTATGCCCTATGGGGTGTACCTAGAAAGGGGTGGGCAAACCATTGGTGCTTCACAAGATTATTGTACCTTATTAACATTTATTATCATTTCAACTAGCTCCTATAAACATCCCCCTCAGCTTTGCTTCCTATTTTGAATCCTCCTCTAGTATTTTACCACCTTCATTAACCTTATCCATTTTTGATATTTTAAATTAGATGGTCAGCCATATCAACCTTGTATTCATATTGATAAAACTTATTTGGGTCTAGGTTGGCCCCTGGCTATCCTAGTCCATGACCTAGTTTATTTTTTGTCAATTATTATACTAGGTCGACTGGGTTGACCTTTTTAGCCTAAACTTTTAGAATGGTTGAAGGTTATATCATCCTATATAAACACAATCATTTTTCCATTCTTAGAGAGACAACAAGAGTTAATTATTCATTTTCACTTATTTACAATGTGCTCTTATGCCATTTTACTTGAGGAGTCTCAATTTACGGTTTCTACTTGGATAATAATCTTATCTTATGGAAAAGTATTGGATGCTTTGGCCTTTCTTAATGATACTTATAAACCACAAAAACCTCTTACAAAGTACCTTTGGCCAAAGGAGAGATTGAGTCTGGATGGGTTCATATTCAAGGTAAGTATCTTTAACTTTGTTCCTCTCTTTACTATATATAAGTAGCATAAGTAACATATTTTGAATATATTTCTCTCCATGCATTAGGGTTTTACCTATACATAGCTTAATTAGGATTATCTTATGCATGTTTATTTTTATGTTTACTAACCCCCACATTATGCCAAAATTTTTGGTGAGATCTAGATTAGACTTTACTTATTATTAGTTTAGTGAATATGAAAACATAGAACGTAGTTAGGGTTATTGCATAATTTTGCTTGATTAGAGGCTTTGGAACCTTCCCTAGTGAAATTATTGTGGTAAGAGATCCCTTGGCTTGGTCTAGTAGATCCATATTGGTCATGACCCTGATTATCTAATGTATCCCCAATTGAAAGTGTAATTAGGATTTATCTAATCCAAGCTAGGATTAATTTATAGATCTATTATATTTCCCATTGCATACATTCTGATGAACCTAACATGTATCTATCCCTTGTAGGTTTTCTTCCACACTTTCATTTTTATCATATTATTATTTTTCTATATTTGCAATTGATTTAACCTTTTTGGGAATATTAGTTTATTTATTTTTAATTTAGTTAAAAGGTTTGATTAGTAAAATCAGTAAATAAATATGCAATTTTTAAGCTACTAATTTGTGTAAATTAAATTACACTTTTGATCTTTCTAAAAATAGTAATAAGAGATGGAAAAGAAGACTTAGCTAAAAATTGACTGATATGGCTGAGATAGGGTCTAATATTCACTATGAAAGACTAAGACACTATCACAAGCTAACATCTAACCTTCATTTTATGATTGAATAGGAGTGATGAAAGTAGATAGGAGTAGCACTAGTGTTGTAGTCCACCTTTACCATTATTGTCCTGAGGATATGATCTTTTTGGGTTTTATGTATTATTTTTTTGTGATCCTATTTGTAAAGTTTTGATAGTCAAAAGTATAAAAAGATCCTTATAGATCACAATTTATCTTCAAACCCTATACTCTACTATAATTTAACCAATTTTGAGAAAGAGTGGTGGTTACTGTGTGTAAGATTCACTAAACATGTATCCACATCCCTTGTGTGGGCATGATGCCTACATACCAATACTATGAATAGAGATCAAGCCACATGTAGTTATCCCTAGATGTGATTTATGCAATAGTGTTTATGAAGATGTAAAATTCTAAACTAGATGTTTTTGAGGTGGATAGGGACTAGTGTAAGGTTTTAAATAAGCTTTTAAGTATATTAGTTGGTTGTATGTAGAGAATAGAGAAGATTGATTAAGTAGTCTTGCTTATATTTTTGATTGCTTAATGATATTTACCAACCCTTTTGAAATGATATTTGAATGGGATTTTATAAGTATCTATTAGTCATGGATTTAATGTGTTGTGCATTAGGCTGAAAAGGATAAGGATGGGGAATCAGAAGAAACTAACCATTAGGGATAAAAATGTAATTAGATAGGAGCATTGAAAGTGGATAAGACTGGCATCGATGCTATAGTCCAAGTGTGACACTATTATTCTAAGTTGACAAGGCCTAGGGAGATGGATTAGTCATGGAAAAAGGGGTTTGGCGTAGTTAAGATCAATTTTTAAAGGCTATAGATAATTGAGAATCCGTGAAAAGATGCCTATGAGGCTCATGAGAGAAAACAAGAGGTACTTATGAGTTGGGTGTCAGAAGCCACACTCAAGTTACCAATTTTTGAATTTTATATGACTATATTTACCCCCACCCCGCCCTTTATTATAGTGATGTAGCAAAAGTGAAATACTAGGATAAAATAAAAATAGAAAGTGTAATTGATCTTACCTATAAGGGTGAATCTCATGAAGCTGTGTGATGCTATGTGTGTGTAGAGAGAGCATATTGTGCAATATGAATCTATGAAAAAGGCAAAGAGTAGATCAATTATTACTAAATACACTATATCTATAATAAGAATGTACAAAATATGGGTAAGAGAGAGAGGAAGATAAATGAATGAATACACCTCACTAGGTATGTATAAAAAAATAAAACCTATTTTGATACTGAGTAATGTTAATTAATGTTGGATGATGCTATACCAAGAGTAATATCACAAATAGAGATGAGTGCTCAATTCCCTAAAAGTGGATCAAGAATGTAAAGGTTGACCCTTTGGCTCCATCATCACCCACTAAGTGAATTTATGTGATCATGCATGAGCTAATTGATGTTTGGACTATGTGTCCAATTCTTATGAATATGTGGCTCAAGAATATAAAGGCTATCTAGTTCTTTGGATTCACAATTGGCCTATGAAGTGAAGCTATAAACTGATACTAGTATAGAATATGTGTCATATGAGATGGCTCTTGAAGCCCATGAATGTACTATAATCTAAAAATGTTGGTGTTGATATCTAAATGTATGTTGGAAACTAGGTCACTCTTGGCCACTTTGAAAAATGGAGATTAGGCTTGTATGAAAGCCACTCCAAAATGTGGAAGTTAGGCTTGTATAAAAGCAACTATAAAATGATTCCAAGCACCTAAAGATGGAATAAGGCATGCAACTATTAAGAATGCCTAGGTAATGCTAAACTTGAAAAGAAAAGAAAACAAATGTGCCACACATATTGCCCCCAATCACTAGTGTCCAAAACATGGATTCTGATCTAGAAGTTATACCAACTACCATATATGAAACTAGAAATGAGAGACATCATGACATACATAATGCCCCCTATATCTAGATTCTTTGAGCAAAATTGTACTAAAAATTATGATTCTAAACTAGTTTGACTATGTAAAACTATATATAAACCTATTTTTTGCCTTCTTTTAGAAATTCTAGTTTTTCTACTATTTAGATAAGAGCGCCAAAAATGGATAGTAGTGGTACCAACACTATTGTCCAATCTTGGCACTATTATATTGGGCTAAAATTTGGTAATTATTCTAACATTTTCACTATTTTCCTTGTCTATTATGAGTATTTTGATGTTTGGTTGCTATTATGGGTGTGTTAAATACTATTTTTTTGACCATTAGGAGCTTTGATATCTATGATAAAACCCTTATTTATTTCCTACTCTTACGAGGGTAGGAATGAATACCCTAAAATGACTTCCCTCAAAATAAAGATCCTTGTAAGTGTGTCATGTTTCAAAGATACATGATATAGCAATGATAATCAACAAGATATCTTAAGATATAACATGGTTTGTATTTAAATATTTTTAGATCAACAAGTGTATGCCTAGATATATATAACAATGTGATAACATGTGAAAAGTACTAAATTAGAACTAGAAATTTGGTTAGTTGTTAATTGTTATTTGTCATGGAGGGATGGAGCATGATGTCCATCATGAAATCCAAGAAAGTAATATAATGTATGATGTATATCATAGAATTGCAAATAATGAGAAGTAAAAAAGCAATAATAACATAAGGGAAGAATCAATAAGTGTATAAGGGTGGCCAAGGGGCTAAGAAAACAAAGGGCATGAGAACATGTCACTCAAACTAGAAGGCAAACATACAAGGCATGTTCAAATGCCACATACACATATAATTAAAACAAGCAAGGTTGGCATGAAATCCATAATCATATATAAGGGTACAAGTAAGGGACATTGGAAAATGTCCTAAGGCACACACAAGAATAGAATCAAAGGACATTGGAAAATTTCCTCATGCACATATAGGAGATAAACAAGAATTGAGAAATGTAAATAGTCTAGGTACGTTAAGTAAGAAAGGAAAGCATGTAAAAACTAGGAGTGCAATCACATCTAACTAGTCAAAGTAAGAAGTAAAAGTATTCAAGACATGTAGTACAAGAATAGGTATATGTAAATAAATACACAATTGTTATATGCTAGTGAGTTTTGATAGAATAATATGTTTATGCTAGTAAATAATATACATCAACATGATAACTAGTTTGTGGTATAGGAATGACATAACCTGGATGGTGTAGTCATGTAAATGATGCCCCAAATGCATATATGTAACGCTATCATGAATGTAGAAGTAGGATGCCCCTTCAATAGGTAGAATGAAGTAATCAAGCATCTTGATGTCACTGCACACACTCAAAAAATATTAAGTGAAGCATGGTAATGTAGATAAATCAACAAACAATAACATAAAACAAAAAATGTAAGTCTACAATGGTAGTAAAAATGTAAATCATTGATAATACATATAATTGAATTTTTTTTTGAATTATTTGAATGTTTTTGTATTTTGAAATGTTATATTATTTTTGGATATTTGAGATTTTAAATTGTTTTTGGATTTTGAGTTTTTAGAAGCTATGTACAATCAATCATAAGGAGACTATGTACAAGAAATTGAATAGGACTATGTACAAGTCAACTAGGAAGGGATGATACTAACTGATGAGTCTCATGGGAGACTCCCTATCATGGTGTCTTGTATCAAGGAAAGGGATCATATGTGATCATGAAGCATGATGGAAGGGTTGAGATATGGCTCTAAAAAATATATATGTTATAAATGCTCTGAAATATCTAAAGTAGAAACCAACTAGGGGATATAACTTTGAGAAGTAGATGTAACTATATGACTCTTATAGACCCATCTGGTAGTAGGATAAGCTCTCTAAACATGTGCTCTATGAGTAGATGCATGAGATCTAAATGATACTACCTTGGGGTTGAACATTGTAGCTAGAAGCTATCTAGAATCCTAAAGCTATGAAGGTGTATGAACTCTTTGTACTGGTGATAGATGCCTCAACTGTGTCTAAATTAGAATTGGAAGAGGAATTATAACTGGTGGCAAAACTAAAACTGGTGACTATGGAATAGTAGATGGGTCTGAAGTGGGGATTGGTAACTCATATATAACTCCACCAACTGTAACAACCTAATTAGCATGAATGAATTTCATGCATCTATGAAATTTAAAATGTAATATTTGAGGTTTTTGAATCCAAGGTCAACTAAGTAGCATATCAAAAAAGTCCTACATTGGGAACTATAATAAATGGTGTGACCACATGTGTTGTATAACTTTTAGAGGAAGTAAAATCTCACCCAATGAACCCTGTATGTGCCCACTAAATTCATTGATAATTATGTCTATTATCAAGGTAATATCCTAATTTGAATATCCTAAATGATGTAATAATGTCATAGTGCACATATTCACATTAGATCCATTATCTATGAAAACACTATGAATAAGATGATTATGAATGTAAGATCTGATGATAATCCAAATCATCCTTGACTATCTCCTGCTCTAAGAAAGAAATGGAAGGTCTATCTAGAACTCTAAAATTATATACACCAATCATGTTAATCAAAGGATGTGTGTCCACTAAAGGTTCCCTATATGTATCTGGTGGTGGACGTGCATTATATGCATGGTGAACCCTTGATGTGTCCCTTATCTCTTGTTTAGAATGCTACAAAAAAGGATCTAAAAATATTTTCAAAGCTTTATGTTATGTTTTCTTTGGCTAAGGAGGCTCAATTGAAGTGCCAAGGTCAATATTATTGCCTTCTATCAAATTTTGTATCTTGTATATCAAATTGATGTATCTATTTGTTGTATGGTGTGGTGCCCTTTAAAACTCAAAAAATGCATTTTGATCATATCCTCGTGGAAGAGGCTTTTTTGGGTCAACTTCTTGAATAAGAGGGAGAGATATGATGTTACATTCTAATAGCTTCTATAAAACTCTAGTTGGAGAAACTAGTAGATTGGTAAAGGTTCACTGAGGAGGTATTGATAAAACCACTCATTGAGGGGGCTCAAAAGTTGCATTAACTATCGGTTAATTCTAATTCTTGTTATCAATGACCTTGACTTTGTATGGAACTTTGTTATTAATCTTTTTTGTTGTTTCTAAGATACTTTTGTACTTGAGTTTACCCATTGAAATTAGTTTGAATTCTCTCTCCATTAGTGTGTGAAAAATTTTAGTGAAGGAAGAGAATATTTTGAACATAATTGATTCGTGTAAAGTTGATAGAATACTTTGTTTGAAGAGATATTGTAACTCTTGATTGGCCATGGGGCTAGTCATCTTAGCCAAAATAGTTTTATATCAAAGAACATAATATATGAGATGCTCATTTAACCTTTGTTTCTATTGTACAACTTGGGCATATGAAACCTTATCACCAATGTTAAATTTGAAATAAGCTAGGAACATGTTGCCTAAAGGATGAAATACATTAATCAACTAATTTGGTAGATTTTAGAACCATTATACAACATAATCCTTTAGGCTCCATGTAAATAACTTGGTAAGTAGATAGTAATTTGGTACATAGTTCAAGCATGCTACATGAGAATCTCTCAAATGTGTCTCTAGATCACCTTTGCCATCATATAGATTAAGCTTGGGTTGGAAAAAACCTTATGGCAAGGGTATAGAAGAAATATGATGTGCCAATGGTATATGCAATAGAGAAAATGAATCCAAAGACTACATAGGTCTAGAAGCACCTTGCTCAAGATGTGGCACCTTGGATTGAATATATTTTATCTCTTATACAAGGGATACCACATCAGGAGACAAATATGTACTAGCTATAGCTAGTGGCATAGAGTCAGGTTGGGATGATATAGGGCATTGTTGAGACATAGTTGCTTGTGTAGTATCATTTTTAACTAGTTTCTATAAAGGAATGGAAGACTCAACTTGTTTATCCTTTTTTATTTCCATGATAGATTGTAAAACAAGAGTAAGATCTTGGGGCTAGTTTTGGAGTCTTTCTCAAAAACTCTTTAGGATCAAATATTTGTTGAGGACAACTTCATTATTAACAATTGAGGAAATTTGATCAAGAGTCTGATGTGGTGGATCATGAACATTAGTGTTTGTATCATTGTTGTTATTCTCATATTTCTCTTTGTTTAAATTATCTTTAGTAAAATTGGTGTAATATGGATGTGTAGAATTTATAATATGAACTTGATTTGGTTGTTTATCCATGATATATGGTCAAGTTGTAGGAATATGGATGAATTCAAGAGGATTACCACTAAGTCTTGCACTTCATCTCAAAGGAAGAGATGAAAGGGACTTAGGTGGCATAAGGAAATGAAATTGGAATGCAAAAAAGGAACTAGAATATGCATAAAAAGGATACGGAGATTACAAACATGTAAGGTGATATCTCAAGAAGCAATGGGACCTAATATATGCAACTAGGGTTTGGAAGATGATTATTTTGAGATTTATTATGAAAATTTGAAATTTAAAGTGAATTTATGAGTTAGATATGTAAGTAAAAAATTAGAAATTTATTTTAAAACTTATGATTTAAAGACACCTAGAAGTTGTAACTAGGGTTTTGAAAAATAAATGTTTTTGAAAATTACCATTGAATTTTAAAATTTGAAGCAAATTTTTTATTTTAATATGCTAGTAAAAAATTAGAAAATTATTGAGAAAATATTGGGACCTAGTATAGGTAACTAGGGTTTGAAAGAAAAATATTTTAAAATTACTAAGTAATTTTAAAATTTAATTCTAATTTTTTATTTTATAATGTAGGCAAAAAAATTAGAAAAATATAAGAAAAATCAATAGAAAATTTACCCTAGAGTTTTTAGGGTTTTTTATGCACAAACAAAGTAAGTCAGGTTCACCAAATGATTTAACCTTTTTGGAAATATTAGTGTATTATTCTTAATTTAGTTAAAGGGTATGAGTAGTAAAATTAGTAAATAAATATGCAATAATTAAACTACTAGTTTGTGTAAATATAATTGCAATTTTGATCTCTCAAAAAATAGTAATAGGAGATGGAAAATAAGACTTAGCTGGAAACTAATTGATATGATTGAGATAGGGTCTGATATTCACTATGAAGGATTAGGACACTATCAAAAAATAAGGTATGACCTTCATTTTATGATTGGATAGGAGCACTAAAAGTAGATAGGAATGGAATTGGTGCTATAGTCTACATCTACTACTGTTGTCTTAAGGATTTAAGCTTTTCGGATTGTGTTTACTATGTTTGTGTGACCCTATCTATGAAGTTTTGGTAACCAAAAGTCTATATATCTCCCTATAGATCAGATTTTGTCTTCAAACCCTATAATCCATTATGTTTTGACCAATTTTGAGAAAGAGGGGGGCTGGGTTAGTATGTGTAAGATTCATTGAATGTGTATCCACATCCCTTCTGTGGACAAACTACCTACATACCAATACTCTGAAGAGGGATCAAGCCATATGTAGCTCTCCCACATGATGTAATTTTGTGAAATAGTGTGTATGAAGATGTAAAATGCTAAACTAGATGTGTTTGAGGTAGCTAAGGACTGGTGTAAATATTTGAATAAGATTTTAAGTATATTGGTTGCCTATATACAAAGAAGAGAGAAGATTGCTTGAGTAATATTGCTTGTATTATTGCTTGCTTAGTGATATTTTCCAACCCTTTACAAACTATCTTTCAATGGGATTTTATAGGGATCTATTGGTCATGGGTTGAATGTGCTTTCATTAGGCCAACAAAGATAAGGATGGGGAACCATAAGAAACTAATTATTGGGGCCAAAAATGCACTTGGATAGAAAAGTCAAAAGTGAATAAGAGTGGTATCAATGCTATAGTCCAAGTGTGGTACTATCAACCTAAGCTAATGGGCCTATGGGGATGGATTTGTCATGGAAAAAAGGGTCTGGCTTAGTTGGGATCAAGTCTAGAAGGCTATGAATGATTGACAATTAGTGAAAAATTGCCTATGAGGGTCATGAGAGCAAGCAAGAGGGACCTATGGGTTGGGTGTCACAAGCCACACTCAAGTTACCAATTTTCACATTTTCTATGACTATGATGATATTGTATTGAACTATTTGTTATAGTTCTAAATTTTTGTGTGCATGTTTAATACATGATCATATCAAAATGAATTTGTTTTTTCATATAGTTCTTCATCAGATATAGGATACTAGATCGACTAGGTTGACATAATACTCTAATTCAATCCTAGATAAGAACACGTGGTTGAACAAGTTGACTCTAACATCTTATTCTCTTTGTCAGCATCTAAATGATAAAACTAGGTCAAATAGATTGACTTAGTCTCTCAGTTAACATCCAAATCAATAAAATAGGTTGAAAAGGTTGAATTTGTCTTTCAATTATCATCCAAATCAACAAAATAGGTTGAATTGGTCAACCATTTCATCTTATCCTTCTTCAATACACAAGGTTTTGAATAAATGGGTTGAACTAGTCAACTTAGTTTATAGAATTTGAAAGCAACATTCAAACCACTTCAACATAAAATTTACAATCCTAATCATATTCCCCTCCCACCAAGGTTTCTCTCTTTCTCTCTCAAAAAATTATTACTTTATTTTAGTTACATTTTATGCAAGTTATCAGTCTTCAAAACTACAACCCTACAACAAAGTCAACCTAGTCAACTTAGTTCTATAGTCTATCTCCTATCTAAAAGATTAAGTTGACATGTTTGACTCTATTTTTAAGGAATTTTGCTTCCATATAACAATAGTGACCTAGTGGAATTCATTCTATACTATTTTCATACAGTGTCATCTGAATTAAATTTGTACCATTCTAAACTTGGGTATTAACAATTATTTGCTAGTAATTAATTCACACTTTCATTTTCAGTCATTTTTATGCTTAGATTAGTTCACATATTTTGAATAGGTGTTTTTTCAAATTAACATTTAGTTACACTATTTTTCTCTTTTTTCACACAATATTCAAAATGCATTTAACATTTGTCTTCCCAAGGCCTACCTACTTAGATTTCATCACCAAGGAGGAATCCAACTTGGTTTTTTGGCCAAGTATAAATACATAGTTAATTTTATATATTGGCAAAGCACCCAACACCCTTATCACTATGGGATTACAAAGTGAGGGGGTAGGCCCCAATACCAATCTAGTACTATTTCCAACATAGATTCATTTTGACCTAAATATCATAAAACAATCCATAGATTACTTTTTAGTTCCCTATTTTTAGCCAACTTCACTATCACACTTAAAACAACACTTTTCAATTATCTAATAACACTCAATATGAAAACTTAGTTTGCATTTAATTTTTAGTTAACTTTTTTCTCTCTAATCATGATGTGTTGTATTGAAAAAAATTGCAATGGTTAATGTTGGTGAAAGGTTTTGTGCCTTGTGCCTTAGTTGGATCACTTACATTGATCCAATTATTTATGTGTTTGCTTCCATTTATTCCTTTAATTATATTTCAAAAGTTATACCCTACTTCAAAACATTATTATTATGGTTAATATAGTCTCTTAAAACCTCTATATTTCTCGTTGTCAAAAATAAACAATTGACCAACATGATTGTGTCTCTTATCTATCTATTTTGCCATTTGTCTAGTAGTACATAGTCCATCCATTTAATTATATACTCTTATGCCTTTTATCCAACAATACTCAATAAAATATATACTCTTTTTACTACCATTAGTTCTTTATCTAGCTAAATTAGTTCTTTATCTCTCATTAATATTTCTTAGCATCCTTTTCCTTTAATCAAACATCATGAAATCCCCTATCTAAATTTTCTTGGATAACCTGCATCTCTTTAGACATTATATGGGGTGTTATTTTCTTATTATATTTTCTTACTCTTTTCATCTTTTGGGGCATCTTGCGATGCCCATACACACATTAATATAGCCTTTGGGGCATCTTAATATTCCCACCCATATATCATTTTGGACTCTAGGGAATTTTGTAATGCCTTTCCCTACATCCACTTACCCTTTAGGGTATCTTATGTTGCCCACTCTTACTATACATGGCATGATACCAAACTAATTCAAATTCAAGAAACCTTTTGAGACACAAGCTTGTCTCTCACATGCTCATCCTTAATTTATATGTTATCATAGATCCTTCCCTTCTTTTCATACTTTCTATATGCAATCTATCTAACACTTTCTATAGGATACTTACATGGGTCTCATCCTCTAAATTATTTCTCTCTTTTCACAAACCTTGGTCCTCCCTTTTAGTTCTTTAGTTTCTCTTTTTATCATGAGTTGTATTGTAAAACCATGGATAAGACCTGATCTTTCTCATGATTTCCTTTTATCCTCAATATTTTATTTATTTTCAATACTTTTTAGCACCCCTTTGTGTTTCTCTTTTGATGAGTTATAGTGTAAGACCATGGATAGGACCTGTCCTTCCTCATAAAATCACCATCTTTTATATCCTATATAGAATGTTTTTTCAATGGTTATGATTTCTTGATCTTTATTCACTACTTTAGCTTTTGCTTATTTTGATAGCTAAAATTTTCACACCAAACTACGTTAGCATGTTTTACTACATTTCCCTCATTCTTATGATAAAGAATCATACTTTACTATCATTGTACCCCTTTTTTACCCTTTGTCACATTTTTTGTGATTTGAAGTCACTAAAATTGTTTCATGTTTCATTCTTCTTTATTTCCTTTCCTTTCACTCCATATTGGATAAAACAAGGTTGATGTCAAGATAACACTTTTATTTTACCTAAATTTACAAGACTCTTAGACACCATTCTCTCTAAGCTCTCTCTTTTAACAACCAAGTCTAATGTATTAAAATTTTAATCATCTCTAGCACCCATGTTTTGTCTTCCAAATTTTTATGGAGGAGGAATATAAAAAGCCATTAAGAACATTAAAAGCCAAACCATTTGAAATAAAAGGTAATGATATAAAAAAGAAAACATACACATTTCAAAAGACAATATCACACCAAAAGATGTGATTCCAAGCACATATCATATCTTTAATCAAAGCTCAAACTTGACAATTGGCCTCAAAATAGAGATGAGGTCCATTGTGGTATGATAGGCCAATATATTAGAGTATAAGAATTCAACAAACTCTATGGTGATACCTACTTTATCATGTAAGTACCCAATCCTCACACTAGATCAATGGATCTGTAAGGGGTCCTGAAGCATGGGGAATAAGTTATGGGAAAGTACATCCATTTTAATTTTAATACATATAGACTTAATGGGATGATCTACATACTTTATTTATTAACCTAATACTTGTGTGGCTAGGATAATTTTTTTAGAGTCCTTAAGGTTGAAAGTCTTTTTGTTTTGAAAAATCTAATTTGAGTGTCTTGACTTCGATAAAGAGTTCTTCTGCCTTGGTTTTTCCTTTAGTTTCCTTTCCACCCATTTCATTTCTCCCCCTTTATAGGAATGTGTGATTATCAATCTATTTTCACCTCTTCTATATTCTTTCTTATTCATATCTTAAAAACATGATATCACTACTTTGTTTTAGTTTTATCAATCTTTAGAGAGAAATAATATATTTGAGTGACTATCGATTACTTTCTTTACACCATGGGTCTACATTTCTAGATATGCCTTGCTTCCTTTTTACCATTTATCATTATTTTACTACCCTTTTTATGGTCACCTAAGTGTATTTATACTTTTATGTACTTTTTCCATTATTTAGTGAAGTTGGCTTGTTACTTTTCACTCAGCAATGTTTTAGATTAAGGTAAAAGTAGGTTTTGAAGGGGCCCCGAAACCCTATACAGATCAAGAAAGATAAAACATTACAAACCACCAAGAAAGGCAAACCCACTAAAAAAATAGTACCTAAACCAGGTTTTACAAGGACCTAAAACCTAAACAAAACTAGGTTTTACAACCTGAAACAATGCTAAAAAATATATATCATTAGCAACAAGCATTAACTGTGACAATAAAAAACCCCAAAATACCAATGGTTTCTCTATCACTAAGAATGATGAAGACACCATCAGATCCAGTAGTAATGATAGCCATACCCAGGTTCGAACCAGCAAACCCTAAAAATGTGTTGTCCATAAAAATAGCACCATAAACAAAGAAACAAGCCCCAGAACCACCACCAATGCCCATTCCATCCACATGATCAACTACCCAAACTCCCCCTCTACAGAGGATACGCTGCCATGTCAATCAAAATCGTCAAAGAAATCCCCAATGTCTGTAAACACCTCAATATGAGCAACGACCCCAGTTGATAGAATGTGATGGTGAATAAGGCAACCACAAAGGTTAGGGCTTAGTTCAGTACTACGAACACTAAATAACACTCTTTGTGGCTCCCCCATAGGGGTTTCCCCCAACAAAACCTCAGTGTCTATCACACCAATCACCTACCTTCACGCCAACACGGCATGGGTAGAACCACCCCTAATATAGAGGCACATGAATCTCGACCAGATGCTAGCTTGGCTACCCACAACGGCCTCCATGAGAACCCTGTACAGCTCCCTCATGGCACCAATTAAACACACATAGGCTGGAAATCTAACCCTATTTCCAAAATAAAGTTCCACGCATTAGCAGATCTAGCATTTCTATGCCACGCAGATGCAAGGGTTTAAGGGGGCTGCGTAACCGCGAGCCCGACCCTTTAGATCATTTTTTCACTCACCAATGTTGTTTTCCCTTTTATGCACCTTTTTACATTGATGATTGAGTAAGGATTGTTACTACTCACTCATCAATGTTGTCTTAACATTTTTACTTGCCCATCTTTATTTAAGTAAGGATTATCACTAATTTTAAATTGATGTTTGATTACCATCCTTTTCGATATGTATCCTTGATTTGACTTAGTGACTTTTGCCTTTCTTTCTTTTGAGGTTTTTGGTCTTTAATATCCTTGGATTTTTGATTACTTGAGTTAATCTAAATTTTAACTTGGTCATTTGGTCTATTGTAGTAGTTGTCACCCTAGCTTGCCAAATTTTTAAGTATGTCCCATCCACATAGCACTAGTTATCTTGGCCTTCCTATGTTTGTTTGTTTGTTTCTCTTTAGTTTTGTATTTTTGGGTTATTTGAAATCAAACTTTGCACCCTCAATAATCAAAACTACAAACACAAAAAATAACCAATCAGTGATAAAGGTAAGTCAAGTTATACATACATTTATTTGTTAGTTATTTCTCTTTCATTCATTTAAATTTTAGTTATTTTATGCTTTAAAGTACTACAGCTTTTCTTAGATTCAGCATTTTGTGTTACTATGTTTTTTCTTAAAGGACCCTCCCCTATTGTACCTAAGTGACACATGATGAGATTCAAGTGTAGCATATATATACACATAATATTTTCTAAATCTATCAATTACTGATGTTTTTATCTTATAAGAACCCATTGACTCTCCATATCTCTAAGTGCTTTCCCTAAGGGGTGCTTTGGGAAAGGGTTAGGTAGGCCATTGGTGCTTTGTTAGATTATTATCCATTATTACCACTTGTTATAATTTCACCCAACTCCTACAAACATTCCCCTAAGCTTTGCCTCCTATTTTGTAACTTCTTATAGTCTTTTACCACCTTCATTAGACCTTCCATAACTTAAAACCATATTTTTATAGTTTACATTACATATTCAGCCAAATCAACCTTGTATTCCTATTGATAAAACTGATTAGGGTCTAGATTGGCCCCTGACCAACCTAGTATATGACCTAGTTTGTTATTGTCAATTATGACGTTAGGTCAACTGGGTTGACCTTGTTGGCCTAAAATTTTAGAATTTTTTAAGGTTATATATACCTATATAAACACAATCATTTCACCATTCTTAGAAAGACAACAAGAGTTAATTATTCATTTTCACTTCTTTATAATGTGTACTTCCACTATTCTACTTGACGAGTCTCAGTTTAGGGTTTTTACTTGGAGAAGAATATTATCTTGTGGAAAAGTCTAAGATGTTTTGGCCTTTCTTAATGATCCTTACAAACCAAAATAACCTCTTTTAAAGTTCCTTTGGTGGAGAGAGAGATATTGAGACTCGGTCAGTTCATCTTCAAGGTAAGTATCTCTAACTTTGATCTCTCTTTAGTAGATAGAAGTACCATAGTAATATATTTTAAATACATTGCTCTTTCCATGAATTAGGGTTTTACCTATACATAACTTAATTAGTATTCTCTAATTCATGTAAACTTTTATGTTTACTAGCCCCAAATTTATGCCACAAGCTTTGGTGAATACTAGATTAAACTTTACATTACTTATTATTAGTTTAGTGAATATGAAAACATAAGACCTAGTTAGGGTTATTGCATAGTTTTACTTGACTGGAGGCTTTGGAACCCTCCCTAGTGAATTTATTATGATAAGATATCCCTTGGTTAGGTCTAGTGGATCCATATTGGTCATGACCTTGATTATTTAATGTATCCCCAATTAGAAGTGCAAGTAGGATTTATCTTCTCTAAGCTAGGATTGATTTTTAGATCTACTACATTTCCTATTGCAACACAAATAATAAATAAAAAGAAAATCTCTTAAGATCACTTAGTCTAGGCTTTATGTTCATTTTAAATAACTAATTAAAGTGTTAAATGAAAATTTCCTTTTTTGTTATAAAAATAAAATAGCAAAGTGTTTTAATCCTGAAACATAGAGTTGTGAGTAGTCAAGAAAGGGTTTAGTATATCCAAAGCAAACTAAATATTTTTACTTTTAACTTGTTGTATTTTGACACAGTGTGACCTTACCATTTTGAAGAGTGATACCACCATTCCATAGAGTGATCCCACCATTCCATAAAGTGATCTTTCCATTTCATAGAGTGATTCCACTATAGTTTTTGTTCAAAATGATCTCATTGATTAGGAGATGACCCCATTATTCACAAGTTGATACCACTAATATAGAGCTCAATCTTAGTGATGTTTAAGATGACCTCACCATTTATAGGGTGACTTTTTAATTTGGTCTATAAGAGATAAAACATGAAAATTATAATAAAAAGAGCATAACGGCCTCAAAAGATGTTTTGAATGCATAATTAGAAGGATAAAATGGCCCCTAAAAGGGTATGTGAGATGCATAATCCTACTAGGTGTGCTAAAATATAGATAAAGATTAAAAATCATGTTAATTCATGCATTAGTAAATAAAACCAATAATAAGCATAGAGAACATAAAATTCTAATCCCACTCCCTCAAGGGATGATATCAATGAAATCAAGAAACTAATGAGGAAAATAAGACAAACAATACCATCCCAAAGTAGATCTCCTCTAAAGATGGTCCATAAACATGTTTGTGCCTAGATTTGGTGTTCCAAGTATTTGTGAATGTAATTGGGTAAGTTCCTCCATCATCTCTTATATCACCAATGGCTTTAGCACCTTGATTGATCAATTTGGGGGAATTATTGAAGCTCTTCTAGAAATATTTATGCATAGGTTGTTATCACTAAAAAGGTTCACTTTGTCTAATGGTGGCTCACATATTTATAATTTTCAATAAATATTGAGAATAAATTATGACCATCAATCCTAAGATAAAGATGTGTGGCCAAGGATTAATTCAATTTTGGAGGACAAAGCAATTAATATTTTAGAGTAAGGGAGCATTAATAAGGCATAGATGGCTTTAAACTTGATATTTATCTCCATTAATCCCTGATGCTTAACACCATTTTGATAATTTCATGGGTGATGTCATGGCCTAGATATTTTGAATTATGAATTTATAATAATATATATTCAATACTTTTCCATGGATTTTACACTTAAGCTCTTAATCTGATTTGATTTGCTTAATGAGTTTACTTAATATTTTATAATTTTGGAAATCGGTTTCATGGTTAATCAAAATGGTTGAAAATGTTAATTTTCTTGGATGTAATTTTATTGGAGTTGAATTAGAGGATGATAATAATTGTGAATGATGTATTACCCCATTCAGGGACACATAAGCACAAATCAGTACTTGCATGTGATGTGTGTAAATGAAAATGATTACTTAAATGATCTAGAATGGCAATTTAATTTTTCATAAATTTTATGTGGAGTGAATTGGAAGAAGATAATATTTTCATAAAATGCATTACCCCATTTAGGGCTACATGACCACATTAGCACCTACACGTGACATGTACAAATGAATTAGAGTATTTCAGTAATTTTGGTCTAAATTATGTGTTGTGGAATGTCATTTAGGTTTGAAATTTTAGCACAATAGTGATAAGAATTGGATGTATACACATATATTACTTAAATATATACATGAAAATAAAGTGATCATAGTTGAGGGTCTTTTATATGAGAATCCTCTACTTATCACACAGGTAGTTACATCATAGTTTCTAGTTATAACTTTGACCATAGTTCCTATCATTACGCCATAGAGTTTAATAAATCCACTAGTGTAGGTGAGGTCTACTCTTATAGTATTACCACATATGAATAATCTCCCATAAAGACCATTATTAGAGACACCCATACGTCAAATAAATATTATAGATTCTAGAAGGCCTCACTCTATTCACTTTCTTCTGAGATTAGTATTATTGAGTTCTCAGGGTTCTCATCATAGGGAACCTATGCCAAATACATATTCTACTAGATGGATCCCTAATACCCCTATAATTCACATGAAACCACTGTTAGTTTCAAAAATTCTTAACACCACTTCATAGGTAGTGCCAACTATAGTTCACTCAGCACAACAAGTTCTTAGACATCAGCTATGTTCTCATACAGTATGCATGATCATTATTATTTTGTTTGACACATGCCACATTGATAGTGAGTTTCCCATGAGACTCATCAGTTAGTATTTTTACTCCCTTTTTGTACATAATTTCCTTATTTATTTCTCTTGTACATAGTTTCATTTATAAATTACTTGTACATAGCTTATTTCTAGAAAATACAAAACTAATATAATATTTCAAAAATATTAAATATTTACTTAAAAAACATAAAATTATACATTTTATGCATTGCCATGTTTACATATATTATATGTTATAGACACCAAATATGATAGCTATCTTAGTATAGTTGATTTTATCATACATACATGCTTCACTTGTTTTTTTTGAGTACTTACAAATTTATTCATGACTCAAGTCCAATACACTAATCCAGATTTACTATTATCTACTCAATAGGGGCATATTCATAGATACATGGGTTATTAATTTGACACATTCACACATTTGGGTGTACCCTAAACATAGTTTTGATTACCAAGTTATATCTCTCTAACCTCTGCATCACATATTTAGCAATATCTTGGTATTAATCATGCTACGCTTACTCATTATTTTTCTAGTTATTACTACTTTAGACTCAATATATGTATATCTTATTTATTACACATATTTGTATTACATGTTCATACATACTCTCATTTATATATTTCCTAGTTTAAACTTGATTATATCCCTGCACTTCTTTTATTGAAGGACATTTAAATATGCCATTTCTCTTTAGCTATATGCCACTTATGTATGCTTTGGACATGTGCCCATGTCCTTGTGTGTGCCTTATTGATTTTGTATGTGGACATTTTAATATGTACTTATACGTGTCTTTAATCCAACTTGTTTTTTATTTTCATATGTGGACATTTAAACATGTCCTTGTATGTTTTTATTTCTCAAATTTAGTGACATGTTCCCATGATCCTTGTATTATGGCCCCTTGGCCTACTTTGCATTCCTCATGTGTGTTTTATGTATGTTTTATTGTATATATATTAGCCATTTAATGTGTCTCTTTATTGTTCCATGATATAATTTTAGATGCCATTAAGTACCTCATGCATCTACCCTTTCTACTTGGGTGCCATGATGGACATCATTCCCTATCCCCTAGGTAGCTTTCTCAGTTATTACTCATTTATTTTTACATATTTTTTTATATCTATTTTGATAGCTTTGTGAATGTTAGACATAAAATACATCACAAATTAAAAAAATATACTTAGATTATATTACATTTTAATGTAATGTATGCACATTATATTAGATTATTACATAGCTATCATATATACTCCAGCTAACATAAATCTTGAAAAGTGTTTTATATTGAGGATAGTTCTTACATAAGTAAAATAGCTCCCATAAAAATATGGGACATTCATAGGGGTTCATCATAGATATCAGGCTATTAGAATGCACTAATTTTATATTTTTTAGTACACAAGCTCAGAATATAGAAATCAGATTTAAGAAAACATAGTGGAAAATAGTGACACAAAGATTAGTATAGTTGTATAAAAATTAGAATAGTTAGACATTAACACCCAAATTTGGAAAATAGCACCACATGACACTATTTTCCAAGATATGGTTCTATTGTCTAGTAGCCTCAGCTTCAAAAAATTCAAATTGGATAGAAAATTATAGTAGGTAAAATCTAGGTTTGCATAGGTTTAGTTAAAGATTTACTAGTTTATCTTAGATTCATACCAATTTACTCATATTGGGGGCATCATACATGGCATGACCTTAACCATTTTTATTTGATAGATTCAAATACATATTATTACAACTTAGTCTAAAATCTATATGGTCAGATATTAGATTTGGGGGCATGTGCATGACACAGTGTTTCCATATGATCACTTATGCACCACTCAATTAGATAGAATGCTAAAATTCATGTCATTCTCTACATGATACACATAACATATCATATTCTAGGTTGTAGAATAGGCTCATGCCTTACTCTATTTTTAGTGTTTATCATTCCCAAGTGGCCCAAAGTTTCCTAATATACCCAAGTGGCCACAAAGTTGATATCTCCAATTTTATATCTCTAGTTAGACATTTCCAATTAAATCACATAGTTTTAATTTTAGATGCATATAGTACACATGGGTAGGAAATGATGGATTCATAGTTTACTTAAGTTCTTGAGACACCTACATGAGAGGGTTAGACATACCAATAGTCCAATCCAAGCTATCCGTAGGTCATGATCCACCAATTAGGGGTGGGCAATGATGGAGTAAAAATTAGATTGAGTTCTTGATCCACCCATACATTAGTATTGAGCAAGCCATCAACTAAATCCAATCTATTCACCAATTAATCACTATATACATGCACACACATAAGTTATCACTAAGTTTATGCATTAGTTTATATACCTAGTGAAGTGTATTTGCTCCTTTCCTCTCATTTATCCCTTTACTAAATTTTATATGTTTACTTAGTTTTGTTTTTAATTTTGATATCTATTAATTAAGGACTGATCTATACATGTTTCACTTATAAGATACACAACTGAGCATGTTTCACATACTCAAATCTAGACTCATGAGCTTAACCTCTTAGGTAAGTCTAGGTATGATTTTTTTCCTTTATCGTTGTCATTTCACTTTACTGCATTTCTATAATTAATGGGGGGGTATGAATGTAATCACCTAAACATTACACTTGAGTAATAAGAGTGATATTTGAGACAATTCTATCCCTAAATTATCCCTAAACCAATCTTAGGTCCTATGTTCATGCCTATCCAACCTTTGTGCAGGCCACAGGTGTCCCTAGTCATCCATGAAACAATCTAAGACCCCCATTCTTGCATCATAGCCATTTTTGCCTTAGGTTTTTCCACCTTAACACTAGAACCATAATATCTATAGTAGTACCACATGTTTCTAATTTCCCAATTTTGGCATTATTGTCTTATCCCTTTTTTTTTTATAAATTGATATCTTTTCAAATCTTAGACCTCCTAGGGTCAGCTTAGACCTCTTTTATGATCTATAAAATCACTAGAATAATATATACATAAAATTTATCCCTCTAAAAAATGGATATAAATAAAATGTAAATTACACATGTAAGCTTAGATCAAGTTATACATAATTAATTTATCGATCCCTATTCTTCCCTATTTGTGCATACTACCATCTACATCAATCCTAAGCTCAAATTACTCAAATTTGAGTCTCAAGCACATTCAAATCACTCAAGTATACAATAATAATAGCTTCAATTTCACTTTTACCAACACTTAGGTTGGGATAAGTCCATCAAGATTTATACCTCTTTAGATTATTAGTATTTAGGCAACTCT
This sequence comes from Torreya grandis, assembly GCA_037957365.1. NCBI lineage: Eukaryota > Viridiplantae > Streptophyta > Pinopsida > Cupressales > Taxaceae > Torreya > Torreya grandis. Next base: position 2,369,237 of record JARHVA010002140.1, read on the forward strand.
CATCATAACAGTGTGTTGAGGATGTCCAGCCTACCCTGCTAGAAAATACATTTTACTACTTGTATTAACTAGATGCCCTAAAAACTAAAGATTAGGGTTTATACATAACATTAGTAAAACAAAGTCATCTACAAGGTTTTATAACCTATTCACTTAGGAATAGGCTTGATAAACCTAGACATAGGTGCCCTTATAAGCTCAAAATAATCCATCACAGAGGACACTACCACTAAAATAGGGACACTAACACCACATGGTGCTACTATGAAACTAGGTTAATACTATTTAGAAGGGGTTTTACACTTAGATACTATTTATGCAATTTAGACTAGCTTCAGTCTTAGTTTATGACCTCCAGATCATCCATCTTAGTCATTTTCTAGCTAAGTTCTCATTTGCATTATTTATTAATATTTTTAGAAAGGTTAAATTTATTCATTTTTAACACATCATTGGTTGTATTTATTTCATATTTATACCCAAATTTAATATACTCAAATCTTAATAAACATAGTATTTACATTCATTTAAGTCCTAAAAGGTTAAAATAGTAAGATTATATGATAATCATGAGACTAATCAATGATTAAATCTCAAAAAATTTAATAATATTCACTTTATTTATTCATGGATGCACACCATCTAAAGGTGTTAATTAATCTTGATTATCCTCTTGAGACTTAACATTGTCTTGATTATACTATTAATGATTTGAAGTATTGTCATGCATGTATACATATTCATTTTTTGCATTAATATCTAAAGGATATGATATACACTTGTTCTTATCCATCTTATATCCCTTATTGAATGAAGTATGAGTATGTTAAACTTGAGCACCACTTAAAATAACACTTATTATAAGAGAGGTAGGAACAACTTTCTTATTTTCATAAATTATGAAATATAAAATTGGAGGATTATTTCTAGTAAAGAATTTATCAAATCTAAAAATACTTAATACAACAATTGAAAACAAAGAAAATGATATAAACCCTAGAAACATATATGTTTAGGGTTTGAAATATTCAATAAATAGATGGATCCACCAAAATTTTTGATCAAATTTGGGGAAATAAGGGAAATTATTAAGTCTTAATTTTGACAAACTTCTATGAAAAATATTTTTTTAATATATGCAATAAATTTAATATTTTTGATTTGGAACTTGTTTAATATAGAAAGATGATAAAAGGGGAAATAACATGGACAAATTACTTACCTAGAGATTTATAATGTAGGAATACATATGTTATTATTAATATAAATATGAATCAAGAACAAAGATTTGTTTAATATTAGAATTAATTATGTGTGTTATAATTATTTATAAAGAATTGTGAACATGAAATTTGATCTAGGAGTTAATAAAATAACATATTATAAACACATAATGATATAAAAAAATTATAGAAGTTGTAAATTACTAAATATATAAGATAGGGTTAGTTCAGGAAATATATCTTTGAAAACTAATTTATTCTTTTTGTATTATGATTTTGTTGAATATGAGTGTGTAAAACTACTAATAGAGACATGGAAACACAATGTTAATTAAGGATATAATTAGTTGTATGTTAGGTTAAGTATGTAATATCTAGACAAGGTCATGCTATATTGTTATCCTCTATTGTGACTCAATCTATGTTGACTATGCAATGAATATAAAATTTTGAGGTTGTTTACATCTATCTATAGGTAAAATGTGTCTATGTGATCTTTGATTTGACACATAGATATCCTATAAAAGATAAAACCCTATCTTTCACAAGGAACAAACAAGATCAAAATCAAAGTGGGGGGAAGTAAAGAAGTGAGATATGGTTGATATATCCTAATAAAACCACTTTTTTATTGAGTTTTTCCTATATAATCCATGTGAGCCTCATGATGATGTAGTTCTCCTTATCAAGAAGATCATATAAGTGTAATGAATGCAACTAAAAGGTCTAATTAGAATGCTTGACCAAAAATGGCCTCCAACCTATAAGAAAATAATATAATTTATCCAATTATTATATTATAATAGTATAATTTTTAGTAATTATCTTTGATATAAAGATAAGTTCTTCTAAAATTGCCTTTTCAAGAGTGTTTGAGAATAACCTGGGGGAGGAGGTTTGAAGTGAGGAACTTGATGTTCTATTATAGGAATAACTTTGAGTTATTTTAAATAACCAACATTATGGATGATGTATAAGAGATAATAAGAATCATTTAATTTTAAAAAAAAATCCGTTGGAGTGTGGGAAATAAGTCCACACTAGTGGATAGATGTGTAGTGTGCTTCTGTCTGACTAGTGCACACTTATCCAAATTAGATAGATGATTTTGAAATTTATCTAGTGGTGAAGTGTTTTTTGATAAAGTATGTTTAATAAAAAATTATGAAATTAAACAAGATGTTCATAGAGATTGAAATAATTTAAAGATCTCATATAGATAAATGGTTATTGGAATGGTGAGTTTTCCAAACAAGGTAAAAATTTCAATGACCAGTATTATCAAACATTTATTAATTTAATTTTAGTTTCTACACCCCCTCCCATTATATTTATTCATAAATTAATAGGATAAATGAAATGCAATACCTAAGTTTGTAAACACACTATCTTTATCTTGGTCATGTTCATAGCCACTTGTCGAAGCATTGGAGAAGTGATGAATTAAGAGTGATCAAGTATCAATTTTATGTATTAATGTATATTATTGAGTTTTAAATATGCATGATCCAAACCTCATATATTATTATGAATTTTTTTTAAAAGATGGGAAGAAAAAAGTGGTTTGTTAAAAGTGTAACTAGGTGTAGAGTATTACTAATCTCAAACATTGGGTCAATCTCAAAATTTATGGGAGAAGTAGATGGGAACCAAGTATATTGATCACTAAAATTTCAACCAAGTGTATAGATTCAATAAATAAATCTTTGGTTTACTTAAAAAAAGAATCACATTACTGTAGATGGATCTATATTTGAACTATATAATCTTTTAAAGTTTTTTGATATTTGTTGTTTTGATAAGAGAGAAGACTATTTTTTACAAAGTATTATATTGTCCATGAATGCATATCATTCCCCCTATATGTTTTATATTTATAATTTTAATATTTTTAAAACTTATTTGAAGTCATGCACCATCATCACACAAGTGTGTTTGTGCTCAAATAATTGTAAGACTAGAGGACATAAACTAGTTAAATTCCCCCATAAATAAAAAAAATTCTAATTTTTTCATATTGTAAGTTGTAAAAATTGAAAAAAAATTCCATTGAAAGGATCCTTGTGATTCCCCCATTTTGAGATGTAGGATATTTCCTACAAAATTACTTATCTCAAAATAAAAAGTGAGAGCATTTGTGAAACGTAGATAAAGCATTGAAAATCATTTTGGATGAAGTTAATTTTATATGGAAATAATATATATGTATCATTGAATAATTTGAAACATTTTTATACTTACTTGCAGCATATAATTTTGATATTTCATTTTAGTATTGAAAATGAAGCATGGTAAGGAATTTGTAAGTGTTTTAAATATGTAATTGTAATATATGTTTTGCGAAGTTTGAAGCATGTAGATAGTATTGTGTATGATGTATATCATGGTAACATAGATATATAATTATATACATAATAGTTCATGATAGTAATCATGGCACCATAGTATCTTAGTAAAAATAATAAGAAACATCACACAAATTTTATGTAATAGAGGCATAGAAGGCCACATATAAGGGGCATGTAAGATATTGTAAAGAATATAAAATGAAGTAAAAATTCATACATTGAGGCAAAATTATGAATTAAATGGATATGAACATGTCACAAAATGAATAAAATGCCATTTATGCCACACACATAAGGCAAGTTGGTGACATATAATCAAAGCGAATGTTGAACACACACAAGGCCAAGAGGCACATACGATATCAAACAATTTTTTAAAATCATGATATAAAATAAAATAAACATTTTAAAAATAAAATCCTTGAATGAATAAATAATAATTAATGCATATGTATCTATGATTTTATTTATCAAGTAACATTTTTATAAAGACATGTGAAAAGAGTGAAACATTAAATCACTTGAATTTCTATTTATAGCTCAACATGGTTTCCATTTATGTTGTAATGTATGAAAAATAGAGATAGAGGTTTCTAATATTAGGTTTACATTCATAATTAAGATATAATATGCAAAATCATAGGTTTTTAGTGTGTTTTCGTCTAGCTATTGTGATTTTATCTTGATTGACAGTATTGAGTTTTTTCCAATCTAAGTAGTTTTTGATATGTATGAAGACTGGTTTGCACTATATATTTTTTCTTATTACACAATAATAATACCTTATTATATTTATAATTCCTTAGAAATATGATATTTACTAAAATGGAAAACTATATGACACAAGCAAAAACATATTTAGTAATAGACAAGGATGCTTAAATGTCTTGATTTTTTATTTTTTACATAATATTTTGGGGTCTTTTTGTGTTTTTTTTTTTTTTTTAAATATTTTAAAGGAAATAATCATGAATTAAATGTAAAGATATGAAAAATAAGATAAAGCATTGTTTTCAATAGTACAAGAAGGAAGAGAAGATTAAAACAACCCTAAAAATATGTTGAAACAAATCATGGTAAGGAGGAGGGCATGTGAGATGCCCAAAATGTAAATTTAATATTTAGAAAACATGGAAATCATATCCAAGTGAAATCATGTAGAATTATGTAAATGTATGGATAAAAGTACATATGATATCTTAGATCATGCATGAGTTTCTATGAAAGATGTGTAAAACTTGAAAACATAGTAAGATGGTTGGCTTGCATTTTTCAAATTGGTTGAATCAATCAAGGAAGAAAGTGTCCCAAAATGGAAGTTAAAAACCAAAAGGATAGAGTTGAATAGGTCTATAATAATAAGCAATAAAAATATGAGTAATCAAATAAGTTATTTATAAGTAAGGACTAGGCAAAATAGTTTAACAATTATTTGTGAAGAATAAATCTCCCATGGAGTGCCTACATAAAGAGTGTATCCACCTTATTTGGATTCCAATAAACCACCTAATTTAATAGGTTTTAGTCTACCAACATTTTTTTATTGATGTACCATATTTAAAGTAGACTTTTAGATTCAGATATGCTTATCCTTGTGCCAATTGATTGTAATTATATGCTCTTTGGGAATTTTAACCATTTCACTATATTGTATTAAATTAAAGTGATTCATAATCAGGATGAAGTGTAGAACATATTGATATTTTCCATGATCTCCAAAGGATTGAATTATATTATTTTAAATTAGGATCGATATGAAATAATGTAAGATATGATTTGGGACCCAATGTGATTAATAGGGTAATAAATCCAATGCAATGTGTGGGTCTTGAAACTTGAAGGAGATATTGTGTATCATATCTAATAAATTTAAAAAGATCAATACTACATATGTTTTTTTTTTCAAGTGAGTAACTACAACATTATTACATACTTTTATATATGTGAGTGGGTTTAATATGAGAAGATCAAAATAAGAAGAGAGATGTTTTGAAGTTTATTTTATAGGAATATTCTTTGGTGCCTAATTTTGTTGCACCTATTATTTAGAATATGTTATTATAGACACTTCATTTTAACCACTTCTATGTCTAAACTGAAATCAAGAGTGATTCTTAGTAATTACAGGAAAATTAATTAGAAATCACCACTGGACCTAATTTAACCACATAATTTTCAATTTAATCCAAAATTATAGTGACACATATTTTATTGGGGTAATGGATTGTATTGCATCATTAATATTATCAAGTGCATCCTAAATTAAATCAACCATTTGTGTCTCCATAAGATAATTAAGTTAATACTTGATTAACAAAAAGAGATATTGAAAAATACACAATTCTTCTAATTATTTATTACTCCCACTTAATAAAGCCTCATCATTCCTCTATTAATAAAATCCATGGAATTGGAATTATCCTATTTTCCTAAATTCAAAATTGGAACATTTCCTCATAAATGGATGAGATCATCAAGAAAAGTGTGCAATAAAGCAAAGGTTATGACATGTCTTACATTTTATTTACACACTCAAGACATTCTCTTACACCTTTGTTATGCACTCTTTATTTTACACCCCTCTTACACACTCAAGAGGACCATTATGCAAGTTGCAACATCATAATTTTTAACATAATTTGGTTGAATAAACATTGATTAAACATGACCTATAATCTAGGCATGCATTTACCATTTTGATTTTCCATCTAGTAAAAGAGGGAAGTAAAATAGTAATGATGGAATGTAATGTAAATGTGAGAATATTTTAAAATAAACATAAAAGAATGAAATTTAAAAATGACAAGACATTGATAAGAATAAATGGAAAGAGGGGAAAATAGGATGATACTGAAAGAAAACAATTGATATTATCTAGAAACTAAGCAAGTTATAAATCATATAAAAAGTGGGTTAGGGGTAAATAAAGTTATTTTACCATTGTTTTATGTATTTCCATTCATAAATTTTATATAATTAAAATATGGATAACAACCTTGTACTTTTCTTCAAATGTGCCTTATATACTCCAAAAAACTTTAAATGGTATCTCTTACACACTCCATGTGTGTAATAATAGATTTTAGGATTGATCCTCAACCTTCCATTTTGAGATGAGATGAACAATCCATAATGATTACGTAAATATATAAATAGAACCTTCACACCTCTCATTTCATTAAGCTTCTTAATTTAAACATACTCTATTAGATTTTTATAATGATCTTCAGATATCTCATTATAATCCAAATTTAAGACCAAGTTTAGATAAGGAGAGGTGATTCCCACATAATGAATAAAGTATGGGTGAAGACTTTTACATCTACAAGTTGACTTGACCTCTTTAGACTAGTTTTGAAGCAAATATTCAAAGGAGGTACAAAAATTATTTTTATCTTCCATTTTACATTTATTTCTTGATTATGACAAAGCTCAACCCAGGTATTAGTCTTGAGAAATTATGTCTTTAAGTTATTTTGGATTTTTTCACTAACATTTGACTAAACTCTCTTAGATTCTTGATCTTACATAATAACATGCTAGTGGGACCTGAAGAATTGGATTCATCCCACAAATTATTTTAGACCATTTGCCTTCTTCAAATTACTAGAATTAACCTTTCAAACAAGTTAATTCTCTCTTTTTTCTTCAAAATTTCATTCAAATACATTACAGATCAAATAACAAACTCATTCCTACATAACTAAAACATTTCAGAGATCGTCAGTGAAATTATTGATGGTAGCAATGAAATCTTTCTCTATGCCTTGACTCTATAATATTCAAGAATAAACTATAAAATTGAACCAACATTAAGTGAAATAATTACTTATAGTAGTGAATTCATCATTATCTTTCTATTTTTATTTTCTGACAAATTATGAAATTATAGGATTCTTTAGTGAAATTGTTTACAAACCATTAAATCATTTCTATGTATTTTATGTTTTATCTTCCATATATTTACAAAATCAAATAAAATAGAAGTGAAATTAATGTACGCAATCATGAAATTGTTTTATATGAAGGCTAAGACTTAAACAAATATAAGTTCAATATCTTTGTTGACTCAAAACCACTTTTATCAAACTTCAAATTATTTGTGTTATAGGACCTTGACAAAACAAGTGGTATTTTGAGTCAAACAAATCAAATTTACTTCACATTTCCATTTAGACATTAAAATTAATTCACATCATAATTTAATTATAATACAACTTATTCATTATCATTTTATTTAATTTATTGTAAGTTTTATTTGCTTCTTGATTATCTTATGGGGTTAATTTTGCATGTATGCTCTCCCCTTTTGGGTGACTAAGAAACATAAAAGTTCTGATTTTCCTTTTACTCTATTTTTTATTGACTATGTGGGGTGGATTTTATTACCTTACCATAAGTATTTAGGGGTGCATTAAAATAGGAAGTGACATCCTAACATCGTACCAAACCTTGATTATAAAATAAGGTATACAAATTGAGGAACGTTACCATTGTGAAAGCATGGATTCATACTTGGACATTATCATGTGAGGAAAGTAACCCTAGGTATTTCTTTCTAATGTCCTAGGATAAGGTGTGGTACCCTCAAAAGGAATAGTTTTGGTAACGATATTGAACTTATTCATTGATGAGTTTTTTCCCATGTAACACCTATTATGGATTGTATATATGGACCATATATAAATCCCAAGTAAAATTATAAGAAAACCCCAAATCTAGTAACATTTCACTAATACCCATATGATTGAAGTGGTTTCAAAAGGACAATACCCTCTCCTGAATTGAATGATCTCGAATTAATTCTTAGATTCCTCTTTTGTTGAAGACCATTCATTGATACAAGGGTACAAAAGCAACATCCCCCAAAGATCTCCTTAATCATAAAATCCTTGAGAGAGAAGGGTGGGTTTAAAATACCAATGATAATTACAATAATCTATTTAATGAACATTTAAATTTTATAATCCTCTCTCAATGTAAGTGTTTTAAAGGTTCAATGGATCTGATGTAAACCCACATGAATTACTAAAATTACATTGTAATGCTTGTGTTATTGCTTGATTATTCTGTCAAAACCTTTTTTTATAATTAAGACCAAATCAAACAAACCAATTCCAAGTCCAAACCATTTTTATACACACACAATAATATGTTACTATACTAAAATTTCAAGTCAAACAAAAGTGACATATTAAAACTTGGTCCCAATACCTATTTTACTTGTCTAAACCATGTCATTAGGATGCCCAATTTGAACCAAAAGTCTTTTCCTAATCCAAATTGCAATTTCAAACCAAGTTAGAGACCAAAGTGACAACTTCTTGTCCATGTTGTGCCATTATTTCATTCATTTTATTCCAAACTGTAGACATCAAAATTGTGTCGACTCCCCTTGGTCCCTTGCACACTTTATTAATTTAAAATAAACTACCTATTTTAAATTAATGACATCACCCTAGACACCTCACCTTGGATACCTCGCCCTTAGACCATTTATCACCCTATGACAAATCATAATTACCTAAGACATATTCCAACTCTCTCACTAACTCTCATGCCTATTTAACTCACTTTAGACTGTTCACCAATGGCAATTGAACTTGGCAGGTGGAGGAATGTGCAAAAGGCTAAAAATAGCCTTTTTACCCATCTCTAGCTACAGATGTCGGTTACCCATTGGCTGACACTGGTGGGATCGCCGATGTCAGTTGCTTAAAACTAAATTCTAACCTTGGCTGGAGGCCTAGAGGCAAATTCTCTGGTTCCTGAATGTGAATTCTCTTGCTCCCGAGATCTAAATTCTCTTCCTCCTTGACTCCTTCCATATCAAAGGCAGGCTTAGGATGAGGCATCAACATTCTATCATCACTCTTCAGGCTATAAAAACTCTACAGAACTCACTCCAGATTGGATTGGATATTGTACGAAGTCTCCTACATCAGCCATAACGGGAACAAGCATTCAAACACCTCTAGTTCTTCATCAAGCAAGAGCTAAGTATTCTTTTGGTTTATATTTTAGTAGTCTTAGAGTGCATTGGTAATTAGTCCATTGGCTATTTTTGAGTACTGTTGAGACTAAATCTGGCTTTCTTCCTGGGAGGTTGAAAAGCCTTCCTTTTATCCTGACCCATTTTGACAACTTGTCCCCTACCTTTGTCCTTCCTAAGACTCTATCTATTGTCCTACATCCCTACACAACCCTTTTAAATCTCCCAGACCATTCTATTGACCATAGACATACCCTAAAACTCATCCAAGGCCCATTGCCCCTACCAACATCGGCATCAAAGCCCATTGCCCCTACTGACATTGATAGCATAACCGATGTCAGTAGCTTTTACCAACCGACGCTGGTAGGACTACCGACGTCAGTGACTGTGGAAGACTGATTACAAGATTTAGGTACACATTATCTATTTCTCCTTTAAGTTTTTCATTATTTCTTTCCATTATGACATTCTTTTTATCAACTAGTGGACTGTCATCCCTCCAAGAAGTCTTCACATTTTTGGGACCGAGCATGTGCTTGGTAGTCCACCATATCTCTATCTGACATTTTTCTATTTAAGTCTCTTTCTTAGCTACAGGTGTCATCTTCCACAGCCAAAGAGGAGCTCCTTCAATCGTCTGGATACAGTGCACAACTTCATCTAGGTATCATCTAACCCCTGACCATTTATCTTTAGTTTCTTATCTCTTCTGAATGTAAAAAGAAAAAAAGTGTAGAGAAACATTCTGGCATGCTCGGTGGCACCCGTGGAGTTTTCCTTGGGTTCATCATTCTTTTTCTTCCAAAAGGCAAACTTTTCATATAGATGCATTGGATTCTCTTCTTGCATCCTTCCTCTTCTTTCTTTTTCTTTCGAAAAGACACCATTATCACAAGTTAAAAAGAACTTCTTCTTCTTGTCACTTCTTTTTTGCATCTTAGAGTAGTGAAATTCATGCTCTTAACCTTTTCCTAATTGTTTGCATCTGAACAAAAACATTTCAATTTGGGCTAAAATCTATTGCATTTCATTCCTTCTTGAATGCATATTTAGCCTTCTCATCTAGTAATTAAAAATGCATTATGAATAAATCGTAGTGCACATATGTTACACAGCCTAACCACATTCACAAAATCAAACATCTAAACATACCTGAGACAAGGCCTGACTAGGATTTCATCACCTAGCGAATACCTTACCTTTCCTGGCAATCCTACTTGGACTTCACTACCAAGGGGAGGACCCACTATGTTCTCTAACAGAGTATAAACTATAGGGGAAGTATATATTGGCTAAGTGACCCAGCTTGACTCTGGGCTTGTGAAGTGAGGGGAGCAAGCCCCTAGCACCAAGCCACGTATGGAACCTAACACAGACTTTTGAGCACAAAAATATAACCCAAAACCAACCTTAGATTGCCTCTTTTAGGACCCTTTCTAAAAGCCCAACTTCCCAAACACACTCTTCTAAGGCATAAACCAACACAACTCTAAAATTTATTCTTAAGAATTTAACATTTAGAGGCTACTTGCCTTCACCTACTTTTTTGTTTTTATCTAGTTTTTTGAGCTAGTAAGGATGCATTATTCTGAGCTCCAAAAACAACTCAGAGCTTTCTTCTTTCTTCCAAAAACTTTTAGTTTTCTGAGTTTTTAGAAATACACAATAATCGACATCAGTTCTTCCACCTACGTTAGCAACTATCTTCACCAACATCAGTTATCTGACCGACATCGGCAACTTACTTCACTGACATCAATTTTTCTACTGACGTCGGTCACTGTCAAAAAAAAATTCTTTTCAAATAGCAAGTTAGAAACTTTACCTTTTTACTGTTAAAAACAAATTTTGGTTTTTTGAGGCTGAAACATACAGTTTTAAGAACCTGAATCTATTTTTCCTTAGATGGTTTTGACACGTAGTCAAAACAAAACTCTTGTTGACCACGCAAGGCAACGACCACTCCTGCCTTCACCTTCTATATCAACTCCCCAAATGGAGTATAATTTAGAAATTGAATGTACTCCTATCCAACCAACCCCAACTCAACACCCTATTGTTCCCAAAGGGGACCAAGACTTTGAAAGGTTCCTTGACCTCAACGTCAAGGCTCTTCAGCACTATCTCATGAGAAGCCAAATGCAAGATCCTTCAGGCAACCCAGTTTATGGGATGCCAACTTCCTTAGTTAAAACATCAATCATATCAACAGCCTCTGTAACCCAACCCATGGTCACCCAGGCCATTGCCTCAACTAATAACCCAACCATGAGCAATATTCAAAGTGTGGCCTCTCCTATTTCTTGACCTACCTCCATTGGGGTTTCTATACCCCTCAACCATAAACCATTCAACAAAGTTCTACACATTTTCAGAACTTGATTGTCTCTACCCCACCCACTCTTGCACCCATAAATATAAGAGTGACTACCCATTCTATAACTAGTGTTGCCACCACCCAACCACCTTTGGCAGCATCTAGTCAAGTTGTGCCCTCCAAATTCATGGCACAACCTCCCTTGACCTCAACATCAATCCCTATGATGAACTACCAATACATTGTGCCTATACAAATGCAACCTAGTATGCCATACACCCCTCACAATGCCTTCCAAGTACCTTACAAATTAGGGGGTGCCCCACCTATCAATCCACTAGTTGATCTAATCAAGATGCTAATGGATAAGATGTCTAACCTTGAGACATCCATTTCCGGTTCAAGCAATGTTCTTTCATAGGAAAAAATATGGAATGAACCCATTCACCCTTCGATGCCCATTAAACCATATCTTAGTCAGTGGGAACTTCCCAAGTTTACTTGCTTTTAGAGTAAAGAGGAACCATAGCAACATCTATGAGCATTTAGACACGCTTACTACCTCATAGCACATGATGATGCATTATTACTTCACACATTTCCCATGTCACTTTCTACTGCTGCCCTTGATTGGTATAGCTCTATTACCAGTCATTCCCTCTTCACCTTCACTCAACTAGCTCAACTATTTCTTAACCACTTTTCAATTAAAATAACTAAAAAGGTCTCCATCATGGACCTATATTCTATTAGACAATTCGACGATGAATCAATAGCTGACTTCGTCACCTGTTGGAGAGGTTTAATCAACCAACTCTCCTTTTCATTACCTCAACCTGAGCTCATTGAGCTCTTTTCAAGAGCATGTGCCAAGCACATGTCATCTACTTTGCAGGTTCAAACATTTCGTACATTTGACGAAGCTTTCACCATGGCCAAGAAGCTTAAACTCTACATTGTCGAAGAGGATAGAGTCAAATTGCGTAGTAAAAATACTAATGCAAAAGCCAATGACCCTTCTTTTTCCAGACCTTCTTCCATCTCCTAGTCTAAGGGATCAACAAATGTTGTGGTACTTAGATCATCTTCTTCTACCATAACTAACCAATCTGAGCCCTCCACATCACAAAACATCACAAAACAATTCCAACAATGATACATACAGTGTCAATACACTCTAATAGGAGAGTCATACACTTTCATGTTGGATAAACTACTCAAGCAGGGGGTCCTCAATCTCCCTCAAATCTAACCACCACAATTTGACCCCACAAAAGCCATCCCTACATGGTTTAGGGAAAATGACTTTTGTCATTATCATCACGTCAAAGGTCATGACACCAACAACTGCAAAACTTTCAAAAACATTGTCCAAGACATGCTAGACAAGGGGGATCTTGTTTTGGATAACCCAAATGCGTCAGCTAACCAAAACATAGGCATATTTAGGCAACCATTCCCTAATCATCCACCTAGTCAAAACAACATTCAGACCATAGTCGATGACCTTTAATAGCATAATATATGCACGATCGACATGGTCTCTAACCAACCTCTTCAATAGTCTAAAGAGGTTAACCAACCCATTTATCCACCAGAGGTAGGAGAGTCTTCTTCTCTTATTTGTCCAACATAGGTAGAAGAGCCTTCTTCTCCTATTTGTCCTCCACAGATGGAAGATAGTCCTCCATCCACACCCCTTTCACACATAAGAGAGTATACTTCAAACTCTCCCATATTGGAGAATGCTTTGGTAGCACCAACACTAGTATCCCCACCCTCATCCTTCTTATCATCAATGGGGGATCACACTTTCCCTGATCCTAGACCACACATCGAAACCATGACCATCCCTGCGCTCTGCCCTCTCGAAGAGCCACTTTCTCCAATTCCTTCTCCATCAAGAGAACTTACCACTTCACCCACTTTGACTGAGGAAGATCCAGTGATGATTTTCTCTCAGCTTTTGCCTGAGATTGCTATGTTTCACATGCTTCTGCTCACACCTAGACCCAAACCCACGCAGGCATCCACCATGTCCAAATAGATCAAATATCTCTATATGTGCCCTATATCAAACTTCACTCACCCATAAGTGAAGGTAGTCTTGAACCTCACCCCATGCAATAATAGTCCTTGAACTAAACTAAAGAAGGCTACTAAACCATGTCAGAGAACTCCTCTCCCACCATCACCGTTGCCCTCTATTTTGGGCCCACACCCGTCCACCTTAATAGGAGTGCTCCCTACTCCAACACCTACCAAAAATAAATCACCTCCATCACTACCTTTACCTGACAAAAACATACCTCCTCTAAAACATCCAACACCTCTCACCACAAAAGTGCCATCTACGTGTGTGGCCACACTGCCAAACAAAAAAATGGTATGAAAAACTCCTCCAACAACTCTTAAATAGAAATTATCAAATCCTATTACAAGAAGATGCATAGAACCATTAGTGGGGTCTTATGCTTCACTGTTACGTCAATTGTTGTAGTCTTCTAGCATCACTCTCCTACCCATTAAACCATACCAACCTCTTGGACCAAAACCATCTTGGTTTGACAACACTAAAATTTGTGTGTATCATCGCACACATGGGCATGATACTAAGCGTTGTCGTGCTCTTAAAGTCACCATTCACCAACACTTGAAAAAGGGCACCCTTCTCATTAAGTACCCCTTCGAAAAACTATCGACACCATCCCATGCCTCCCAAACCTCTTCACCTTCACACTCATCAACTCTCAGATCAAAACCATCTTGGTTTGATGACACTAAATTTTTTCTGTATCATCGTACACCTAGACATGACACTGAGCATTACTACGCTCTTAAGGCTATCATTCATCAACACTTGAAAAAGGACACCCTTTTCATTAAGGATCCTCTTAACCACCCCTTTGATAAACCACTAACACCATCCCAGGCCTCCCAAACATCCTCACCTAAATTGGGATCTCAACGCAAGACTATGGTCCCTCTACCACCTTCTCCCCCTTTGTTTGAAATCAACACCATCAATGTGGCCACCAGGTCACAAACCATGAAGGATAAAGGGAAAGCAAAAGTTTCTATTCCTTCAACATATCCTTTCGTCAAGCCTCCTCAACCACCAAAACCCAAGACTTCTATCTTGGGCACATCCCATCCAACATCTTCGAACCCAATTCATGACTCCAAGGTGAAACAACTTCACCAAACCCCTGTGAAGACATCTTTGTATGACCTCATTCAAATATCTCTGTAGCATCACCAAGCTTTAATCAAAGCTTTATAGGTAATGTAGGTCTAACCCAAAGACCCTCAACCACTAGCTTCTTTAGTCAAATCATTACCCACTATCACCTCCATCACCATCCACAATTTTGAGATTCACCTCCAACTTGGAAGATCAGGATCCCACCCTCTCAAACTAAGCCTATCAGGCAAAAATATTCAAAATATGCATCCTTGCATCACACTCATTATCAAAGAAGAGCTTCAACATCTTCTCTCCATCTCTTTTATCCAACTAATTA
The DNA here is from genome assembly GCA_037957365.1 of Torreya grandis. NCBI lineage: Eukaryota > Viridiplantae > Streptophyta > Pinopsida > Cupressales > Taxaceae > Torreya > Torreya grandis. The sequence goes on from JARHVA010002140.1 coordinate 2,384,644, forward strand.
ATTATCCGCAATGGGTATCTAACATTGTCCCTGTCTCAAAAGTGACTGGGGGAATTCAACTTTATACTAACTATCACAACCTCAACCAAGCATCGACCAAACATCAACCAACTTCTTAATCATCTTTAACACATGACCAATATGGAAAGCAAAAGATGAGGCAAGTTTGCTCCTAATTGGCTCATACATTATATCATAACACATAAGTATGGATCAGGGACTTATTGTCTGTCTTCTTCTAAAAGCTAACCAGAACTTGAGCCCCTTAATGCCTTACATCTATGACCATTCTACTATTAATCAAGTAATCATTCACTTGACATTTAACTTGAGCTCATCCCTTGAGTAACCCCTATCATCCTCATTCCTATTAGTCAACCCTTTTTCCTATAAACATTCATCAAACCTTTTTGTCAAGCATGAAAGCTTTGTCATAATAAAAGGGAGACCCTTAAACCTCTATAGTCTTGTCCATGACTAAAAGTTTAGTCCACAAAACATATAAAATTGGGATGCTTAACAAAACATACAAAGGTCATAAAACTATAAATGTAGACTGCTTCCTCGAAGGACAGCTGCATAATTGTTGTAATTGATAGACTGCTCCCTTGAAGGACAGCTATTCAAAGACATTCGACCATACAAAGTAGAATATAGACCAATCCATTGAAGGATGGCTATGCCCAAATTTTGTTACAAACAACACTCTCTCAGAAGCTTCCCGCATCGATCAACTTCACATATGACCACAAAACAAAACAATATCCCCACGTAGACTTCCTGCATTAATTAGTCTACCCAATATATATATATATATATATATATATATATATATATATATATATATATATATATATATATATATATATACTGACTGACAAGCTATTAAGTCATGGACTTGCCTATAGTCATTCTTAGGGTCACTTATAAAAGGGGAAAAGTTATCCTTGCTAAAAAGGGTTACACTATCCTCACACCTCACATAATCACACCTATTACCCCAACATACTCAAGGGATTTTGAGCTCACTCAATGTCAAGTGATTTGATTACTTCTCTAACATAAACCAATGGTCAATGATGTAATGCATGAACAGGGCTTTTATTTCCAAAAGCCTTATCTATGCCATCATTATAATATTTGTTAATGAAAGAGCAACACACCTTTCACTTCTCATATTTCATCACAAACCAAACCAAACCACAACATTTTCTAACATGACATCATGAATTATCATAGCCCATTCACACTAGTTTCTATGGAAAACAATACACATGGAAACTATCAACCCAACACATGACCAATGTTATAGAATACACCATCACACAATATGGAAAAGGCTATAACATCATCACTCATTTCATTTTTAGCATACATCCATCACCAATATGGAAAATTGCTAGGGATGAAAAACCACGTCACAAATGTTACAAAATACACCATCACATAATATGGAAAAGGTTGTAACACCATCATACACTCATCATTTCAAGCATGTACCATTAGACATATGGGAAGTGCTAAACCATTAACATGACCAAACCAACTATCAACATCTTTGACCCTTCTTCCCTTTTGGGGAGAACTACATTGGCCTGAGGCCCTTGACATAGGGGCTATGTAGGCAGTACTCAGTTGACACAGAGTCTTCTAGGGTTAGCTTGGCCATTTGCCCATTCATCTCCCTAATGATGTCAGCCATTCATTTGTTCACCTACTTGATGGACAAACTATTTAACCTTTAACTATGACTTAACCTCGACCAACACAATTCATGACCTACACTCTTCTTCCTTTTTGGGGAGAACTACATTGGCCTAAGGCCCTTAAAATAGGGGATATGTAGGTAGCACTCAGTTGACACAGAGTCTTTTGAGGTTAGCTCAGCCATCCATTTGCCCATTCATCTCCCTAATAACATTATCCATTTGTTTGTTCATCTACCTGATGGATAAACCATTTGACCTTTAACCATGACTTAACCTAGTCAAACCCAATCCATAATCGACTCTCTTCTTCCCTTTTGGGGAGAACTACATTGGCCTGAAGCCCCTCAAAATAGGGGCTATATAGGTAGCACTCAGTTGACATGGGGTCTTCTAAGGTTAGCTCAGCCATTCCTTCATCCATCCATCTAATGGACCAACTATCTATGCCAGCCCAAAATCATGACTAAACAATCAGCCCTGACACTGAATAAGCTACCTAAACTTCTCATGGGGCACATTGGAGATCACATACATCTCCCTAAGCAAAACACATGCCACTTCAGATCATACCATGACTCAACCTGACTCGACCAATGACCTTGGAGATCATGACTATCTCCTCAGACCACAACTGCTTCTGAGACAACTTTGCCTTGGTTATTTTGATTGCATATATGATACCTCATGAATAGTTAGCAAAGTATACACAACCCACATTATGAACCTCACAAGTATTTTTGGATCATGCTCTAATTGATCCTCAATATTTGTGACATTTTCATGTTTTCCAGGAGCACTTCTTGAGCCTGGGATACTTGGAACATGATGACCATTAGAGCTACATCTTTGATCATTTAACCCAATCAGCTACGACTAAATGCTGGGGACTAGTTATTTTAATTTTAGCACTCCTTGACTTTTGACTATGATAATTTAACCTATCTATCACGTGAAGTGGTATACGCATAATCTCAACTATTACATCATTCACACTCAACACTCACCTTATCCATCTACTACCTATCAAATCAACACCTGATATTAGGTTACCTTCCCTCGACTCCTACTTTGAGAGGGAATACCTCATCCCATACTTGGGGCAACCTACACCTTATCCCATACCTGGGGCAAGTTACTCCTATTTTTGTCTTGCAGTTCGTTAGAACAACCAACAAGACAAAAAGGGGCAAATGTAGACACCAAAATTGTGTCGACTCCCCTTGGTCCCTTACACACTTTATTAATTTAAAATAAATTACTTATTTTAAATTAATGACATCACCCTAGACACCTCACCTTGGATACCTCACCCTTAGACCATTTATCACCCTATGACAAATCATAATTACCTAAGACCTATTCCAACTCTCACTAACTCTCACGCCTATTTAACTCGCCTTTAGACCGTTCACCAATGGAAACTAAACTTGGCAGATGGAAGAACAAGCAAAAGTCTAAAAATAGCCTTTTTACCCATTCTCTAGCCATTGACGTTGGTTACCCATCGGCCGATGCCGGCAGGATCACTGATGTCGGTCGCTTAAAACTAAATTCTAACCTTGGCTAGAGGCCTAGAGGTGAATTCTCTGGTTCTCAAATGCGAATTCTCTTGCTCCTGAGATCTAAATTCTCTTGCTCCTCAACTCCTTGCATATCAAAGGTAGGCTTTAAGATGAGGCATCAGCATTCTATCATCACTCTTTAGGCTATAGAAACTCTACAGAGCTCACTCCAGATTGGATTGGATATTGTACAAATTCTCCTACATCAGCCATAAGAGGAACAAGTGTTCAAACACCTCTATTTCTTCATCAAGCAAGAGCTAAGTATTCTTCTAGTTTATATTTCAGTATTCTTAGAGTGCATTGGTAATTAGTCCATTGGCTATTTCTAAGTACTATTGAGACCAAATTTGGCTTTTTTCTTGAGAGGCTAAAAATCCTTCCTTTTATCATGACCCATTTTGACAACCTGTCCCCTACCTTTGTCCTTCCTAAGACTCTGTCCATTGTCCTCCATCCCTGCACAACCATTTTGAATCTCCTAGACCATTCTGTTGACCACAGACAAACCCTAAAACTCATCCAAGGCCCATTTCCCCTATCAACATCAGCATCAAGGCCCATTTCCCCTACCGATGTTAGTAGCATAACTGACGTCAGCAACTTTTACCAATTGACGCTGGTAGGACTATCAACATTGGTGACTGTGGAAGACTGATTGCAAGATTCAGGTACACATTATCTATTTCTAATTCTTTAAGTCTTTCATTATTTCTTTCCATTACAACATTCTTTTTATCAACTAGTAAACTGTCATCCCTCTAAGAAGTCTTCACACTTCTGGGACTGAGCATGTGCTTGGCAGTCCACCATATCTCTATCTGAAATTTTTCTATTTAAGTCTCTTTCTTAGCGACATGTGTCATCCTCCACAGCTAAACAGGAGCTCCTTCAATCATCTAGATACGATGTGCAATTTCATCCAGGTATCATCTAACCCCTGACCATTTATCTTTAGTTTCTTATCTCTTCTGAATGTAAAAAGCAAAAAAGTGTAGAGAAACATTCTGGCACGCCCAGTGGGACCCCTGGAGTTTTCCTTAGGTTCATCATTATTTTTCTTCTAAAAGGCAGACTTTTCATATAGATGCATTAGATTCTTTTCTTGCATCCTTCCTCTTCTTTCTTTTTCATTTGAAAAGACACCATTAACACAAGTTAAAAAGAACTTTTTCTTCTTGTCACTTCTTTTTTGCATCTTAGAGTAGTCAAATTCATGCTCTTAACCTTTTCCTAATTGTTTGCATCTGAACAAAAACATTTCAATTTGGGCTAAAATCTATTGCATTTCATTCCTGCTTGAATGCATATTTAACCTTCTCATCTAGTAATTAAAAATGCGTTATGAATAAATCATAGTGCACATATGTTACACAGCCTGACCACATTCACAAAATCAAACATCTAAACATACCTGAGACAAGGCCCGACTAGGATTTCATCACCTAGCGAATACCTTACCCTTCCTGGCAATCCTACATGGACTTCACTACCAAGGGGAGGAACCCACTTTATCCTCTGGCAGAGTATAAACTATAGGGGAAGTATATATTAGCTAAGTGACCCAACTTGACTCTGGGATCATGAAGTGAGTGGAGCAAGCCCCTAACACCAAGCCATGTATGGAACCTAACATAGACTTTTGAGCACAAAAATATAACCCGAAACCAACCTTAGACTGCCTCTTTTAGGACCCGTTCTAAAAGGCCAACTTCCCAAACACACTCTTCTAAGGCATAAGCCAACATGACTCTAAAATTTATTCTTAAGAATTTAATGTTTAGAGGCTGCTTTCCTTCACCTACTTTTCTATTTTTATCTAGTTTTTTGAGCTGGTAAGGATGAATTATTCTGAGCTCCAAAAACAACTCAGAGCTTTCTTCTTTCTTCCAAAAACTTTCAATTTTTTGAGTTTTTGGAAATACACAATAACTAACATTGGTTTTTCCACCGACGTCGGAAACTATCTTCACCAACATCGGTTATCTGACCGACATTGGCAACTTACTTCACTGACATCAGTTTTTCTACCGACGTCGATCACTGTCAATTTTTTTTTTCTCAAATAGCAAGTTAAAAACCTGACCTTTTTATTGTTAAAAACAAATTCTAGTTTTTTGAGGCTAAAACATACAATTTTTAGAACCTAAATCTATTTTGCCTTGGATGGTTTTGACACATAGTCAAACCAAAACTCTTGTTGACCACGCAAGGCAACGACCACTCCTGCCTTCACCTTCTATATCAAGTCCCCAAATGGAGTATAATTTAGAAACTAAACATACTCCTATCCAACCAACCCCAACTCAACCCCCTATTGTTCTCGAAGGGGACCAAGACTTTGAATGGTTCCTTGACCTCAATGTCAAGGCTCTTCAGCACTATCTCGTGAGAAGCCAAACACGAGATCTTTCAGGCAACCCAGTTTATGGGATGCCAACTTCCTTAGTTGAAACAACAATCATATCAATAGCCTCCGTAACCCAACCCATGGTCACACAGGCCATTGCCTCAACTAACAACCCAACCATGAGCAATATTCAAAGTGTGGCCTCTCCTTCTATTTTTGGACCTACCTCTATTGGGGGTTTTGTACCCCCGCAACCACAAACCATTCAACAAAGTTCTACACATTTTTAGAACTTGATTTTCTCTACCCCACCCACTCTTGCACCCATAAATACAAGAGTGACTACCTATCCTATAACTAGTTTCGCCACCACCCAACCACCTTTGGTAGCATCTAGTCAAGTTGTGCCCTCCAACTTCATGGCACAACCTCCCCTGACCTCAACATCAGTCCATATAATGAACTACCAATATGTTGTGCTTATACAAATGCAACCTAATACATCATACGCCCCTCACAACACCTTCTAAATACCTTACAACTTAGGGGGTGCCCCACCTATCAATCCACCAGTCAATCTAATCAAGATGTTGATGGATAACATGTCTAACCTTGAGACATCCATTTTTGATTCAAGCAATGTTCTTTCAAATGAACAAATATGCAATGAACCCATTCACCCTTTGGTGCCCATTAGACCATATCCTAGTCAATGGGAACTTCCCAAGTTTACTCACTTTTAGAGTAAAGAAGACCCACAACAACATCTACGAGCATTTAGACATGCTTTCTACCTTGTAGCACATGATGATTCATTATTACTTTGCATGTTTCCCATGCCACTTTCTGGTGTTGCCCTTGATTGGTATAGCTCTATTACTAGTCATTCTCTCTTCACCTTCACTCAACTAGCTCAACTATTTCTTGACCACTTTTCAATTAACATAACTAAAAAGGTCTCCATCACGGACCTATATTCTATTAGACAATTCGATGATGAATCAATAGCTGACTTCATCATTCATTGGAGAGGTTTAATCAACCAACTCTCCTTTTCATTACCTCAACCTGAGCTCATTGAGCTCTTTTCAAGAGCATGTGCCAAGCACATCTCATCTACTTTATGGGTTCAAACATTCTGCACATTTGGCGAAGCTTTCACCATGGCTAGGAAGCTTGAACTTTGCACTATCGAAGAGGATAAAGTCAAATTGTGTAGTAAAAATACTAATGCAAAAGCCAATGACCCCTCTTCTTCTAGGCCTTCTTCTTCTAACTCTTAGTCCAAGGGATCAATAAATGCTGTGATACTTAGATCATCTTTTTCTACCACGACTAACCAATCTGAGCCCTCCACATCACAAAGCATCACAAAACAATTTCAATAATGATACATATCGTCAATACACTCCAATAGGAGAATCATACACTTCCGTGTTATATAAACTACTCAAGTAGGGGGTCCTTAATCTCCCTCAAATCCAACCACAACAATTTGACCCCGCAAAAGCCATCGCTACATGGTATCGGGAAAATGACTTTTGTCATTATCATTGCGTCAAAGGTCATGACATCGACAACTGCAAAACTTTCAAAAACATTGTCCAAGACATGCTAGACAAGGGGGATCTTGTTTTGGATAACCCAAACACATTGGCTAACCAAAACATAGACATATTTAGGCAACCATTCCCTAATCATCCACCTAGTCAAAACAACATTCAGACCATAGTCGATGACCTTCAAGAGTGTAATATATGCACGATCGACACGGTTTCTAACCAACCTCTTCAACAGTCTGAGGAGGTTAACCAACCCATTTGTCCACTAGAGGTAAAAGAATATTCTTCTCTTATTTGTCCACCATAGGTAGAAGAGCTTTCTTTTCTTATTTGTCCTCCACAGATGAAAGATAGTCCTCCATCCACACCCCTTTCACACATAGGAGAGTCTAATTCAAACTCACCCATACTAGAGGACACTTTGGTAGCACCAACACCAGTAGCCCCACCCTCATCCTTCTTATCATCAATGGGGGATCACACATTCCCTGCTCCAAGACCACACATCGAAACCATGACCATCCCTGTGCTCTGCCCTCTCGAAGAGCCACATTCTCCAATTCCTTCTCCATCGAGAGAAGAACTTACCACTTCACCCACTTCGACTGAGGAAGTTCTAGTGATGGTTTTCTCTCACCTTTTGCTTGAGATCGCTAGGTCTCACATGCTTCTACTCACACCTGCACCCAAACCCACATAGGCATCCACCATGCTAAAACATATCAAATCTCTCGATATGTACCCTATATCAAACTTCACTCACCCACAAGTAAAGGTAGACTTGAACCTCACCCCACACAATAGTAGTCCTCGCACTAAACGAAAGAAGGCTACTAAACCACGTCATAGAACTCCTCTCCCACCATCACCATTGCCCTTTATTTTGGGACCACACCCATCCACCTTAATAGGAGTGCTCCCTACTCCAACACCTACCAAAAATAAATCACCTCCATTACTACCTTTACCTGACAAAAACATACCTCCTCTAAAACATCCAACACCTCTCACCATGAAAGTTCCATCTATGTGTGTGGATGCATTGCCAAATAAAAAAATGGTACGAAAAACTCCTCCAACAACTCCTAAATAGAAGTTGTCAAATCCTATTGCAAGAAGATGCACAGAGCCATTAGTGGGGTCATATGCTTTACTATTACATTGATTGTTGTAGTCTTCTAGCATCACTCTCCCACCCATCAAAACATACCAACCTCTCAAACCAAAACCATCTTGGTTCGATGACACTAAAATTTGTGCATATCATCACACACCTGGGCATGATACTGAGTGTTGTTGCACTCTTAAAGTCGTCATTCGCCAACACCTAAAAAAGGGCACCCTTCTCATTAAGGACCCCTTCAACAAACTATCGACACCATCCCATGCCTCCCAAACCTCTTCACCTTCACACTCATCAACTCTTAGATCAAAACCATCTTGGTTCGATGACACTAAATTTTGTGTGTATCATCACACACCTAGACATGACACTGAGCATTGATGCGCTCTTAAGGCTATCATTCATCAACACTTGAAAAAGGACAACCTTTTTATTAAGGATCCTCTTGACCACCCCTATGACAACCCACCAACACCATCTCAGGCCTCCCAAACATCCTCACCTAAATTGGGATCTCAACGCAAGACTATGGTCCCTCTACCACCTTCTCCCCCTTTGTTTGAAATCAACACCATCAATGTGGCCACCAGGTCACAAACCATGAACGATAAAGGGAAAGTGAAAGTTTATATTCCTTCAACATATCATTTCATCAAGCCTCTTCAACCACTAAAACCCAAGATTTCTATTTTGGGCACATCCCATCTAACATCTTCAAACCCAATTCATGAGTCCAAGGTGAAACAACTTCACCAAACCCCTGTGAAGACATCTTTGTATGACCTCATTCAAAGCTCTCCACAGCATGACCAAGCTTTAATCAAAGCTCTATAAGTAATGGAAGTCCAACCCAAAGAGCCTCAACCACTAGCTACTTTAGTGAAATCATTACCCACTATCACCTCCATCACCATCCACAAATTTTGAGATTCTAGCCTCCAAATTGGAAGATCAGGATCCCACCCTCTCAAACTAAGCCTATTAGGGAAAAAGATTCACAAGATGCATCCTTGCATCACACTCCTTGTCAAAGAGGAGCTTCAACATCTTCTCTCCATCTCTTCTATCCAACTTATTGATTATCTGCAATGGGTATCTAACATTGTCCCTGTCTCAAAAGCGACTGGGGGAATTTGACTTTATACTAACTATCACGACCTCAACCAAGCATCGACCAAACATCAACCAACTTCTTAATCATCTTTAACATGTGACCAATATGGAAATCAGCAAATTAGGCAAGTTTTTTCCTAATTGGCTCGGACATTATATCATAACACATAAGTATGGATCATGGACTTATTGTCTATCTTCTTTCAAAAGTCAGCTAAAACATGAGCCCCTTAATGCCTTCCATCTATGACCATTCTACTATTAATCAAGTAATCATTCACTTGACATTTAACTTGAGCTCATCCCTTGAGCAACCGCCATCATCCTCATTCTTATTAGTCAACCCTTTTTCATATAAACATTCATCAAACCTTTTTGTCAAGTATGAATGCTTTGTCCTAATAAAAGGGAGACCCTTAAACCTCTATAGTCTTGTCCATGACTAAAATTTTAGTCCACAAAACATATAAAATTGGGATGCTTAACAAAACATACAAAGGTCATAAAACTATAAATGTATACTGCTCCCTCGAAGGATAGCTGCATAATTGTTGAAATTGATAGACTACTCCCTTGAAGGACAACTATTCAAAGACATTCTACCATACAAAGCAGAATATAGACCAATCCCTCAAAGGATGGCTATGCCCAATTTTTGTTACAAATAACACTCTCTTAGAAGCTTCTCACATTGATTAGCTTCACATATGACCACAAAACAAAACAACATCCCCATGTAGACTTCCCGCATTGATCAGTCTACCCAAAAAAAATAAAAAATATTGACTGACAAGCTATTAAGTCATGGACTTGCCTATAGTCGTTCTCAGGGTCACCTATAAAAGGGGAAAATTTATCCTTGCTAAAGAGGTTTACACTATCCTCACACCTCACATAATCACACCTATTACCCCAACATACTCAAGGGATTTCAAGCTCACTCAATGTCAAGTGATTCGATTACTTCTCTAACATAAACCAATGGTCAATGACGCAATGCATGAACGGGGCTTTTGTTTCCAAAAGCCTTATCTATGCCATCATTATAATCCTTGACAATGAAAGAGCAACATGCCTTTCACTTCTCATATTTCATCACAAACCAAACCAAACCAAACCACAACATTGTCTAACATGACATCATGACATCATGAATTATCATAGCCCATTCACACTAGTTTCTATGGAAAATAATACACATGGAAACTATCAACCCAACACATGACCAATGTTATAGAATACACCATCACATAATATGGAAAAGGCTATAACATCATCACTTATTTCATTTTTAGCATACATTCATCACTAATATGGAAAATTGCTAGGGATGAAAAACCACGTCACAAATGTTACAAAATACACCATCACATAATATGGAAAAGGCTGCAACATCATCATACACTCAACCTTTCAAGCATACACCATTAGACATATGGGAAGTGCTAAACCATTAACATGACCAAACCAACTATCAACATCTTTGACCCTTCTTCCCTTTTGGGCAGAACTACATTGGCCTGAGGCCCTTGACATAAGGGCTATGTAGGCAGCACTCAGTTGACACAGAGTCTTCTAGGGTTAGCTCAACCATTTGCCCATTCATCTCCCTAATGATGTCGGCCATTCATTTGTTCACCTACTTGATGGACAAACTATTTAACCTTTAACCATGACTTAACCTTGACCAACACAATCCATGACCTACACTCTTCTTCGCTTTTGGGGAGAACTACATTGGCCTGAGGCCCTTGAAATAGGGGCTATGTAAGAAGCACTCAATTGACACGAAGTATTTTGAGGTTAGCTTAGCCATCCATTTGCCCATTCATCTCCCTAATAACATCGGCCATTTGTTTATTCATCTACCTGATGGATAAACCATTTCACCTTTAACCATGACTTAACCCAGTCAAACCCAATCCATAATTGACTCTCTTATTCCCTTTTGGGGAGAACTACATTAGCTTGAGGGCCCTCAAAAAGGGGCTATGTAGGCAGCACTCAGTTGACATGGGGTATTTTGAGGTTAGCTCGGCCATTCCTTTGTCCATCCATCTAATGGACCAACTATCTATACCAGCACAAAATCATGACCAAACAATCAGCCCTGACACTGAATAAGTTACCTAAACTTTTCATGGGGCACATTGGAGATCACATACATCTCCATAACCACAACACATGCCACTTGAGATCATACCATGACTCAACCCGACTCTACCAATGACCTTGGAGATCATGACTATCTCCTCAGATCACAACCGCTTTCGAGACAACTTTGTCTTGGTTATTTTGATTGCATATATGCTACCTCATGAATAGTTAGCAAATTGTACGCAACCCACATTATGACCCTCACATGTATTATCAGATCGTGCTCTAATTGATCCTCAATATTTGTGACATTTTCATGTTTTCTAGGATCACTTCCTAAGCCTGAGATACTTGGAACACAACGACCATTGGAGCTACAGCTTTGATCATTTAACCCAATCAGCTATGACTAAATGCTAGGGACTAGTTATTTCAATTTTAGCACTCCTCAACCTTTGACTGTGATAATTTGACCTATCTATCATGTGAAGTGGTATACACACAATCTCAACTATTGTAGTCTTCACACTCAACACTCACCTTATCCATCTACTACCTATCAAATCGACACCTGATATCAGGTTACCTTCCCTCAACTCCCACTTTGAGGGGGAATACCTCATCCCATACTTGGTGCAACCTACACCTTATCCCATACCTAGGGTAGCTTACTCCTATTTTTGTCTTACAATTCGTCTGAATAACCAACAAGACAAAAAGGGGCAAATGTAGACACCAAAATTGTGTCGACTCCCCTTGGTCCCTTGCACACTTTATTAATATAAAATAAATTACTTATTTTAAATTAATGACATCACCCTAGACACCTCACCTTGGATACCTCACCCTTAGACCATTTATCACCCTATGACAAATCATAATTACCTAAGACCTATTCCAGCTCTCTCACTAACTCTCACACCTATTTAACTCGCCTTTAGACCATTCACCAATGGCAACTGAACTTGGCAGATGGTGGAATGGGCAAAAAGCTAAAAATAGCCCTTTTACCCATTCTCTAGCCGTTGACGTCAGTTACCCATCGGCTGATGCTGGTGGGATCACCGATGTTGGTTGCTTAAAACTAAATTCTAACCTTCCCTGGAGGCCCAGAGGTGAATTCTTTGGTTCTCGATTGCGAATTCTCTTGCTCCTAGGATCCAAATTCTCTTGCTCCTCAACTCTTTACATATCAAAGGTAGGCTTTAGGATGAGGCATCATCATTTTATCATCACTCTTCAAGCTATAGAAACTCTACAAAACTCACTCCAGATTGGATTGGAATTTTGTACGAAGTCTCTTACATCAGCCATAATGAGAACAAGCGTTCAAACACCTCTAGTTCTTCATCAAGCAAGAGTTAAGTATTCTTCTAGTTTATATTTTAGTATTCTTAGAGTGCATTGGTAATTAGTCCATTGGCTATTTCTGAGTACTGTTGAGACCAAATCTAGCTTTCTTCCTGGGAGGCTGAAAAGCCTTCCTTTTATCTTGACCCATTTTGATAACCTGTCCCCTACCTTTGTCCTTCCTAAGACTCTGTCCATTGTCCTGCATCCCTGCATAACCCTTTTGAATCTCCCAAAACATTCTATTGACCACAGACATACCCTAAAACTCATCTAAGTCCCATTGCCCTTATCAACATTGGCATCAAGGCCCATTGCCCCTATCGATGTCAGAAACATAACTGACATCGGCAACTGTTACCAACTCACGTTGGTAGGACTACCGACATCGGCGACTATGGAAGACTGATTGGAAGATTTAAGTACACATTATTTATTTCTCCTTCTTTAAGTCTTTCATTATTTCTTTCCATTACGACATTCTTTCTATCAACTAGTGGACTGTCATCCCTCTAGGAAGTCTTCACGCTTCTAGGATCGAGCATGTGCTTGGCAGTCCACCATATCTCTATCTGACATTTTTCTATTTAAGTCTCTTTCTTAGCTACATGTGTCATCCTCCACAATCAAAGAGGAGCTCCTTCAATCATCTGGATACGGTGCACAACTTTATCTAGGTATCATCTAACCCTTAACCATTTATCTTTAGTTTCTTATCTCTTCTGAATGTAAAAAGCAAAAAAGTGTAGAGAAACACAAACCTAAGTTTAAATCTAAGTGCGAATTATAAATCAACCTTCATTTCAAGGTCAAACCAATTTTAATTCTGAGTCTAATTCTAACTTGCAAAGAGCAAAATCTAATTTTAGTCTAATTGTGACCAGACCAATTCTTTTTAGAATTCAAGAGTCTAAAGCTTAGTTCAAATATAGACTTCCAATTATCTACCAAGACAAATTATTGTGACAACCTTTACATACTTAAAAGTTTATAAAGTGAATAAAATAAATAAAGTTTCTTTTCTTTGTTCACAAGGTCAAGGTTCCAAGACCAAAACCTTTCAAGACAAGACCAAATGCAAACATTTCTAAATTCCAAACATTAAACACTGTATACTTAACACTATTCCTCCCAAAAATTATGGACATAATTTTTGAGAAGCAAGTTTGAAACCTTTAAATTTACATACTTGTTGATAATGAAAATTATTTCATCAACCAATAAAACCTTTCACCTATTTCAAAGGTTAAGTTGTAATTGTACCAATGTAATAGTAAAGTTCTAAAGGTTTAATTATGATCTTAAAGATGCAAGTGGTTTTTAAAATATTCTAAAAAATAAAAAATAAGCTATTGAATATAATATATTCCATTATAATTTCATAAATCCACTTATCAAATAATGAATCAGTTCAGATATGAATGTGTAATCTATCCTATCTAATACAGAAGACCTATGAACACGACAATCTTTTGAAGGAAAAAAATCTAGTTCAATAATATAATATATTCTCAAAGTATATCTTACTTTTATTATTTTTACTTCCAAATAAATGTCAATACAATAAAAATAAGTAGGAAGGTAAAATAGGTTAGGTTTAAATCAAATTTTAGATAGATCTTTATTAAAGCAAGCAACTAGACATAACTCAACAGATTAAGATAAAAAAATAGGATCGAAACAAACTAAACTAATTAAGAAAAGAATTAAATCTAAACTAAAATATAAGCAAACTAATACACAACCTAACTAAGAAACTAAACTAATTCTAATAAATAACTAAATCTAACTCTAAATTATTAAAGAAATAAAACTAATCTAAGAAACTTAACTCAAAGAAAATCATGAATAAACAGTAAGTAAATACAAATTTAAAGTAAAATTAAATAAATTATAAAAACAATATCAATTAGAATTTTAAAAAACTAAAACTAAAACTAAATTAAACTAAGTCAAAGGCAAAGTAAAGTAAAATGTAGTCAAATTCAAAGTAAAACATGCAAGTCTCAACAAAGAGAGTCATCTTATTTACAAAATATCTTAAAAGGAGAACTTTTAAAATCAATTAGATCAACATAATTTTATAAACAATGAATTTTTCGTCATTATTCGAGTTGAATACTTGGATTTTGCACATAGGAATATAAAAATAAATCATCAAAAGATGTTAAATTTGACAAACTTTAGATAATATATTATAAATTATAATATAAAATTAGATATACCTATATTGCCTAGACAATATACTCAACCGTCAAAGAAAGTACCATTGGTCTATATAAAAAATTCATGTTATCTGAGAGAAGTTGCATAAAAGAGAAATATAAATGATTGACTTCATAATGTTTAAATCTTCAATACATGTGTTTTTCTTCCTCTTCAAATGAAACCTTGATCTCCTTTATACTTCAAAATAGGTTTGAAAATAAGTTATAACTAACTTTAATTATTTGTTAACTTAAATAATTGAATTTTAAATATCAATTAATATTAATAGTTATTAGTTAAGGTTTATTTGAGACTTTAAAGTCTTAAGAGATCAATTATTTGAAACATAAATTGAGTATTTCTTAATGGGTGGGGATCTTATAATAAATTAATAATAAAATAGAATAACATAATTCAATAAATAATAGGATGAATCAAAGTTGATGAAATTCCTATATATATTAATTGCAGAATGCATATAATTAAAAATTACTTAGGCATATGATATATATCTAAATTTAAAAGTTTGTTTTACTTCAAAATATTATAAGCAAAGTATCAAAATCTAAAAGTACTTATGTTGGGTTAACTTAAAAGTTAAACTTAGAAATGAAAATTCATCTTTCTGATTACCAAAAGTCATAAAAATAAGATAAAACCTCTATTAATGATTTTCTCTATTCATTCAAACACTCATTATACTCTATTTCAATAGAAAGAAATTGGAGTAGCTTAGTTTTCAAATCACTCATAATATCATCAATATCCAACTTAACCCGCTTGATAACTCTGATCTCAATCAGAGTATCTAATTCATTATATCTATTTGAATAGTTGTTGGAAGTGGTTGGATGAATAATAAGTGATGGATTTTTCAGACTTAGCTTCCTGGACCCTGTAATAGGAACTTTCAAACTAAACTTTTTTTACCTTATAATATAATCTTTATGAGATGGTGTAGATTCATCAAAGCAAGATGTCAAGGCAAGATTGATAAAATTATTAGCATGGGTTATCTCTTTATCTAGTTAAGTTGCTTCTTTAACATGGTGGATTCCTTTTGAGCTAGGTGACTGAATAGGTAGTTGATTTAGATTATTCTTTAGTTAATGGGAAGAATTGCTATAAGATTAAGACTTGACTCCAAATCTATGACCATGAAATATTCTATTACCCCTATGTTTTGCAGGATTAAAAGGTAAAATTTTTAGTACATTCCAATATTTAAGGTCAATGGTATCAAAATGGATTGACATTCTGGCTCCCCTACTAGCATACCTAGGGCCAAACCTTCTAGCCCAAAAACCCCCTCTAATAAATTTCCTATTGGCTACTTCTTGATTCATACTACCATAATAATGATTCCTTCCCCAACCTATGCTATCATCATCCTTACTTGAACCAAGTTCATCCTAGCTTGACATCTTATATCCAGTTTGAAATATATTCAAAAATTGATTATTATATGATTAAGAATCAACATGAATATATCAAATATGAAACCAAAAAACAATTGTATTTCAATATAGTAAATCCTCAGTCACTTGTAAAATTCCAACTATCAAAAAATGATCATTCAACTGATTTTACTATTTGAAACTTAATTATTCATATGAAAAATTCTAATTGTGTCAAATATTATCATAATATTCCAACTAAAACCCTAAAAATAAAATTATATTCTTATAATTTTATTTTCAAAATATTTTATCATATTTCCTTGAGTTTTGTTCTCACTGTGTGAATATAATCTCAAAATATGTGTCATTGTCAGACTAAAAACCATATAGATTTTTCAAACTCAACCAATTCAACATTACTAAAATAAATATATTTACAAAAAAATCCATTCATGACATGTATTTCTCAAACTGTAATCCTCATATATTTTTTTAAAACTGATAAAGAAACTAAGCCATCAAAATAATTTCAATAGAAACCTTTCAACAAAATATAAACTTTGAACAATAACATATCCTTTCCAAGAAACTATCAACCACTTCCTTTACTATTATTTAAAATTCATGTATTTATAACAAAACCCAGAACATAACCTTATATGTGCATGAAATCATAAATAATACATGGAAATCAAATTTGTTTATTGAAACATTTCAACAATGTTCCATCATATTATATCTAGAAGCAATTTTGAATCCATCAAATTTTCAAAATTTCATTTTTTATAAAACCCCAAATATGCTTGAAACTATATCTTCAAAATCAAACTAAAATACCTGACATGTCACGATAATAAAACCATCAAAAAGCCAAAACTAAGATATGCATATCCACCAAAATAATCTCCATTATCTTCTCAAACGTAGTTTAAACATAGTATATTTCTACAAAATGACTATGAAGATATTATCCTTCAAAACCCATGTATGCATGAAATTATAGTTTTGAAATACCAAAATATAAACAAAAACTACCATTGAACAATCATATTTGCATGTTTGAACAAAAAAACTTCATAAATTGAAATGTTTCCAAAATAATTTCTTTGTGATAGACTAGAAACAATTTGAACCCATCAATATTTTCATGAAAATAAACACACACAACTCATTCTTTAATAAAAAACCCTAAGTTTCAACACAACTTCAAGGTATAACCGATACGCTCAAATCACCACTATAATATATCAACACAGTATATGTATTTAAGTAAGAAAATCCTCATTATAATTTTAGAATAATATGCTTCAAACAAAACTGAAAATCCTTTAAAATCTTCCAATTTTAATCTAAAATGAACATATTCATATTAAAATCAAATCCACTTTCATATTTATTATATTATTCCCTAGGAAATAATGTGAGAACCTAAAAATGATTTTCCAAGCAAACTAAAACCCCAAAATCTTTCTACTTTCCTCATTCAAAATTTCATGCATGCAGAAAGATCTAAGATAAATCATTTACCTCCATGCAAACTCATCAAACTATGTAGAACCGAAAACATTATATTTATTCCATGCACCAATTTTAGTGAAAGCTATAAATATTCATTTAAAACTTATTCATTTTCCATTCATGACATACCTGTATAAGCTTCTTGTAAATTTTTCATTTGCAAATTATTGTCTTCAACCTCCTAACATCTCTTTGATAGAGTGTCACTTCCATGACAAGCTTAAAAAATGACTAAGTACAAAAAAAAAGAATACTATTTGTAACCCAAGACTGAGTATTAACTACTTGTGCCTACATGCACTTATGACATTATTTTATCAAATCAAGGATAAAAATTAGCAATCTATCAACTTATTTAGAAATGCATCCAAAATTAATATGTTATATGCTTGATAAAATCACAACCATTTCCATAAACTAAGACATGTATGCATCTCATTAATTCCTATAAAATTACTATAATCTCATTGAGATCTTGAAACATCCACTATACTTCACATTTACTCTTGTTAACTATACTTCCAACTAGACTACCAACTAAGATTACCAATTTACTGTCTTAAACCATCAACTTGACCTCGTAACATTTGAATCATTAAATAAATGAACCTTTTAATATGTTTAATGTCAATATAGCTTATTTCAAACTGACCTTATAAATAAACCATTACTTTTTACTAAGTCCTCATGCCTCAAAATGCTAATATTCACATTATTTAATTTACCAATAAATATTTGCAATAAAATCTATCCATGACCATTTATATTCTTGAATTAGGTCTACCACCTTTGATGTATATATTTAGAAACTTAGGATGACTTTTGAACCTTTGATAAATCCAACATATCAAATTAAATTCTTAAGATAGATAATGTTTATAATCAAAATTTGAACCCTTTTAGGATTATTAAATAAAAAATAAACCAAACGTATTCATATCACAGTTACACCATATCAACCTTCCATATTTGCAACTGAACTCTACATGAGATTGATCCATCCATACAAAGCTCACAATCAAATTTCAAATGAATAAAATTGAAAACTATCATGAAAAATCATATATTTAATTTAAATAAAATGATAGAAAGTATAACCCTTTGCAAATTGAAACACTATAATAATCACTGTAATCTAATCAATAATCAACTAAAAAACACATGACTGATCACAAACATTCAAAAATGATAAATAAATATTCAAAATTTATTCATTCATCCATTTATGCTTTTCAAAACCACTTTAATCCATATATGAATTCATGAACAAATTATCATCAGATTATTTAATTGAAAATATGCATATTTAACATACTACTAATTGACATAGGTCCCCAAACTATAGTTTTAAACTTTATGACTAGGTCATCTCTATGGTAGATAGGAGTATTAGTTTTAGCGAACTGAAAGGGTATGAAAAATAGGCACAACAATACCTTTGATTGGTGTATTCCAATTTGGTATTTTACCTTAACATAAGCTAAGGATATTGTCTCAAACAAATTGCCAAGTGATATTCCAAGTGAGGTCACATACCAAGTCAGGACTATTTTTAGGCATTCAAGACATTTTAAAAACTAAGATCATAAACATAGACATGCCTATGTACATGTATACAGGGGCTATTTATAACCACTCATTTAATGAGGAGGTAATTTACAGTCCTTGTGGGTATGATCACTATGTAGAGGATGAAGTAAAGCAATAATAACTTACCAACATGCCTTTTAATGTCCAAATTAAATAACATAATCCATACCTTTTGATTATATGACCTAATGTCAAACAACACCAATATTAATCATACATTTCACATGTACCATTTGATATATAATGTAGGCTTAATAAAATGTATCTTGTCATTGCACCACCTAGTGATGAGTATAAACAAAATCGATTCAATCAACAACTATATGAGAACAAAGACAAACATATTGTTAAAACAATTGGAAATCAGTGCAAAGTTGCCCCCTAATTTTCCCATGGAGGATTTTCACTATTTGTGTAGAACACCTAAAACAACACTTTTTAGGTTATTAGATAATCAAGTTGCCTCTATCCAAGATCAAATTTTCAATCAAACCCTAGTGGTATCGTACAAAGGAAAGGGTCAACTAGTTAACCCTCCCACACAAATCCAACTTATTCCTTCACAAATACACCAAGATAATATTATTATAACTACTTTATCAAATTATTTGGCCTCATTAAAAGTTAAAAATCGCACATTATTGAAGTGAAATCACCCAACATAACAACCACTGGATTTATTTACCTATCCCATGTATAATTGAAATCTATTTGCAAACAAAACATTAGTGGTGTATTTGTTTAGCACACCCATAATTGAAACCAATATAATGGCTAATCTTGATTTGGATCTCCTTTTATATTCTACATATAATGTGGTGGATTGCTCTCAAGTATCATATTTTAACCCTTATCAAGGACCATCCAACATGCAATGAAGAATTATTTTATCTTCTATGTGACCTCCTCATTCCAACATTCCAAATACTTTACAAAAATAAGTTACAAACCCACCTGAGATAAAATGGAAAGTTAAATTTACTCCACTTCAATAAGTGGGGGCCAATACTCCACTTCAATGAGTGATAGCTAATTCCCCACATCAATATATGAAGACCATTGTTCCATTGAAATAAGTGTCAAGTAATCCCTAGCCAACATTGTCTAAACAATAGTGTATTTTTACAAGTCAACCACTTTTTACTTATATTCAACAAGGAACATCTTCAAGCCAATAGTGTGTGCCATTTAACCAATAAAAATTTCCCTCTATATGATAGATTCGTATGAATTAATAACAAGTTCCCCTATAGTCCCAACAAGTTCTATTGAATTCTCAATAGAACATTCCTCCATTCACACCTTAGTTCCCTCCAAATCAATGTCAAACTCAATAGCAAGTGCCTTACAAACCAAAAATCCCCTATCAGTAGTACAACTCTAACCAAAGACCAAATATTCTTGGTAGAACCAATCATGTATTGATTTCTAAATATTTTATGTCACTTCTTTATCTAGTTGAAGTTACTATACGTTTGAATACCTAATAAAAGTTTCCCACTTCCTCTCATTTTGGTCCTACCTTTCAACATTTAAAAGAGGTCAAAGATGCATTTTAAACTATGTAAATAGGAAATTAGAGTAAGAAGTTTAAATTGGATGACATATTTTCCTATCCTTTTGATATGATTTATCTTTAGATACCTTTTTTTCATCACTTTGAGATGCCCAATTTTAAAAAATACAAAGGGAAAGGTGATCCTAAAGAGAATCTAAAATAATAATTGTTGCATGTCAAGAAGTTTCATATATCCCTATACACCCACTTCACTTATTTCCCTATAGTTTAGTATGACACACTTTAGAATGGTTCCTTAACCTATCAAAGAACTCTATTCATAAATTTGATGACTTCTCAAAGAGATTCATGTAACACTTATCATTCAATGTCAAACAAAAAAT
This sequence comes from Torreya grandis, assembly GCA_037957365.1. Lineage (NCBI taxonomy): Eukaryota > Viridiplantae > Streptophyta > Pinopsida > Cupressales > Taxaceae > Torreya > Torreya grandis. The sequence goes on from JARHVA010002140.1 coordinate 2,406,128, forward strand.
AATTATGGTTGATCTATGTCTGACTAGATAATGAGGGGAAGAAATATTTTCTAATTATTTACAATAATGGTGCTCATTATCCATTTGAATCCCACTCAATATTCCAGATAAATAATTGCCTATAATGTTCATTATAAATATGCAATTTGATGTAGCTCATAATATCAATATTATTTGTGCCAATAAATTTAAAGAAGTTATTTCCAAAGGAATACATATTTAGAAATCCCTCATCAACCAAGGGATCATCAAGCTTTACTCTTAGAACCAAGCCCAATAGAATTCTTAAACACAAGCTCTTAAACAAGCAGAAACAAGTACATCAGAGAAGCCTAAACTATTTAATAGAAATAGAAATTTGGTTGGAGATGGGATAAATAAATATAAATTTTTTTAAAGTATATGAAATTATAATTTCATGATGCACAATGAATTAATCTTGGATTACATAAGATAGAGCACACCTATACTTCTGATTGGGCATACACTTGTTAAGCAGGAGCATGACCAATATGGGGATCCGCTAGACTTGATTAGGGGATGACATGTATAATTTGTCACAACACATCATGATAGGAAGGGTTATAAAGAATAAAATCTAACACAAACACAAAATAAACCTAAAAGTTTCTTATGATTTGATGTTCACTTATGTAATAAACAAGAAAGTAAACTATTATAATAACAAGAAAAGTAAGCTAATCTAGTGCACACCAAAGCTTGTGGCATAAAGTGAGTGATTAGATTCAAAACAATCAAATATATATAGGGAACTTCAAATAAATTAATTATGATTAACACACTAATACATAGAATATGAAGAGTAATATTATTCGATCCAACACTTATGCTACTTATATCTACTAAAAGAGAGGAGAACAAAGTTAGAATATACTTACCTAAATATGAACCCATCATGATTCAATCTCTCCCTTAGACAATGAGGCTTCACAAGAGGTTGTTGTGGTTCATAAGGATCATTTTGTTAGTCCAAATCATCCAATACCTATCCACAAGACTAGATTCTCCAAATAAGAAACCTAAATTAATATTCCTCAGATAGAATGGTGGAAGAGCAAACTATGAAGAAGCGCAAGTGAATAATAACTCTTTATTACATATTATTAATAATGACCAAAATGACCTCATATATATATGATTATCTCACTCAAAAATCATTCATACATGTTAGTTATTCTAGGTTGATTGAGTCAACCTAGTACATTCTCGAGCTAATGCTTAAAATATGTGCTAGGTCAGTCTGAAGGCAAACAAGTCAAAAGAGCTAAAGTGACCCCAGAATACACTAGGTAGACCAGGTTGACCTAGTGTACTGAATAGGTAAAAAGGATGTAAATCAAAGAGGATAAGGATAAAAAGAGGAAAATACTAGAGGAATGTGCAAGGGAGTTGAAACAGGTTAGGGAAAGGTTTTAGGAGCTGAATGGATTTGAAATAATGTGGAAATAAGGGACAATAATCCTATGAATCACTAAAAGTATACCCACCCCTTTCCCAATGCACCCCTTAAGGTATGCACTTAGAGAGATTGAGTTGTGATGGGTTATTACAAGATGTAAAGCATCAATATCTGATAAAAGTTAAAAATATTATGTGTATACATATGCCCCACTCAAAGCTCATCACATGTCACTAAGGTGTAATAGGGGATGGTGCTTTGAGAAAGAACATAAAGACACACACAATGGTGATGATAATTTTTTTTAAGTATTCTTAAAATAATAAAATAATTTGAATTAAATGACTGAAAGGGAAACTAATCTAAAAAGTAAGTAACTAAAAATTAAAATTGATGCGTACCTTGACTTACTTTTTATTGCAAGATGATTGTGAGCTATGTTGTTAGTTTTGATTTTATAGGGTCCAGAGACTACTTTCAATAAACTCAAAAATACAAAACTAAAGAGAAAAAACAAATAAATACAAGAAAAGCCAAGATAACTGATACTATGTGTAGACATCCAATTCCTAACACCATTTGTGTTGAAATTGTCAATCTTACTCGAATTGCACTCAAATGAACATTTTAGGTCAAAATCCATAAAACACATTAAATGGTTTGAACTTGTCATTTACAAGTGTTTATTTAGGTCAAATTATCCCTAAATGGGGCACTAAATTTTATGGGCCATCTAACTTTGATCAATTCATTTCGAGTCAAAATGATGATTTTGCCTTTTTTTGCTCTGGATCACTCTTTTCTTCTAATTCATTGGTACACATCACATATTTTGTTATTTTTTGTCAATAATATCTTAAATGGGAATATGTTTCCAACACATCTAACACCCCTTTCAAATTCTTCTTGATTCAAAGTTTAAGCCAATAATAGGACATTCTAACCATTCTGATTAATTGAGGGTTAATTTCTTAATAATTACACAAATGTTGATTAACCCTGTTTAAGGCTAATTGATCCAAATCAAGAGATTAAGTGGATTTTCAATGAGATTTGTTGAATATTTATTTTTATAAATTAATTTCTATTAACTACATCACCTAATGATATCATTTCTTGGGAAGATATCGCTAGGCTATAAATGCCATAAATATCAGGATTATGGATCTCCCATGCCTCATTAAGAGCTTTCATGCCTCTTAAATGCCCTCTATCCCAAATATTGATGAGCTTCTCTATGAATTTTAATTAAATAATTGAATTAATCCTAAGCCACATGTCTCAATCTTGAGATGGATGGTTTAGGTTGATTCTAATCAATCTCAAAAATCTATAAATAAAAGGGTTATGAACATCATTTTTAATCTCAAGTATTGCAATGTTATAATTATAAAATATCTCTAGAAGTCGTTTATGTTTTGATTATTTTATTATTAATATTTAGATTAGCTTTATTTGATAGGAAAATTAGATAGTTACATATCATATAACTACATTTTATGGATTGTTCTTGAGACATTGGAGGAGTTTGCCACTATTGTTGATGAAGACAAGAATGTTTGATAAAGGGAGAACATGTTTTTGAGATGCAATTGTATGGTGAATACACTTGGTAAGGTAATCAATGTTACTTTATTTCAATTATTTCTTTCTATCATTTATAATTCCTGCATTAATAGATAGGCTAAGTTTTGTTATGTCTTTAATGCATTTTTCATGATTTCTTGACTAATGCTTGACAAAATCTCTTTGTAATCCTATCTACATTTTGGAACTTGAATATATCAATTTCAACTCATTTAATGTGTTTTAGTGTTTTTAAGCCAAATTGTGCATTTTGGTAGAGTAGCTATTTAGACAAGGTATGGGATAGTAATTACCATGATTAATTATTCTATTTATATCATTTAATAATCAAGATGTGCATATCCAATTTATCATGAATAAAAAATCATATTCCATCTACCATACCCAAACCAAACACATCCAAAAACCAAAAACAATCATCAACTAAAACACATGTACCATGTCATTGTTGTATATCCATTTGCCATTGTTACATATCCTTTTGCCATAATCATATATCTCATCTATTCATTCCATCACTTGGGGCAAACCCTCTTACCATTCTATCTAATCTATAAAATACCAAAATTACCCTTAAAAATACCATACCATCCTATCATTACATTCCTATCTAGACCAAATCCTATTTTTAGTCATCCTACACAATCTTGTTTTGATCTTGGTTCCTTTGGTTCTTCCCACACTTTTAGTGAGTGGATTCTGATCAAGTTTCAACTCTTATGAAATCCATGTTTATATTATATTCTATGAAAGTAGTATGAAATTTTATCTATTAATATATCTTTCATTTTCCATCCTGTATCAAGTTTGTTTATGTGAGCCTGATTATAACCACCTATGGGCAAATCAATGTTTCACTGATCTTGATATTAATTTTAACTACCTATAATAAACTAGTATCACTGATCTAATCCATTGTATCCTAGTTATAACAACCTATGGGAAAACTAGGGGAAACATTTATTTATCATGTATTACCACATCACCTTGCCATTATTATTTTCATTTGACTGGCCATTTGCTAGATTTGAGAACTTATTGGGACCTAGTTGGTTTTTCCCTTCCTTTTGTGTGGATTGAATTATTATGACTTGAGGTCATTTTAAGACTATGTAGACCATGATAAATTCATTTTTAGGTCACCTTAGTCCCCCTTTATATGCAGTCTCACCATTCTATGAGCAACCTAAGCCACACTCTCTCCATTTTGTGAGCAACCTAAGCCTCACTCTTACTAATTTGTGAGCATGGGCCATTACAACTGTCTTAGATATTTTATTTGAAAATCTACTCTCTAATGTGCTTCTCCTTGACTATATGGTCCTACCTTGTGCATATTTATCCCAAAAACACCAAAAACATTAGAACATGATCAACAAAAAAATAAAAATATTGTCTCACACTTCTTTATAATTTTACATTCCCATCCTACCATGTTACACTTACCATTTTCCAATCAAAGAAACACTAGTTCATATTATCCCATGCACTTTCCATTTTACATGATCATTGTTTCTAATCCCATCATCTTTTTGTTTTGAATACCATTCTCATTTGTTTTTCATATCTTCCATTTCTTCTATAACATCAATCATATTGGTATGATCATCATTTTTATTCTATCCTATTTCCTGGGAGAACTACATTTGGCCTAAAGTTCATGTTTAAACATGCATCCATGGAACTCTATAGGTATCATCCACTTGCCTTGTACATCTAGAGTCAGCTCAGCCAACCCCTTCTTTTTCTTCTCTTCTCCCATTTATTCTATCATTATTCCTCTTTAATTAGGGAACAATTATTGTGTCATTGTTCTTTGTTATGTTGTGGTGGAAAGTAATGCCTCTACCACAGTTGCATGAAAATTTGTCTTTAAAACTTCACTAGCTTGGTTTTTTTTGTGTGTGTTTATTCATGTTTTCTTGGTGTTTTATTTTGCTTTCACACCTCTCCTTTTATTTCTTCTCCTTTTTTCTTTTTATTACTTCTTATCTCATATTGGTCTTGTGTTTCCTTGTATGTTTTTGCTTATCTCTTTTATGTTTCAAAACATTTGGATGATTTGCATGGATCTTGATTATTTATATCTTGATCCTTGCTATTAAGTTTTTCTTGGACTACTTTGTTTATTTGATTTTTTTTGGTGTCTTGTTTCTCTATTTGATTTTGATTTTCTCTTTTCTATTCAAGAATGTCTTGATGGTCCATATGGATCTTGATTATTTATATCTTAGTTTCATGTCGTTAAGATGTTCTTATTTTCTATTTTAAAACATTTTTGTTCTTACTTAAGTCTTGATTGATCATATCTTGATTTCAAGTTAGGTTCATTTATGTTTATGTTTATCTTTTTATTTACTTTCTTGTTTAAATGTAAATAGTTTTAACTCTAGTTTTGGTCATTATTTTACCATTATTCTTAGTTATAGGTATTCACATTTGAACTGGATTAGCACAATTGGAATATTATGTCATTCTAAGTTATTAATACTTAAGATGCCTAACTTTTTTTTCTATAGCAAGCACTTTATGCTTATGTTTCAAAGTCTTAATGTCAACACAACTCTGATGAATAATTCTCAAGAACACTTTGCATAATCTAGGCTGATAATATAAAATTAGGCATCTAGGTATCATGTATTTTATCACTTTGACTCTATTCTTAGATGTGCATCTCTTCACATACATTGTGACTCTAATCAACTTTGGTCAGTTTTCTACACCACTCATTCCATTCTCTCCCAAACTTGGGTGAACTACATTGCCTTGAAGTTCATGTTGGAACTTGAGGTCTTACTAGAACATGTAGGTAGTCCTCAATTTCTATTTATGTCAGCTTAGTTATCTTTCATTCTTATTTTCATCTTTTTCATCACTATTTGCATTCTCATAGGCTAGGTTTTATATGGCTTTCTAAGCCATTATACCATCACATGTACATTTGTGCCCACTCACTTTAACATATATTTTAGGTTATATCCTTGAAGTATTTTGTTTTCCAAATACCCACACTGGGGCACAACATCTGAATAATGTCAAAATCAAATCAGCCCTATATGGGGAAACCATTATTTATTCTTTATCAAAGATCAAAATTTGCCCTACTAGGGAAAAACTATTTTACCACAATCTCATTTTGCTCAATTGGGCTACCCATTATTATATTTTATTTAGATATCCCATTCTATTGGTGCTTCCCTTCCTAAAGTAGAACATTATCTCTTTTCCTCTAATTCCAAGCTCTCCACACTAATGCCCATGATGGTAATATTTAATGTGCAACTTGTCTTGGGATTGATCAATGTTATAAGCATACATCTTGTACTCTCAAATTAGGTAAATTTAAAGTGTGTTACTTATATTTATGGATTATATATTTCCCATCCCCCCATATATTTGGGCCTATTATACCTCTAATTATATTTTGATCATTGATGGTAATCATGCATACAAGCATTGGCTCATCTAGATGTGATCTACTCCATGGGTTAAATCTCTCATTGTCCCTCTATTTTTGAGAGTCCATCTTCTCTTTAATCCTAGTATGTCCTATTGAGTGGGCATCATGGATCTATTTCATTTTCTTCTTGAAAACTCTTTTCTTTAAAAAGATGTTTCTTCTCTTTAATGTCTTGTTATGCCTTCTTAAACAAGGGGAAAATGTAGACATCCAATTCCTAACACCATTTGTGTTGAAATTATTAGTCTTGATTGAATTGCACTCAAATGAACATTTTAGGTTAAAATCCATAAAACACCCTAAATGGTTTGAACTTGTCATTTACAAGTGTTAATTTAGGTCAAAGGATCCCTAAATATGGCAATGCATTTTATGGGACAACTAACATTAATCAATTCATTTTGAGTCAAAATGATGATTTCAAACTTTTGTGCTTTAGATCACTCTTTTATTCTAATTCATTTGTACACATGATGTACCTTTGTTATTTTATCTTGTCAATATCCTAAATGGGAATATAGATCTAATGCATCTAACACCCCCTTTTAATTCTTCTCGAGTCAAATTTTGTGCCAATAATAGTACATTCTAACCATTTTGATTAATTGAAGGCCAATTTCCAAATAATTTCACAAATGTTGATTAATATTGTTTAAGGATAATTGATCCAAATCAAGAGCTTAAGTGGATTTTCCAAGAGATTTGTTGAATATTTATTTTTGGAAATTGATTTTTATTAACTGTATCATCTAATGATATCATTTTTTGAGAAGACATCCCTAGGCCATAAATGCCAAAAATATCAATATTATGGGTCTCCCATGCTTCATTAAGACCCTCCATGGCTCTTAAATTCCCCTTTATCCCAAATATTTATGATCCTATTTATGAATTTTAATTACATAATTGAATTAATCTTGAGCCACACATCTCAATATTGAGATGGATAGTTCAGGTTGATTTTGATCAATATAAAAAATATATAAATAGAAGGGTCATGAAAAATATTTTTAGGCTCAAGTATTACAATGTTATAATGCTAAAGTATCTCCAAAATTCATTTGTGTTTTGATTAATGTATTGTTCATATTTAGATTAGTTTCATTTGAGAGGCCAATTAGATAGTTAAATATCATAAGCCTACATTTTATGGAGTGTTCTGAAGACATTGGAGCAGTTTTCAACCATTTTTTATGAAGAAAAGGATGCTTGATCAAGGGAAAACATGATTTTGAGCTGCAATTGTATGGTGAATCCACTTGGGAAGGTAATCGGTATAACTTTATTTCAATTGTTTATTTCTATCTTTTGTAATTCCCACATGAATAGATAGGTTAATTTTTTTTCTCTTGAATACATTTTTAATTATTTATTAACTAAATCTCTTTTTAATCCTATCTAAACTATGTGGATGGGATGTACTTGGGAATTTGACAAGATGGGTGATGAGTTCTATGTTAGAACAAATGACCAAGTCAAACAAGAATAAATAAGGTAATAAAAAATCTAAGACTACTAAGACTGAAAAACTCAAACAAGTAAACCAAAATTAGGAAAAGGAAAAATCACCAATTCAAACTAAGGATAAATGTTTAAAAATGAATGATAAGGAAGACAAATCAATGGTAAAAAAAATGGTAAAATAACATTGATGAGTGAGCAGTAAAATTCCACATCTCAATCATCAATAGAAAAAGGTGCATAAAAGGAAAAATAACATTGATGAGTGAGCAGTAATAAACCACATCTCATTCAACAATGGGAAAACATGTACAAACTTAGGTGTCCATAATAGTAGGATAGCAAAATCATGGTAAATGGAAAAATGAAGGTAAGGTAAGTCTAGTAAATGTAAAGTGATATAAATAAAATGATTCAAAGTTGCTCAAACATGTTGTTTTTCTTCTAAGGATAGATAAAATTGAAACAAAGTAAGTTCTAGCATGTTTTTAAGAAATGAAGAAGAGGGAATTTAAAGAAGAGGGAAAATAGATTTGGAATCACAATTTGGCTATCAAGGGGGGAGATGAAATGGGTGGAGGGGAGAATGAAGTAAAAACCAAGGTAGAGATAACTCTTTATCAAAGTCAAGACATTCAAATTTAGTTTGTCAAAAAAATAGGAATATCTACCTTAGGGACTCTGAAGAACTTATATTAGCTACACAAGTCTTAGGTTAACAAATGGAGTATATAAATCATCCCATGAAGGTTATATGCATGAAAATTAAAATGGACCTACCTCCCCACGAAGTGTTCCCTACTCTTCAAGACCCCTTATAGAGTTGTCAATCTACTACGAAGATTCGGTACTCACGTGATAAATTATGTATCACCATAGTTTTTTTGAATTCCCATATTCTAATCTACTATCCTACCACACTCGAAAGGACTTCAATTCTATGTGATGTTTAATGTGGAGTTTGAGCTTCAATTGGAGATAGGAGATGTGCTTGTAATCACATATTTTGGTGTGAGTTTGACTTCTAAAATTTATATGTTGCCTTTTAGATATTATTTATTTTTATTTCAAATGATTTGGCTTTTAACTTTCTTGATGGATTTTTCTATTCCTCCATACATATTTGGAAAACCAAACATAGGTGCTAAAGATGACTTTCATTTGAAAAATTGAGACAAGGTTGCTAAGAGGGAGAACATCAAAGAGTATGTGGTCTAAGAGTCTCATAAATCAAGGTGAAATACAAGTGATATCTTGACTTTGACCTTGTTTTATCCAACAAGGAGATGAAAGAAAAGGGGAAATCAAGAGGAATGACATATGGAACAATTTAAATTACTTCAAATTGAAAAAAAAGAATGTGATAAAGAGAAAAAAGAAGGGATAAAATGAAATAGAAATGTGTGATTCCTTATCATAAGAAAGAGGCAAATGGAGGAAAACATGCTAACATAGATTGTTGTACAGATTCCATCTAGAAAAAGAAGTAAAAACTAAAGTTTAAGAACAAATATTAAGAACAAAAAAAGAATGGTAATTTTATGAGGAGTGTCAGGTCCTATACGTGGTCTTACAAAGCTACTCATAAAAGAAAGACCCATGAGGGTGTTAATAATAAAGAGATAAAAAAGTGAGGGAGTTTTTGTACAAAGCACGTCATAAAAGAAAAAACCAAAGGATTCCAAAACAACATTGGCAAGCAACAAAAAGAGAAGGAAAATAAGATAAAATATGGTAGTTTTATGAGGGATGTCAGGTTCTATTTTTATTTTTATAAATCAAATTAAAAAATAAAATCCCAAGGGGTGATAAATCAAAATTAGAAAGCAAAAAGATAATGAAAAATAAGATAAAATGAGAGAAAATAAGGAAGACTATGGTACATCAAGAAACCAAAAGACCAAAAGGGGAGGACTAAAAGTTTGTGAATAAGAGGGGATGTATGTAGAGGAAGAGACCCATGCTTAAATAACCTGAAAAGAGTATTATAAAGATATAGATATACATCATAATAAGAAGGAAATTATTAGGTGAAGTATATTTTTTAGGAATTGAGCATTGGTGGGTTCCTCGAAAACATGGCCTTCATTATTTTGAAGGTGATAGGTACTTAGACTAAGAATGTCTTTAACTAAGTATGGTCCCCACCATTTTTAGGCATAATTTCCTTCTTTTTCATAAGTGTATTCTAATTTATGGACAAGATCACCAACATTAAATGTATAAATTCTGACACGGTTATGTTCTTGGGTAATGCGAGCCTTATATTAGTGATTATGTTGTAAGGCAGAGAGGTGATAGTAATAAATTAGATCAAGAGAATGAAGGTGAGATTCATGAAATTAGTCATTGGGAATTATTCCATGAATATATATGTAAATAGAAATAATATCAACCTAAATAGGAAGAACCAACTCAGAACCATAGACTAGAGAAAATGGAGTTGCCCTAGTGGCAATACAAATGCTAATTGGATAGGCCCAAAGTGTGGGATAAATATGAATATTCAAATCCATGTGGGTTTCATGAATTTACTTTTGAATAATTTTATTTAGAATATTCTTATTTTCCTCAATTTAACCATTTCATATGGATGATAAGGAGTGGAAAAATTGTGATTAATCTTAAAATTGGTGCAATGTTGTTTAACATGTTTATTTTTAAAATTACCACCATTATCAAAAATGATGGTATGAGGAATAAAAAAATGGAAAATGATTTGGTTTATAATGAATTTAGATATGGTAATACTGATAACATTGACAAAGGGCATGGCTTTTATCCACTTGGTAAAGTATTCAGCAGTAGTGATAATAAATATGTGTTCATCTTAGGAATGTGGAAGTTTACCAATTAGATAGAATCCCAATGCGTAAAATGGCCAAGGAGACTTAATGGTTTGAAGTTAAACTAGTGGAGAATAAATGAGATCATCATGAACCTAACAAGCTTTATAGTTTTTATAATATTCAATAACATCCTTATCTAGAATAGGCCAATAGTAACCCATATGAAGGCCAATAGTAACCCATATGCTTGTTCAAGTAGAGGATGGACATCATATTGCATGGCACAATGGAGTAAGGTAACTTTGGAATTATGATAATAAATGATGTTATGTCTATATATGCACTTGAAATCTTGTTTGTAGATATGTGTCTTTTTAGAAGAATCCAAGTTAGGAGGATAAGTTTGATGTTTTAAGAATTGGATGATATCTTGACACCATGGGAATTTTTGGATGGTGATAGCTTTGATGTGGAAAATAAGTGAATCAAGAGGGTGAGTTTATTATAGGGATTTGATTATTTGTATTATATAATAGGGATCATAAAGAAATTTATGTGGATAAAAAAGAGATGCTCAAGAGGCAACAAAATCAACAATGAAATTTTGATCTCTAGGAATAGGCTCAATTGTAAAAGAAATAAAATATTTGGTAAGATTGATTGCAATTTGATGATAGGTGATAAGGCTTTCACTTTTACATTGATAGGAACCACTAACTTAATTAAAAATGATTTGAGAATCACCCAAACCATTAAGGTATTGTATTTCTAAATCAAAATCAGCTCTTATACCTAAGATAAGATCTTTGTACTCGACCATATTATTGGTGACATAAAATGTGAAACAAAAAATTTAAAGGAATGATATTGCCAATAGGAAAAGTTAGAATACAACCTACCCCATCTCTTTAAATGCATTTAACACCATCAAAGTGGAGGGTCCAAGTATCCTCATGTAAGTCAACATTAATTTCAAGAAACTTCATGATAACTACCATTGCTTTAGTAGTATTAGAGGGAGGGGAAGATTTATTAAGTTTATTAGCTTAAAGATCATAGTAAAGCTATGAAAATAATATTTAAGAGAGATTTCTTGATTAAGACCTTCAATATAAGGGATATTATCATCTAGAAGTTTAACTTGAAGGGAATAAGTGGATAGAATAGGAGCTACAACAAGTTTTTCAGTTATGACTTGCCCTTTGATAACTTTTTTCATGACAATGTGAAGATTGAATTCCATTAGTAAAACCATATACTTGCCAATTTTATCTCCTAGAATAAATGCTTTGGAGAAGAAATAATGAAGGGGGTTAGAATGAATGATGACATAGGTGGTTTGGTAAAGCATGTAGTGACAAAGCTTTTCAACATAAAAATAGATAGTGAGGCAATCAATCTCAATTTTAGTATAGCATGTTTCATAATTGATGAGGCCTCAGCTAATATAATAGATGGCATACTCCTTGCCTATATCATCTTGTTGGGAAATTATTGCCCCAACTAAAATAGGTGTGGAATAAGTACAAAGGATTAAAGGTTTATAATTATAAGAGGATGAAGTGTAAGTGGATGAAGTAATGACTCTTTCATATTGTCAAATAATTTTTAACATGGATTTTTCCATTTTAAGGCTATACCTTTATTAATAAGGGAATTAATGGAGTGAATTTGATAAGCCATCTTGGGAAGGAATCATCTAATTACCCCAGGTTTACTTAAGTAGGTATGAATATCATGAATAGAGTGAGGAATGGGCATGTTAATAATAACATTAATCTTGGATGGATCAACATCAATGCCATGGAGAGAGACTAATAATCCTAAAAATTTACCAGATGTAACTCTAAAAACACATTTGAAAAGATAAAGTCAGACTTTATATTTAAGGAGATGATCAAAGTTGATGGGAAGATCAAAAAAGGTTATTTTACGATGCTTGGATTTGGTGATAAGATCATCCACATATATTTACATAATTTTATGGATGAGATCAAGAAGATATGAGTCATTGCATGTTGGTAATTGGGCCTAACATTTTAAAGACCAAAGGGAATTTTTACATAATATTAGGTGCCCCATTTCATGGTGAAAGTAGTATTATGTTGGTCCTTGGGAGCTATAAAAATATTATTATATCCCAAAAATCCATCCATAAAGGATAACATTTCATATCCAATTGTGGAATCGACAATAAGATCTATTGAAGGCAAAGGAAAGTTGTCTTTAGGATAAATGAGATTAAGATTATGAAAATCAATGAAAATATAAATGACCATAGTGACCTTTTTCTAAATAAGAAAAATATTAGAAACCCATTCAGAAAAATTCACAAGTTTAATAAATTTAACATCGAGTAGTTTGATGATTTCTTTATGGCATAGGTTGGTAACTTTGAGAGGATATTTATGTTGCTTTTGGCACACATTTTTAGCATCATGATAGGTAATGATGTTATATACCACTATGTTAGGGTGAATGCTAGGAATGTCTTAGTATGACCATGTAAATGCCTCTTGATACTTATAAAAAATAGGCTAAAATTATCATGTTCAATAGGTGAAGGTTATTTAGAAACTATGATTAGTTAAGGGCATGAGGGAGTACCATATTAAATACAAGTTGTTTCTTTAATAAGAATGGCATTACCATCTTGAAATTGGTATGGTGAATTAGGTAAGGAGGAAATTAGGTTAGTTTTAGGATTAATACTAGCGATAAAGTTGTTGAAGTGAGAAGTTTTAGTTTTAAAATGTCCAAGTTTATGATGTTGTTGGAAGAATTGAGGTTCCCAACCATAAATTAATTCAAGAATAGCCTCATCAATAGGTAAATTAGGAACATGACCAAAATACTCAACATCTACTTCTAGATCTAGAATTTCATTACCATGACAATCATAAATAGAATGTATTTGTTGGACATTGGTTGCCTTGGAATCAAGTGTGATTGTAGGAGTAAAAGAAGTAGATGGAGTATATTTTTTAAGAGGATTCAAAAAATAGGCTAAAATTAGGCTAAAATGGAGTATATTTTATAAAAAATAGGCTAAAATTATCATGTTCAATAGGTGAAGGTTATTTAGAAACTATGATTAGTTAAGGGCATGAGGGAGTACCATATTAAATACAAGTTGTTTCTTTAATAAGAATGGCATTACCATCTTGAAATTGGTATGGTGAATTAGGTAAGGAGGAAATTAGGTTAGTTTTAGGATTAATACTAGCGATAAAGTTGTTGAAGTGAGAAGTTTTAGTTTTAAAATGTCCAAGTTTATGATGTTGTTGGAAGAATTGAGGTTCCCAACCATAAATTAATTCAAGAATAGCCTCATCAATAGGAAAATTAGGAACATGACCAAAATACTCAACATCTACTTCTAGATCTAGAATTTGGTTACCATGACAATCATAAATAGAATGTATTTGTTGGACATTGGTTGCCTTGGAATCAAGTGTGATTGTAGGAGTAAAAGAAGTAGATGGAGTATATTTTTTAAGAGGATTCAAAGGAGATAAAGAAGGTGAAGGTGCTTCTGGAGGTTCAGAAGTTGTAATTTGATCTACCACCTAAGGGGAATGGATAAGAGGAGGATTAATAGGAAGCACATAACCCTCAGGTTCTAAGTGTTTAACTATAAAAATGGTATGCACATCCCAATTAAAATCATGAATTTGGGATAAGGACTTTTGATAATGTAAGACATCAAAGTCTCTTGATTGAGATTGGGCCATGATATAGTTGTCATCATATGTAGGAGAAATTGTACATGCTTAGGATTTAGGAGGATATTCAAAAGGTGAAATCCTAAGATTATTAAATGTTCTAGGAGACATGGTGAGAGGATCTTGAAACAATTTATCTACTCCAAAATCATTGAAAGTAAAATCATATTCAAGTAAATATGGCTCTTGAGCATTGCATGGAGAAGGAAAATCAATAATCTTATACATGAGGGGAATGGTATGATCCCTAGGTAAAAGAGAAGGAGGAAGCCATTCTAAAATATATGTAGGCAATCTAGTGGTTTTGAAAATATGTTTTAATTCATTGGGCTCATCATCATCAAAATCTACAAGAGTAACTTATAAATCAAGATTCATATTGGTAAACTTGGGTAAAGGAGAATTATTAATTTTAGGGATCATAGGAATAAAACATTGTGATTTAGGATTAGGTAATAGGATACTCCATGGGTTAAGATCAGCTTCATGCTTATATCATTTTCCATTATGGATAAATTTAATGCATTGACTACTAAAAGAAGCAATGGCTTTCATTTGATGAGTCCATGGATGACCAAGGAGTATGTTATAAGATAAAGGAAGGTCAAGAACTATGAGTTTGTTTTGAATGGTATTAGGACTAATGGTTAAGGGAAGCCATATACAACCAAGTGGATTTTGATTAGTCTTGTCAAAACCATGACAAGTAAGATGTGTTTGCTTAAGATGACTTTTATTATAACCAAGTTCTTGTAGAAGCCATAAAGAGGCTACACTAATACCAAAACCTTTGTCAACTATAAATTTTAGAATGATGGTGGTATTAATGGTTATTTTGATGAAGACAGGTAGATCATTGACATGAAAGAGGATTTCATCATTGATCGTGTCTTCTTCAAGGAATTCAATGGAAGGTTTTGAATAAGGACACATAGATTCAATGGTATTAATGTTGGTTGGTTGAGAATAAATAAAAGGTGGTTATTCTTCTAAGGAAGATGGCTATTAAATCTCTTAGAGTTGTTGTATAATGAATTTTGGATGATAAGGTGAAGTGTGAACCAAATCCATAAGAGTAATCTTTCCTATCAAAGAGTTAAGTTCTTGAAGAATATCCCAATGAAATTTAGAAGAAGAGACATGCGGTTTAGAAGACACATTAGACTTTGTAGGAATAGATGTGATTGGAAGATTAGAAAGAGGAAGTTGTTCCTTAAGTGCTTCTGATTCAATATTGATGGTGGTGGTATATTTAAGTAATTGTTCTTCCAAATAAGGTTTCTTAGGCTTGGTAACATGACTTTTATGGGTAGGTTTCTGATGATAGTTAACTTTAGCTATATTGGCATATTGAGAGTTGTTAAAGTATTGATCATAATCGACATTAATTTCATAAACATCCTTGTAAGTTAACTAATTATGGGAAGAAGATTTTTGGTTATTAGATGTAGAAGCCTTAGATGATTTCATTTTTGAGAAGCATTATTATACTCTTGATGATGATATTTGATCATGGTTTCATGGTTAAATGAGTCACCAAGCATGTAAGAAATAAAACAATTAAAAATCCCTCTACAAGATTCATGAGAATGTCCAATGTCATCATGAAACCAACAAAAGATATTGGGATCATACCACATAGGAGCAATAGGATATATGAAAGGTTTAGAGGTCGATAAAAATTGTCTCATTTGATGTATCAAAAGAGGTATGTGAGATGGTAAAGGAATATCATATTTGGCAAATCCTGATTTGGTTTGAGAAGTCTTACTAGTGATAACATTAGATATTTGGAAAGATACTTTAAGAATCTTAGAATTAGGTTTGAATTACTTGATAAGAAAGTCTTGTCATTTAGCTTGGTCAAGAGCTTCATTAAGAGTTTGAGGAGAAAAGGTTCGAACCTTATATTGAATATTAGGAGTTAAAATATTGGTAAAGAGTTTGAATAAGTTATCATCAGACATATTATGATCAGCTTTATGATCTATGGATTTCCATCTTTTAATAAAGTCATGAGCCAATTTGTTAGGAGTTTTCTTAGAATCTATGAAATGGCTAAGATAATTTTTAGGAAGATCATTGTTTTGAAATTATATAGCTAAAGGATTGAATAAATATTCAAGTTTCCAAATAGAATGTTGAGGTAATTGATTATACCATTCTAATACATCACTAGTAAATTTTTTAACTAGGAGTTTAGTAGTGGAAAATGTATTAGTTTGGATCTATTCTTTGTAATTATTACCAAAGGATTTTGAGTCAAGGTATTTAGTCCCATCATATTTGATAGTTGGTGATATGTTACCATTGTTAATAGCTACAATGAAGGGAGCTAAATGCTCATTTTTAATGGTTTGAAGCATCTTGGTATTCATTATTAGTTGAGGAATAACATTACCTGAGGCATATCTAAGAGGTGGAGGAATGTAGTTAAGATTAGATGGAGGATGCATGATTGGAGGTTGATTAGTTACATTAATTAAGTATTGTTGAATTCTCATCATTTGATTAGTATTAGAGTTTTGCATAATGTTCATTTGTTGAATTACTTGAGCTAATAGTTGGGTTGTATCAGGTGGTGGATTAATGTTAGAAGGAGCACTCCATAAATTGGTGTTGGGGGGAAGATTGTTAGAAAAATTGTTATTAGTGTGATTGTTAAGTAACGTATGTCAATCACTCCTACATTAGTTTGAATATTTTGATAATTTTCTTGATAGGTGGAACAAGGATTGGATCCATCAACTTCATCTTGAAGTGTTATTTAAACCATGTGTCAATTTGAAGGTGAAGGAGGAGAAGAAGTTCCCCAAGAGTGATGGTTCTCTTAGGAAGAAAAGAAAGGTAGAAATGAACATCCCATATAGGATCCAAATATATTAATACTATCCAAAAATATTTTGATAGGAGACCTCAGTTTGATTAAAAGGAAATGGATAGAGTTCAAAATGAAAGAGATGGAGAATTAGGTTGATAAATAGGGATAGAAAGAAATGGAAATGACCAAGACCTAAAGAATATATTGGGCTAACCAAGTTGACTGATGTAGTGAATAGGGTAGAAAATAGGGGCTGAGATAGCACTAGGTTGACTAGATTGACCTAGTATAGTGGATAGGGAAAAATAAAGGATTGGTAGTAAGATAAGAAATAAAACAAGATAATTTGTATCTAATCTAAGAAAGTGAATGTTTAAAGTAAACAAAAAATCAATTAGATTGATGTTAGTCAATCTAATTGAAGCAATGATAGCTAGATTTAGGATTACTATTAGTGATTAACATATAAGGTGAATTAAAAATTTGAAACAAGGTATATTGAAAATACTATATGCACAATAAACAAAACTAGGTCAAGAGTGTCGAGCTAGCAATGTTAAAAATAGGGTCTAGAAAACCTACTAAGTCGACCTAGTTGTTTCAGATAGTAAATAGGACACAAAACTAGGTTGATAAGGTTGATATAGTTGGCTATATAGAGATAGTCTTGAAGGATGTAAACTTGAAAGGAAAATATAAAAATAGAGAGATACAAAAGAATATAAAATCACCTTGATGGTTTAGATATAGAATTTTTTGATCTAAAACCTAAAAATTGGGTCATGCTAGTCAACCAAGCAATATAGAAATTTGCTAAAAAGTTTCTAAAAATGTACTAGGTTAACCTGGTCAACCTAGTTGGTTCAACTAGAAGTCTATAAATGTACTATGTTGAGTTGGTTGACCTAGTAGGATGATTTGAAAGTTTTGAAATGAGAATCTATACTAGGTTGAACTGATCAATTAGGCTATATAGAAAATATTGCAAAGTGATTTCAAATACACTAGGTTGACCAAGTCAACTTAGTAGGATGAACTAGTATTCCAAAAAGTGATTAAAATGATGACAAAGTACCAAAATAAATGAAATAAAAGTGAACAAATCTAACAAATATTTAATTTACATTGGGTTCACCAGAATGTATGCAATTAGAATTTCATGATACACAATGAAATAATCTTGGATTAGATAAGATAGATCACACCTACACTTCTAATTGGGCATACAATTGTTAAGCGAGAACATGACCAATATGGGTATTTTCTAGACTCGATTAGGGGATAACTTGTATCATTTGTCACAACACATCATGATATGAAGGGTTTGAAATCCTACAATCTAACACAATCACATAACAACCCTAAAAGAGTCATATGATTTGATGTTCACTTATGTGATAAACAATAAAGTAAACTATTCTAATAACAAGAAAAGTAAAATAATCTAGTGTGCACCAAATATTGTGGCACAAAGTGAGGGGATAGATGTAAATCAATAAAATATATATAGGGAACTTAAAATAATCTAAGTATGAGCAACACCCTAATACATAAAATATGAAGAGTAATATTATTTGATCCAACACTTATGCTACTTCTATCTACTAAAAGAGAGGAGAACAAAGTTATAATATACTTACCTAAATATGAACCCATCATGATTCAATATCTCCCTTGGACAATGGGGTTTGAAGAGGTTGTTGTGGATTATAAGGATCACTTTCTTAGGCCAAAACATCTAAGACCTATCCATAACACTAGATTCTCCAAATAAGAAACCTAAACTAATACTCCTCAATTAGAATGGTGGAAGAGTAGTTTGTGAAGAAGTGTGAGTGAATAATACCTCTTTATTGCATATTCTTAATAATTAATAAAATTAGCTTGTATATATATGAGTATCTCACTCAAAAACTATGTAGACATGTTAGCTATGATAGATTGATCAGGTTGACCTAGTACATTCTCATGCTAATGCCTAAAATTTGTACCAAGTCAGTCAAAAGGCAAAAAATTCTCAAAAGCTAAAGTGGCCTCATAATACACTAGGTCAACCAGGTCAACCTAGTGTGTTGAATAGGTAAAAAGGGTGTAAAGCAAGGAGGAGAAGGATAAAAAGAGGAAAAGACTAGAGGAATGTGTAAGGGAGGATAAATAGATTAGGGAAAGGTTTCATGAGCTAAATAGATTTGGAATAATGTGGAAATAAGGGACAAAAATCTTGAAAATCCCTAAAGGTCTATCAACCCCTTCCCCAATGCACACCTTAAGGCATGTACTTAGAGAGATTGAGTCATGGTGGGTTCTTTCAAGATGTAAAGAATCAATATTTGATAAAAGTTATAAATATTATGTGTATACATAAACAATGTAACCCCCACTAGCTTAAGCAAACTCACATACTCAAACTCTCACTTTGTAAATACCACCTCTAATAAGAGATCATTATCATAGCATATTTTTTAGTAATCTTGGAAAGTCTATTGAGATGGTTTTCTAAAAACTAGTTTCTGCCAACATGACCATTTAGCCAATGTTTAAACCATTTCTACATAATTATTCTAAACCTGATTGGTATAATGAGAATGAATTATGTGATTATTATCAAGTTGAATGTCATTCTATCCATATATGTGTGAAAATTCACCATCTTATTCAAGATTTGATTGAAAGTGGTGATATAGCATTGGATAATGTGTGTACAACATATAATCAAGATTTATGTATATATCAAAATCCTTTTCCACTATACTGCCAATAACAATTAGAATTAGAATAGACTTGCTCACAATTATCATCAAAGATAGAACCAACAATAGTAAAGTTTGAATCAAGATCAAGATATCCATTCCAATCAAATCAACTATAAAAATTTCCCTTACAACTACAATGTTGTAGGTCACATCAATAGTGGACATATTTCCACCAATAATATCAATCCTAAACTAATTGTGAATAATATTTGATGACCTTTGCCATCCATTCTAGGAGCTCCACCTCTATTTTTTGATAACCCTCATTTGGCTTGTAATGTCCTAAATTCCACTCAATAGCCAAGAGTTACCATTTTAGGACTTCATCATCTCTCTTATAATTATAATAATCCTCCATTGACTCAAAGTTGTGCAATCACAACTACATGCTCTAAGGTTACCATTCAAGTGCCTACACCTTATTCATCTAAGAATCCCACTAAAGGTCCTCTACCCAAAAATGCAAAGCTACTTTCTCCTATTAAGGATAAACCATATGATATTTTTTAATAAATGTGAAAGACACTGGTACAATTTTATATTTTAGATCTTTTGCATATGTCAAATATCCACATGAACATATTGAATGGGATTTTAAGTCAATCTAAGGTCCTAAGTAACATTGTGCCTAATAAATTTCAAACATTTTTGAGTCATATGGCTCCTCACCAATATCTAGTCATTTATCATAAATATATGTCATCCCTTAGACATTTGCATAATAACCTACTTTACATATAAGTAATCATTTCCTAGTATAAAGTTAAAAGAGTCCTCATAGATAATGGTATAGGGCTAAACATTTTAGGTCTGAAACTAGTCAAACATTTGGGTTACATAGAAATAGATATTTAGCTACATACGTCATCACTATAAAATCATATGATAACAAGGAATGAGAATCTTAGGTTACCATTTGTTTAACTATTATTGTTGTGCCCCTAACCCATGATCACTTTGGAATATAGTTTATCCAAAAGAAAGATAAAGATATAGTTGATCAACCAACTAAATCCAATTATGTGGATCCAAGAACACTTGCCTCCACTTCATGTATACCACCTAAAACAATATCCAATCATTTCACTATTAAATAAAATGACCTTGCGGAATATAAATTATGTTTTTCATATATCCAAGCTACCTAAAATTCCTAAATCATATGGTAGACCCAAAATGAAATATATTAATATCAAATGGTGTATAAAATATGATTCTCGTCATAAATGACCTATGGTTTTCATCAAAAACACTTCCCAAGAGTAAGAACAGATCAAGGTTGATGATGACTCATGGCTATTCAATGACGATTTTGACACCTATTGCTAAAATAAAAAACACCCTATTCTAAATTAGAAAATGGATAATCAAGCCTACAAGGGCAAAGACTTGGGGTCAAAATCATAATGACTTATTAAGCCAATATCAATTACCAAAAATAAATGAACTCAAGGTATTGGATGCAAACTACCTAGGGTGACCCCTTAGATCTCAAGAGTGATTCTAGTTTATCATCTAACATGAATAATGTTGACAGTGATGCAGAGTCCTACTATAACATTTGTAATGAATTTGATGACACTAACCTATTTGAATCTAATAAAATGTGTGCCATTAATTTGGTACCATATTATTCCCTTCTTTTCCTTCATCATCCCCAATTGATCGATTAGGACCAATAAGACTCTTATATACCATTATATGGTTTTGAAAATGATGAGGCAATCTATGAATTTGTGAGCCTTAGAGAAAATTTTCCACTTGGTGATCAAAAACAATTATTTACTATTACATTAGATCTTGATACCTATTTTGTAGAGTAGGTGAACTTCCTGAGTCAACAAAAAAGAAAAATAAAATCAAACACTGAGGTCCCAAAGTGAAAACCTCTTTAAGGCCCTTTTAGACTAGGGTAAAAGTAAATAAAAATATGATTCCCATGTTTAAAACTTGTTTTAATAACTATTGCATGGGTAATTTCACCCTCTTTCAAATGAATACCTTGCCTCCTTTAATTCTATAATTTCATGCCACTTAGGAATCATTTTAGATGATTAGAAAGCCTTTGATCAATTAGTTTAGGATTTCCCACATGCCTTTGCAAAATGGCCTTTAGTAGACCTTAGTGACATAGATTCTTCCTACATGGATTAAATCAATGAGCTAGTCAATATACTAGATGAATACAAAGATCAATGTACCACATTGCCAACTATTTTAGAATATGGTTCCACACTGTTTGTGGAGGATACCACTGAAGTCAAAATTGGAATACCAATCAATCCAAAATGGATCAAACTTGTAACATCCCTCACTGAAGAGGAATGTGAGCTTCTTACTACCCACCTTCAAGGGTTTGTTGACATTTTTTCTTGGTGTTATTTAGAGATTCATATCTTGGACCCTAGTTTAGTGGTACATCACCTTGTTTTACACCTTAATACCAAGCTAATCAAATAGAAGTTGATAAAACTACACCCTCACATAGTTGTTCTTATCAAGACAGAATTCAAAAAACTATTAGAGGTATGGTGTAAATATCCCATTGATTATTTAGGTTAGATAGACAACATAGTCATAGTTAACAAGAATCCACAAGGAATCATATTATGTATTGAATTTGAGATTTAAATAAAGCATGTTCAAATGATGATTTTCCTTTATCTAACATTGATATGATTGTGGATTCCACAATAGGTACAAGATGCTATGTCTTATAGATGGATTTTGTGGATATAATAAGATCAAAATTGGACCTAAAGGCCAACATAAGATGACATTGACCACTCTATGGGGAATGTTTTGTTATCAAATGATGGCATTTGAAATCAAGAATGTTAGTGCCACATACCAATTTGAAATGACTATCAGTTTTCATGACTTAATGTGTGATATTGTTGAAGATTATGTGGATGATATTTTGGGAAAATCCAAGACCAAATTAGGACATCCAAAGGTATTAAAAATAATATTTAAAAGGCATCATGAATACAATGTCAGGATTAACCCTAAAAAGCGTGTCTTTGATGTTACTTTAGGAAAATTTATAGGTTTTAATGTCTCCCACAAGGTCATTGAAGTCGATCCAGCCAAGGTTAAGGACATTGCATAAATTCCTCCATCTTTTAATCTAAAATAGCTCTATAAATTTAAGTAAAAATCCAATATATCAGGTGATTTATTGATTAATTGGAAAATAGATGTCATCCCTTCACCAATATTATAAATAAAGGTAACACCTTCTAATGTAATATTGATTTCAATAGGATTTTGAGTAATTAAAACAATATTTAGAAAATCCACCTATTCTAGTTCCATCTATACCTAGAAAACTTTTACTTATATACATCTTAGAAATTGAATGTGCATTGGGGGCACTCTTGGCATAACATAATGATAATGGGAAAAAAAGTTGTATATTACTTAAGCCACACATTGGTTGCATATAAACATAATTATAGATTAGTTGAGAAGGCCTACCTAGTCATGGTGTTCATATCCCAAAATTTGTGACATTATATGCTCAATAACAAGACCATTGTCATTGCTAAAGTGGACCAACTCAAATACTTGATTTTTAAGGAATCCTTAACTAGATGTATGGATAAATAAACCATGAGATTGAGTTAATTTGAGATTAAATATATACATCAAAATTCCACCAAAAGGTAGGAACTTATAGATCAACTTGCTAAATCACCCTTATCAGATACTAAATTTTTCATTTTTTATTTTCTTGATGAGTTGATCATGATTCTAGATGACATTTGTTCTGAGCCTTAGTATTAGATCCTTTACATTGATGGTTCTTAAAATTATCATTGATCAAGAACTAATATTTTATTCATGACACATAAGGGGAACTCATTCTTGAAGCATTTCACATTGGTTTCTATTGTACCAACAATATTCTAGAGTATGAAGCACTCATTGCATGGATTTATCTAGCATTAAAATAGAATATTAAGAAAATACATGTTCATGGAGATTCTAAATTGATTATTAACTAGGTGATAGAGCAATACTAGACCAAAGATGACAAGTTTATTCTTTACAATAATATGACAGACCATCTTAAACAAAGCTTTAAACACATCTAGTTTGAATATATTCCAAGTGAAAGTAATATAATTATTGATGTAATGGCAATAATTGGCTGACAAATAGTAATTGTAATTCATGCTATTGATTAACACTTACTTATTAAACATATCTTAAGTCCAACTCATGAATTTTATGAATCTAAAGTGGTATGTGATATTATCGGTCCTAGCTTGCCTTAGTAATCCTATATATATGCCTACATCCATGACAAAATTCTCCCTTCAAACCTTTATTATAAAAAATAAAAATTCTTCATTCATACCACTTCTTGTTATATCATTCTTGCTACCACACTCTATCACAGAGGATATGATAGAAATCTACTTGTTTAATTTCAATAAAATCTAGATTAGGGCTTAAATAAGTAAATGAATGGATCTATGGGGTTTGCATCAGTGGAGTGTTCCTTACCAAGAAACTTCT
This sequence comes from Torreya grandis, assembly GCA_037957365.1. Classification (NCBI taxonomy): domain Eukaryota; kingdom Viridiplantae; phylum Streptophyta; class Pinopsida; order Cupressales; family Taxaceae; genus Torreya; species Torreya grandis. The sequence continues at coordinate 2,430,671 of JARHVA010002140.1, forward strand.
ACGTATAGGGTATTACTAGCCCACTATGAAGGTTGAGCATGTGCACATGTAAAAAACTATGTGGCTTATCAAAATCATACCAATCTCATTCATTTGATAGCTCAATTTCTTCAAATGATCACTACACCATGGAAATTTTCCTCATGATGACTTTATCTCATAGGGAAAATAAATCCTACTTCTTATGATGGCCATAAACATATCCTCACTATAAATAAATATTTTACTATGTGGGTTAAATCAATTCCACTCACATAACTAGGAATCAAGGTTTAAAATTCATCATAAACCACCTCATTTTTTACTTTGGCATTCCCTCTTATCTCATTTTAGTTAATGGCTACTCCTTTGAAAATAAGGACATCAAAGCCCTCTGTGCCAAATACCAAATTACACAATAATTTTCCACTACCTATTTTCCTCAAAGCAATGGCTAAGTTGAATCACTTAACAAAACCTTGATCTAAATTATTAAAAATACTATTAATGATTTTGGTTGTGATTTTAATTTATAATTATTTCCCACCCTTTGGGCCTACTTTACCAATACCCAAACTCTAATAAAATCCACACCATATTCCATTTTTTATGGTGCTAAAGCTATTCTTCTTATCTAAATCGAGTTACCTTCTTTGAAGATTTGACTAAAGGATATCATTGATGAAGAGTAATACAAATTATCTCAACTAAAATAATTAGACCTAATTTATGAAAATAGGCTATTTACTAAGAATATTCTTTAGGCATATCAGAAAAGCTATGTTGTATTTATAATAAGCCTATTAAACATATAGACTTTGAACTTGGCAATATTTTCCTAAAAGAGAATTAAAAAAATACCACTACCACCCATAAAAATAAGGGAAATTTTGAGCCTAATTGGTTGGGACCATTCATTATCATAACAAATTATGGTTATGGAGCATACATATTGGCTACACCATATGGAGAAGAGTTGGATGAGCCTATGAATATTATGCATCTTAAGCTTTTTTTCACTTGATTTTATTAAACATTATCTTTGAGGACCCATATTTGGGGGCATGAACTTGTACCTTCCCTTAATTTTGGGTTTAATTCAGTTAGTCCATATTGATATTACTCCTTCATCCTATTACTATTATTAATCTTGATTTTAATTTATCAATACAATATATGATTCCAAATGTTAGAATTCAGAGGAAGTTTTAAGTAGATTGTTCAAATTTGGTCACCATCAACACATCCAAAAAAATATATCTTAGAGTATATTATGCATGATTTACCTATATGATGGTATTTTAAATGCATATTTAATCTCTTTTTAAATATTATGCCATTTTTCTACTCATATGTCATTCCTTTTTTCAACGCTACTATTGATTCATAGTAATTTTTGCTAGAGTGGAACTACATTGACTTGAGGTCCATTTAGAATATGTAGGTAATGCTTATTTTTTTAGGTCATCTCACTCACCCCTTTTCCATGCTCTCACCATTTTGTGGTTTTAACCATTTTTCATCTTGTAATTCTCCATTGAGTTGAGATGCCAAAACCTAAAAGCATTCAAAATACTCTGAAAACCCCTAAAATTTTGAAAAAGCCAAAAATAAACTAAAAATTAAAAAAAAATCCAAAAAGGGCTTAAAATATATATGAGAGATATTAACCCAAAAAATTTATTCTTTCTTTGTCATCTTATTTGCTAGTGGCCTTTACCTCTATTCTTGATGGTGTAGTTTACTACATTTACTAGGTGGGAACCCCTTATCCAAACACCATAATTTATAATTTACCATTATCATTTATTCATTTTTAACTCTTATCCTTGGGATAAATACATTATCCTAAGGTCCACATGGACAATGTAGGTATTTCTTATATGCATGGGTCATCTTGAGTCAGCTTGGTTAATGTCATCACCATTTTATTTTCCTCGAGTTATCTAAACACTCTCACCATTTTATGAGTGTACCTTTTCCTAGTATTATTATACAATCCAATCTCTTACTTGTCATTAGTTTTATTCTTTCCCACATCCTTGAGAGAACTACATTTGGCGTAAAACCCATGTGACTATATGGCTAGAATCCACTTGCATGTGGTATTTAGAGTTTGCTCAACCACCACTTCCTTTTTCTTATATTCCCCCTTTCATCTAGGTTACCAACTTATTTTATTGATTATCCAATATAAATTAGGGGTAAAATATCCAAGATTAATGCCTTAATTTCACATTCATAAAAATGATTCACTAATTCCTTTTTTTATGACATGTTTATGTGTTTGTCAATCATGATTACATTTTATTGTTCTTGATGTGTTTCTTTATTTTTCTTCTTGAGCAACAAGAAATTTTATGTTGATTTTATTTTTAGTTTGTGTTTACATATATATTTTTTTTATATATTTTTCCATTTCTTTATTGTCACCAAAACTCATTTCATTATGTCATTAGGGTCATCATTATGGCTCTTCTTGTCATGTAATTGTACTTAAGTCCATCCATTGGTATTTGACAACATTATCATCATGGTTTTTTATCATTGGTGCATTATTATAATATATCTATTTGGATTATGGGTTGGTCATTATGTACATTATATCCTAGTTATCATGGTGTTTTATATCATGGTGCATATCATTCAGTGCTACATCAAAAAATAAGTGATGAAAGTCTAATAAAAATTGCAAAAAAAAAATCTCTCCTTATCTACTATTCCCCAACCAATTAATAATAATTTATCAAAGTTAAAATCCACCCTACTAAGACATACCATTTAGAATAATCAATGATCACATTTTACCTACTAGGGTAGTTCCCTAGATCACCAATCAAATATAACTTATTAGGGTACATTATTGTGATCAACCAAGACTACCCTCTTTGGGGCCAAGTCTATCATCTATTATTTATTCTAATTCACACCCATATATTTATCCTATTATTACTTCTTCCTCTCCTTTTTTAGGGCTTTTATATTTCAACTTCTTCCCCAACCATCCCCTTGAGGGGTCATCTAGGGATAATCAGTCACCCTTTGGAGAATCAATCTGAGTTCGTCAACTCTAAACATTAAATTAAAAAAGAGAAGAATGAATACATCATTCTTCAAGTATTATCAAATTTTATTCTTAAAAACTTTCTCTTTATTTGAAAAGACTTTATTATGCCTAGTATTTTGCAACACCTTATTAAACAGGGGCAAAATGTAGACACTTCATTTTAACCACTTACGTATCTAAACTACCATAAACATAAATTTTCTATAATTTCATGAAAATTTAACCAACATCACAACTAGACCTAATCTACCTACACAACTACCAATTTAACATAAAATCACATTGACACATCCCTGATTGGGGTAATGGATTATATTGCATCATTAATTTTACCTAGTGCATCCTAAATGAAATTAACCCTTAAAAGTGTCTTCATAGGATAATTGAGTACTTTATTGAGAAAAAGAAACATTTCAAGATCCACCATTCTTATAATTATTTATTAATCCCACTTATTCAATCCTAATCATTCCTATAATAGTAAAATACATGGATTTATAATTATCATGTTTTCCTAAATTCAAAATTGGAATATTACATCATAAATAGATGACATCATCAGGTAAAGGGTGTAAGAATGTAAAGGTTATGACACATCTTGCATTTTACTTACACCCTCAAGACAAGTTCTTACACCTCTCTTACACACTTTTTCTCTTACACCTGTATTACACACTTAAGAGGACCAATGATTAAAATTTTCTTCTAATGTACCTTACATACTCTAAAAATCCTAAAATAAAATATATTACACACTCCATGTTTGTAATCATAGATTTGAGTATTGATCCTCAACCCTCCATCTTAAGATGAGATTAATGGTCCATAACAATTCTGTAAATCTATAAATAGAACCCTCATTTCTCATATTTCATCAATATTATAAATGTAGACTTACTATGTTGGATTTTTACAAGGATCTTAATTAATTCTCACATACCAAGCCAAAGCCAAGACTAGGTGTAGATAAGGAGAGGTGCTTCCCATGTAAGGAATCAACAATCAATGAATAATTTTACATCTACAAGTCAAGATCAACCTCTTTGAACCAATTTTGAAGCAAAGATTTAAGAGAGGTATATATGTTATGTTTATCTTCTAAATTTAATTTTTTTTCTTGATTATCACATAGATAAACCTAGGAATTTGGCTTTAAAAATTATCTATTTAAGTTGTTTTGGATTTCTTCACTAACAGTCAAATAACCTCTCTTGTGTTCTTTATCTTATAGTAATCATGTTAAGATAATAAGTATATTAATCAGTATACTATGAATTATATTGTAATATAGTATTACAATTAGTTAGCATAATTAGTTGATCAATAATATTTACTTTACCATTATCCTTTACATTAGAATTATCCCTGCATTCATCTACACCAATAGATTTAAATAATGAATGAGAGAGGTTATCATATTCATCATGGGATTAAAGGATAATTTGTACATTTTTTAATTTGTTAATTCATATAATCATCATCACTACTATAATAAACACACATTTTGAAATAATAATACTTTGTATTTATCAAGAGTGTTAATTTAGTAATGGCCTCTATAGAATTTTTAAGAGGTAATTATTGTGTGTGCTCATTGTAAATAGGATCTTCAAAGTATGTATAAGTTTTATCTTGGATAGGATCCTCAATATATTGAGGATCTAGAGAAGTTTGTTCAATATTATCCTCTTTACTAGACTCACCCACCTCATAAGTATGCATTTATGCAATAGGAATTGGGTATTCAAGTGAACTTAATGATACTTTATTTGATTATATGAGTTGATAATACTAAAAATGGGTATCATCATCTATAAGCATATAGTCATGTTAATCGCATAAAAAAGTGATGCATCTATGGAATTTAGAGGGTATAACCCCCATAGCATAAATCTAAGGTCATCCTAAAAATAAATTATAATGTAATGGAGTATTTTATACCTAAAACATAATAGAAACCATTTTTGGACCCACTAGTATATCAAATTTTATGATTATAAATACTAGTGTTGGAGTATCAACAAAGCTATGAATAGGTTTATAAAAAATATTATACCAAATTTAGTATACTCTAATTGTTTTATGAAGTCAGGACTACAATGATTTGTTCCAGATCCATTGTCAACTAAAACTATGTTAATCAAATTCCCTAAAATTTGAACTTGGATGAATAAAATAATATTCTACTCAATAATATGTTTTGTAGGTAAGTATTCTTTATCAAAATAAATAGTACTATTAATATCTTTTGTCATGTCCCCTTTTTAGTTGACATGTCCAGAGTTGATGGTTAGCCTATTATGTGACCCTCGTAGGCTGATGGGATGGATAAAGGGTCTTGATGGAGCTGGGCTTGGTTTTCATTTGGGCTCTTTTGGACATGAATTAAGGGAGATATTAATATTTGATTGATTTAATCAAATATTAATTATTTGGTCTAATTTTAATTAATTATTAATATTTTGGTCTAATTTTAAGACCCTAATTCTAATTTAAGAAGCCCTAAGTCTAATTTAAGGAAATCTAATTTTAGCAAGCACACCTTTGGAGGGTATAAGGGTTTCTCATGGGAGAGAGTTTGTATTCATGCATTGATTATTGATTTTGATATTGAAGAATTCTTCTATGAAGACTAGGCCAAGGGTTCCAAGATTCCATCTACGTTGGAGAACGTCCACTCTTCAGTGTGTGCAATTCAGAGGCTATGAAATATCAGCTGATCTATTGACAATTTAAGAGATAGCTTCATACAAAAGTTATCATAGAGGTTTACAGATTTGGGAGATAACTTCACACAAAAGTTATCACAAGGATTTTAGGTATTTATTTCCTTATGTTTTGATTTAATAAATTATACAGATAAAGATCTTCTGTATTAGAGCAATATATCTTTAAATCAAGGGTTGAAACAAACAAGGTGTGCTTATTTGGCAGCCGTATGAAGTCCATACAGATCCATACAATTTCGCACAGAGACCTACATCAGCAGGCAGAGATCCACAGTGATCGACATCGGCCAACATATCACCGACGTCGACAGGTTAACGACCCCAGTCGACCGACGATGGCAGTATAACCGACATCGGCGACTGTGTTTTTGACATAGAAAGCTGAGCCATTATAGATTCAGGGTTTATTTCTAGATTTGCAAAAGCCCAGGGTTTTAAGATAGAATATTTCATATTATTTTATTTGTATGATAGAGACTCAATTGTGTAATCATCTAGAAGAACAAGTGATAAGATCTTTGATTTGCTATTGAGAGAATATATTGTGATTTATTTATTTATTTGGAAATTATTTTGGCAAAAATTGTATCTTTGTTTAGAGATTTTGTTTTGGTATCTGAAGGGATATTACAGTGGTATCAGAGCTAAATCCTACCATCCTGAGGGTTTGACAATCTTATGCAGCCACAAGAGTTGGGACCACACAGGTATAACACTCACAATAGAGCCTTCCTTGAAGGTACCCAGGTGTTAGAATAGTAGCTGATTATCATGAGTGATAGATGTGAGGGTAGCCCACCCAGGGGCCACTAACATAATGATGATCTGAGTACCAGAGAAACCTACTGTGAGATGACACAGGCACTACAGTCACTTACTACTATGATAAGGAGGATGAACGCACCTGATAGACATAATGGGGAACAAGGAGATAATAAGAGTACTATGATTAATCAGAGACCCCAGCAGGCCCACTTTAGAATAGCAGATAGATCTACACATCCTACATTTTTTCAAGAGGAACCAAAAGTTCCAACAGAGGCAGAGGTAGAGGATTCCCAATTTGTAGATGTTCTCATGGGTGCAAGCGATGAGTGGGACTTATTAGCTCCTTAGGTTTGGGAGAAGATGTCTTTTGATCATTTTATTAATCTAAGGAGAGAGCACTACAAATTGGTTAGACAAGATGGGAGACTCAGACACCAAAACAATGATTTGAAGCATGCTACGAGCAGGCTCACACTAGCGATGTTTGACGGTAGTGGTAAGGTGATAGCACATGCCTGGATTAGTAAGCTAGATACATTTCTCACATTATGACTGATGGCTGAGGGAGATCCTATCAAATATGTGACACTACATCTTGAGGGAGTAGCTCATGATTGGTGGCACCACAGGATGGTGACACTCCATCATGATCAGATCACATCTTATCAAGAGTTTGTGGATAGGCTGGTGGAGCATTTTGATAGGAAGGATTTGGAATCATATTTTTGAGAGTTGGCACAGTTGCACCAGAGTGGAAGTCTAGAGTCTAACATTGGTGACTTCCAGAAGTTATTAGTTATGGTTCCTGACATTTCAGAGAGGTGACTTATAGTACTCTTCATGGAGGGATTGACAGAACCATTGAGAGGTTAGATCAAAGGCTTTGATCCTCCTTCATTACATGAGGCTATGAAGAAGGTGCGTAGTATGGAGATGGTAGCCCCATCAAGTAAATTTAACTCCAGAGGTACTTCTTCATCCTGAGACCATTAGTGCTCCAACAGAGATAGAGAGGGATTAGATTTCAACAAAGATAAATCATGTGTTAAGAATGATTCAAAGGCCAACCCAACAGCACCACCTTTGGATCAAGAGGCTCTTAATGATCTACGCAGGAAAAAGCTTTGCTTTTATTGCAAAGGTCCATATGATGCCAATCACAATTGTCCTTTAAGGCCTAAAGGAAAGGCAAATCATGTGATGTGGGCGTATTATGAGGATTTGGAATCAAAAGATTCCAAATAGAAGGATAGTCCTAAGGAGCCTAAGGCAGAGGCAAATTTAGAGCTACACATATAGGAGGCACACCTATCCAGCATTTAGTCAGATGATTCATTCTGACTCTGTGGAGTTTTGGTAGGATAGAAGGTCATCACCCTTCTTGATATAGAAGCCACACATAATTTTATAGATGCTATATTTGTGGAGAAGCGTGGACTCACTACCAAAGATTTTGAGGGCATTAAAGTTAAGGTGGCCGACGATCACACTCTTAGGTGTGAGTAGATGATTAGAGACCTCCCATTGTGATTGAAAAACTATGAGTTCAACACTGATTATTATGTGGTTAACATGGGGGACATAGACTTAGTCTTGGGTATGAAGTGGCTTCATTCCCTTGAGGAATTCACTCTTCATCTTAAGGACATGGAGGTTCATTTTGATGTTGGTGGGAAGACACATATTCTTAAGGCTATACGGGGCAGCAACATCAAAAATATGTTTTTTCATCGAATGGAGAGACTCATACCACACGATATGGGAGAGTACACTGTTGAGTGCACATTGGCACCAACATAGGAGAGACATGTGGATGAGCTTTGTCTTGAGGTGAGTTCAGTTTAGGAGTTAGCACATGTGGTAGGGACTCAGCTTTCTGTTATAGGCAGGTCACATGTTGATGATATGAGTATGTCTAACATTCACATTCCAGACTCAGATATTATTTGGGTGAGGAGTTTACTTTAGTTGCTAGTTGATTTCCATTCTTGGATTGGATGTTGTGATTCTTATCTTGGTACTTGGGATGATGTGGTGACATTGGATGAGAGTGGTGATAGACATGGCTTGGAGTCAGCATTGATTGACAGTAGGGTAGATCATGACTACATTTGGGATCCAGGTGGATTGATTGGTTTATCATTTAGCAATTGCTTGAGGGCAAGAAATTTTAGGAGGGGCGGATTGTCATGTCCCCTTTTTAGTTGACATGTCCAGAGTTGATGGTTAGCCTATTATGCGACCCTCGTAGGCTGATGGGATGGATAGAGGGTCTTGATGGAGCTGGGCTTGGTTTTCATTTGGGCTCTTTCGGACATGAATTAAGGGAGATATTAATATTTGATTGATTTAATCAAATATTAATTATTTGGTCTAATTTTAATTAATTTTAATTAATTATTAATTATTAATATTTTGGTCTAATTTTAAGACCCTAATTCTAATTTAAGAAGCCCTAAGTCTAATTTAAGGAAATCTAATTTTAGAAAGCACACCTTTGGAGGGTATAAGGGTTTCTCATGGGAGAGAGTTTGTATTCATGCATTGATTATTGATTTTGATATTGAAGAATTCTTCTGTGAAGACTGAGCCAAGGGTTCCAGGATTCCATCTGCATTGGAGAACGTCCACTCTTCAGTGTGTGTGATTCAGAGGCTGTGAAATATCAACTGATTTATTACCAATTTGAGAGATAGCTTCATACAAAAGTTATCACAGAGGTTTATAGATTTGGGAGATAACTTCACACAAAAGTTATCACAAGGATTTCAGGTATTTATTTCCTTATATTTTGATTTAATAAATTATATAGATAGAGATCTTCTGTATTAGAGCCATATATCTTCATATCAGGGGTTGAAACAAATAGGGTGTACTTATTTGGTAGCCGTATGAAGTCCGTATAGTTTCACATAGAGATCGACATCGGCAGGTAGAGATCCACAGCGACCGACATCGGCTGACATATCACCGATGTCAGCAGGTTAACGACCCCAGTTGACCGATGACGGCAGTATAACCGACGTCAGTGACTGTGTTTTTGACATAGAAAGCTGAGCCATTCTAGATTTAGGGTTTATTTCTAGATTTGCAAAAGCCTAGGGTTTTAAGATAGAATATTTCATATTATTTTATTTGTATGATAGAGACTCAATTGTGTAATCATCTAGAAGAACAAGTGATAAGGTCTTTGATTTGCTATTGAGAGATTATATTATGATTTATTTATTTATTTGGAAATTATTTTGGCAAAAATTGTATCTTTGTTTAGAGCTTTTGTTTTGGTATCCGAAGGGATATTACATCTTTGAAGATGCTCATAATAGAAGCAAATGAATTTGGTTATGTGTCCATAAGAATAGTATTATATCTCAACATAGAATAAAAAATATCCTTATAAGTGTGTTCCATTTGAAACAACTCTAAAATGGATATATTCAATGGTATTTTATATAATTACTCAATAAGACCATACCCTTTGAGTTAGGAAACTAGTTTTGAAGTTTGGATGGGATGTGCAGGAATATTTAAAACAGGTTTTTTGGGTTAAAGAACTAAATGAGGTCACCCACATCTAGTTTAGACATCATGTACTTGCGAACATGAAATAAGTTGTCAATGGATAAGAGGAAGAAGATAAAATATTATAGGGACAAGTTGAGGATGATTATAAGGATGTAAAAATTATTGAGCACAAGTTATATGGTGTTTATTTGTGATAGGAAGAAATTGTGATTAGATAACACAAAAAGTGGGGGGAGAAAAGGATATGATCTCATGAGATGACATAATATGAATATGTACATGAGAAATGGATTCGTATGTATAACCAAAACCTATAAATCCCATATTAGCTGAGATTTTCTACCTAAATATATAAGTTTATTCTTGTTCCCAAGTTATATAAGAAGGGATAAATATTATAAGAGCAAAGGAAAAAGGTAAATACGAACCCATAATGATACAAAAATGAATCAATAAAATATATGATCTAAGAAGACAATGAAAGCAAAAATAAAGGAATAAAAGGGTGATCTAGAAGGGTTTTGAATGATTTGTAAGCCCTCAAATATACTTTCTCATCCATTGGAAAGTGTCAGACCAATCTTTTAGATCACCGAATATAGAGGTAGAACCATGCCCATAGCCCATTAACCCTGATTTTAAGGGGTAATCTAAGAGTAACTTCTTAGAGATAGCCACTTATTGATGCACTAAAAAGAAATGGTACAAATTCCTATTTAATTTAAAAAGGGGGATCTTAAAATTAATGAATATCTATATATAATAGCTATGATTATTAAATAAAACTCATCATGCCACAATGTATATAAATAATGGACTAGAAATGTAATTAATGTGACACTACATAGATCAAAAAACTAGTAGATAGGAGTTTATATAATGCTACAATCATCCTTAAAATAAGTAAAAGTGAGTGGGAAAAAAATTGTGTATGCAAGACAACAAAATTCAACTTGAATTCGAAATAAAGAGCTTCCATGTTGGTATTTATTTGAGGAGACAAGATAAATTTTTCAATGTCTTAATAATCCAAGGTTGAAAAATCTAACTAATTATGTTATGGATAATTTATAAGTTTGAATACTTTATTATTTTAGTGTCAATAATTTATAGAATTAAACAAAAACCCTAGAACAAAAATCAACAAGAAGTGAAAGCAATGTTTTATTCTAAAAGCAGGTTCACCAAAATGTTTACCCTTAGAATTAATTATGTGTGTTATTATTAACTCTAAAGTATTTTAAATTTGAAATACAATCTAAAAGAGATGAATAAACAAGGCTAATATAAACACATGGTGATAAATTGATAAATATAGAAACTAGGTTTAGGGTTAGAGAGATGTCCTCATAAAATGATTTATTTTTTTATATTATGATTTTATTGATTATGAATATGTAAAACTATTGAAAGAGACCTAAAAACATAATTCTAATGGAAAATTTACTTCATTTTATGTTAGGAGAAGTACACAATATTTGGACAAAGTTTTCATGCAATGTTGTCCTCTACTGTGAATATATATGTGTTGATTATGTATTGAATCTAAAAATTTGAGGTTGTTCATCTTTATTTGTAAGTCAAATATTTATATGATATATTTAATTTGACATGGGGATATCATGTAAGTGACAAAACCTTATCCTACATAAGGAATAAATAATATAAAATTTCAAGGGGGAAAAAGTGGAGAAGTGGGATATGGTCAAGCTATCCTAAGAAAACCCATTGTTTTTTTAGTATTGCCTACATAGTCTATGTGAACCTCAAGATAATTTAGTTCTCCATATAGGGAAGATAATATTATTATAATTAATAAAAAATAAAAATTTTGATTAAATTTTTTGATAAATAATATACTTTAACCTACAAGAAAATAATATAACTTTATAATGATTGTATTACTACAATAGGATTTGTAGTAGTGATTTTTGTTGAATAGATAAGTGCTTCTTAAATTACCTTTGAAAGATAGTTTTCAAGAGAAACCAAGGGGGATTTTAAGTGAGGAACTTTATGTGAAAATATAGGAATAATTTTAAATTATTTATGATAAACACTATTATTATTATGTAGGATAACCATAAGGAAGCATGTCATTTTGAAAAAACTAGTCATTGGAACACGAAGGACAAGTGCATAGTGTGCCCTTGTTTGAATAGTTCAGACTTGTCTATATTGGATAGAGGTTTATAAATATTAACTTACAGCTAAGTGTGTATTGATTAGGTATGTTTAGGCATATATTAGTAAAGTTTATAAGACATTCATAGAAATTTCAAGACTTGGAAGGCTCTCATATAGTAAATGGTTATCAAAATAAAGAGTTGGCAAAGCAAGACGAAAATGTCAAGGAAATTTTTTTTCAAGCATTTATTTATTTAATTTTAGTGTCAAAAAGATTCACTTTATCTTTAGACAAGGCCATGCTAATCAAATAAGGTCAGCCTATGTTGCAATCTATAGGGAGTGTTAGTGTCTTGTAGGGTTTTTAACCTCTATGAAAATTTTGGTTTGTGACTTACCACTTATTGGTCTTATGTATGTTATTTTTTGGTGTGTTATATTTTACAAAAAAACTACTATGTACTTTATTCTTCACTTGAAACCCTAGTTTGATAGACAATGATAAATAAATGGTATAAAATGGAAAAATGTTAGTAGTTAAATTTGTGATTTATTTTAACACCCATTGTGTTGAGCACTACCTACATAAAAAAACTTTGAAGAGAGATAAAAATCCATGCATTTATCCCATGATATGGTGGTGTGTGTAAAATACTAGTGTAATACTAAATTTTAGCGAAATCTTGGTGTATTTATGTGCTTTAGCCATGTGTTGTGAACTTAGAGGTATATTCAAACTTAGTTATAGGCTACTAGGGTTGTGTGGGATATAAATTGGGAATAATATGTGCTTTTTCCTCAATGTGTAGCTAGATGTTCTAGTGCCTTTCCATGTATGAGCCTTTTGTGTGAAAAATGTTTTAAAAAATGGATTTATAGTGATATTTTTGAAAAATTCTCAAAATGAGGATTTCAACACATGAAAAATGACCTATTAAATGATTTTTAATTGGAGAAAATACCTATTATTTTATGGGAGGATAAATGCTACCAACAGGTGATATAGTCCTAAAAAGCAACATTTTATAAGAAGCAAAGGCAATTAAGCTAGAAGGTTGAATTAGTCAAAGGATGACCTTAGGATATTTTGAGTGAAGATTAGGAATAATTATGTATTTATATTTACTAAAGGTATGGATCATCCACATAGAGATATAACAATAGTGGATTAGATTTGTGGAACTGGGCATGAGTTAAGTACATGTAAGAAGATACTCACACGTGCATAGTTTTAGCATTAAATTGAATGTATATGAATACATAGGGCTATGATATTATCTAGGGTAAGAATGTATAGCTATTGGTATGTCCAAGAGAAATGTAGGTCCCACTTCTTGAGGCAAGGCTAGATCATAAGTGATAAGTAGTTCAAATATACTAACTAATATCTTCTAGATAAGTTTGATATTTTATATAGGCTTAGTTGAACAAATAAATTATTTTTTAGGGTTTGGGACATAATATAAATGGGTTAAAATGTAGAACTTTTAGAGATAAGTAATTTTTACAACAATACATGAGAATAAATGTTTTGTGCCAAAATTAGTTGTCTACATAATGTCCCCACTTTGATGTGGGTATGTTAGTGAAATGTATGTGTGCATAAAATTAATAATGTCAATAATTTGAAACAAACACATTTTATTACCTAGGGAATACTGAAGGGTTTTTAATTTGATTTTAGTAAGTTTTCATCCACACTTGATTAGTTAATTTACCTCAAATGATTACCAATTTCTAAAAATTAGAAATTAACTCTTAAAATTTATATTAAAATAAAGGATAGGAAATAAATCACACATTTGTTATTTCACCCAAATTACACCATAATTGATCCATCACTAGACTTTTGATAGGTATTGAAAATACATCCCAACACTTTCTCACTGAAGTTAGTAGGACCTACCATACACATCCTAAATTTTTTAAAAATGCTTGAAGTATATAGAGGACACTTTTTATGGAGTCACCAATACCTCATCCATTTATTGATCAAGGAATAAGATAGTTTGCTCATCTTTTATAATAATATAAACATATTTAATCTAAAAAAAATCTTTATTATTCCCCCATTTTGAGGTGATGGATGAAGACCTTTGTTTCTACAATCACTCATCTCAAATGAACCATTAAAAAAAAACATATACAATAAAAAATAATTTAATCATCATGTTTTATCATCCAAAACACATGTAATTTGAAAAAAATACCCCATATATTATTAAATAATGTAACATGTTATTTTATACACATATGGTATCCTTGAATTTGAATTTAAATTTTTATTTTTAATTAACATCCATTCATGCTATAATAGATCATGGAAAAGTCTAATTTTATAAAATTAGAAACTAGTATACCCATAAAACAAACACACCCTACATGTGAGTCTATATATAATAATGATAACATAATTGATAAATATGCCCATATAGATTTATGGTAAACACTATGGAAACATATAAAACAAACAAGGACCACACAATGCTAGTGAATACACCTAAGTTAGTGATTTGGCATGCTAGTGACTCAACTCATGAAACTATTTACAAAATAAGATGATAAGAGGATACCCTAATAAAAAGGATATAAAAATTTTAAACACATGCACATGGAAGAAATAATTCACATGCTATCACTCAATGTAATAGTGTTACCAATTTAAAATATCCATTTGATAAGAGTTATATAAGATAGTATCAGAAAATGTAGTAATTAATGTGACTAACTCAATGCAATAAAGGATAAGAAGATATATATCATTGTGCAATAATCCTATGAAATGATCATGCCCCCAAGGTTAAACATGATGTCTATGAAATTTACCCATCTAAGATATGTGTAATGTTGAGGTCAACATACCCCCATTTTTTGAAAATTGGGACCCTTGAGATACTTTGAACCTTAACACTAAAAACTTGATATGATAAGATCATTATCATAATTTGAAAATCATCCACTTTGATAATAATGGCCTACTTAATTATAAGTATACTTTTATCTTAACTAATATTTTTAATAATTGGTCCTCATGTCTTAAAGTTGTAGGTTTCATGGAGCTATTATTGATAGATCATGCACAGAGTTTACATATTAAATCTATTCAGGCTGTCACTAGTCTTTGGTTTATGAAAACTCAAAACTAGATTCATATTCTAAAAGCTCTCCTTCAAAAAACCCTAGCATAAATCCTTAATTCAAATCTTCATTTGGAGAGAATAAATTTGATGGGAATACTTTAAATTTTGACTTCAGCCTAATTTTATGATAAGGCTTAGTCATGTTTTGTAACATGACCAAACCCTAGACTAAAATCTTGTTTGGTCCATTTTCATTATTTTCCCCCTTTTTTGTTTGATTTATTTCTAACCAAGTCTAAATTTCATATTGGTAGGGTCCTTTTAATTTTTCTAGCATGATCCCCTTTGTTACTATTTATCCTAAAATCTTAATTCTAAGGCCCCATTCATGTTTATCAACATGAATAAGACCTTAATCTTAACTCTTTATCCTAAGTTCTTATTTCATCCTAAGTCCTAACTTAGATTCTTTTACCTTTTATAGATCCAATGAATCTCACTTCATCACACCCCTTGATTAGATAAAGCAAAGGAAGCCAAAATATCCTAAAGCCTTCACCTTTCAAACCAATCTTGCATCATCCTAAAGATCATGATCAATGCTCCATGCTTAAGTGGAATATAAGATCGAATGACATGAGATCACCCAAGGTTAAATGGCACCCATTATTAGATATAAGCTTAAGGCTAAGTTTTAACATAATGCCTTGTAGTATTTTTTAATACAACAAGACCTTAGGTTAAAACTTTGGTTTTGACTTCAATTATATGAAGGATCCAATCATGTAAAAGTGTCTAGATTAAAATCAATGGTTCACAACCACTCATCCAAAATTAATCCAATAGAGTGAAGACAACATTGAAATGTCAAAGGACAAAGGAGTCCCATGAGGATGACAAGAGTCATCATCTTGGGGACTTGAACATAGATTAACAATCTATGGGTCCTCCCCAAGGTCAACAAGATCAAATCTTAGGAGCCCTTCAAAGTTGTCATGTGGTGCTCCCATATTTAAGGCTTAATGAATTAATTACATGCGTTCACATGGATTATAATTAATGGTTCTCAATTCATCATGAATCTCAATCTGATAGAGAATATTTAATCCAATATCTATGTACTATAGGGACCTTATGAGCTCAAATTTTATGTTCTCATGAACATCATTTGATGTCCATGAGGATATTATTGATGATCATGAAGACTATCAAATTCAATCTCATCTAACATTTTATCTAGACAAATGGATGTGTTTCTGTCATTGAAAGGGGCCACTTTCATATTTCATCCTAAAACTTAGCATAAAATATTTTAGCCTAAGTCTATGATGGGTTTATTAACATGAAATAAACTAAGCTTAAAATATTTTAACCTAAGTTACTTTCTATGACCATGCATTTATTAAATTTCATGCATCTTATAGTATCAATAGATCATGCTTCATCGAACCCAGATGATCCAATGACATGAAATCATTTGAAGACTATTCAATAGAGTTATGAGAGCCCACAAGCTCAACACATGGTAGAAGCACATTCAATATACAACTGATGTAGAATATAGGGCTCTAATAACCCATAGAGATGTCAAGTGTCATAACTATGAGGATTGATGCAAAGATGACCAATGACATGCAAAATCTTGAATCATGATCAACAGCTCTTATTGATATGTGGGTAGTGATCCAATTATGGGAAGCAAAGGGAAAATTTTAAATAACAATGGCTAGTTCTCTCAAGGCATTTATGAAAAATGTCATGAAAGTTATCAAATAGATTCCAAATAAGTGCCACACAAGCACAAAATTATAAAATATAAGATTTTATGAGCTTAAAAGGACAAACATATAAAGTCAAAGGTAAAAATAAAATCTAAGGCATGAACGAGCCTAAGTCTGAGTTGTCCATCACTATTAAAGCTTTATAAGATCCCTAAACTTGCATTAAATACCCTAATTTTAACTTTCATTGATCATAGTCAAGATTAAAAGAGTCCAATTGCAATTTGAGCATAAAAGAATTAACCCAGAGATAATTGACAACATAGCGGTAAGAAATTTGCATGTTTGAAAGCCATGGTAGCTCAGAGGTAAGAACATAGGGATGAGACAGAGTTGTATCTATCTATAGACAATGAAGGGAGGATTTTCAAGGACACAGACCTAGACACTATGAAATTGAGCATGGGTAATAGTAAATGGTCCAAAATCTTTTGGACCATTGAAGAGATGCATCCCATCATGAAGGAGGAACAAAATATTTCCACCATCAATTAGAGGTATTATGACCTAGTCATAGTCCAAATGACCAGCCTCTACTTCAATATTGTTAAACCAAAAGTACTCTATTGTATTGACATCCTTGATCCTATTTTTAAAGACTATATAATTGAACAAGGTTGGATTATTCATGAAAGGAGCTTCAGGATAATTTTGTACATTTCCCCATTAGCCTTCAAGAGTTAATGCAAATTACGAAAACCCCAAGTAGACTTGCCCACCATCAAGGAATAGACTAGTAAGAATGACTTTGACACCATCCTTAGGCCATGGTTGCTCCAAGGGAACCATGTGATCTGAGACCTTACTAGCAATATCCTAGTTTTCCAATTTAAAGAGGGGGTTAGGGTAATTATGAAGCTATTGAATAGAATATATGAAACCCCTTTGACAACTTATTTAAATAATATTTTGGTGTCCTACATCTAATTTATGGTAGAGAAATATCTCACTCCCCTAATTGGAGAGATGATCAACATCTATCTAGAATGATAATGCATAGCCATCAAATAAAAAATAGGTCACCTGAGGGTAGATTCATAGTTTCCCATCACTATTTAAAACTACACATATTTAAGTATATATAAAACATGTAATTCATTTGTGATTATGTTTATCCTACTTTAGTATAATCCATTACAGGTATCCTCATGCCTAGAATTAGACCTCTAATCAAGAAATATGTAGAGATAATGGGATATTTCAAGTTGTATCTAGTTTGAACAATGATCAGAATTAATTTTTTTTAATCAACCTTGCAAGCTACCTGTCTATGTTCCCAAAAAACTAGAAGAGCAATAAATTTCATATCAACTTCATGACATTGATGGAGTGTGCAAAGAGAAAAGGAAAGGTATCCTCCATCCCTTTCCTTTGACAATTGGTATAACTATTTTATAAGATTGGAAAAAAATATGAAGTGTTCTTAGATAGAGACTCCTTCAAAATTTTATCTAGATGACCTAAGGAAATGGGACCCTAATGACAAGGTCACCAAGCATTTGAAATCCAATTAATTTCCCAAACTAGGATATGAGCACCAACTCAGTGTCCATGACACCTTATACATCAAAGAAAATAGTTTTGAATAAATATTGGATAGGATTAAGGGGAATAACATTATACTTGAGCATATATAGGAAAGTGATTAGAATCCCCCTAGAGATATATGGAAAATTAGGCCCCTACAGTACCATTTTCTATCTAGCCCTTCAAGGCCCCTTCAAGAGAAACCACAAATGGAATGGGGACAACCCCAAGCACATATTACACAAGGTCCTACTAAGGAAAAGTGGGAAGATAGGCCTAGTGAGGGACCCTCATCCTCAACCCTACCTCAAGGACTAGCATCCCCCATTGAATACATAAATATGATTTCCTTGGAGCCTAATGAGATAGTGGAAGATGCCCTCAAGGTCCTTATTGAAGTATATGGTTTTGATGAAGAGTAAGAACAATATGAAGAATCCCAAGCCCAAATAGAGGAGGTTGAGAAAGAAAAAGGGAAATAATTTTCCCTAGATCTAGTCCCAATGTCACCATTGAAGAAGGAAAAGGCATAATTGGCAATGGTCCTAGTCAGACAAAAGAAGCCAAATTTGACTTTCACTCACCCCATGAGTGAAGTCAACTTATTTAGTGATGAATACCCCATCCATAGACCAATCATCCCTAATTTGTTCATCTATGGGAAAATACAAAAAACCCCAACTAGCACCACTTAGGGGTCATGACCCAAACTATCAATATTGATGTACATGATGATATCAAGCCATGGACAAGGGTGTTGATGGAAGAGGAGGAAAAGAGAAGAATAGTGACCACTATAGGGTTAGATAACAAGAAAATGGAGACTTTAAGAGCCTCAAGAAACACCTAGATGGAGGATCCTAAAACCCCAAAGTACACATAACCAACTACCACTATAAAATTCAATCTTGAGATATTAGGCTTAGAAAGAGTGATAGCTAGAAAGGACATGGTAGGGACTGAAGAATTCACCTTTAAAAAGGATGAGCTATTTATAGGATTAACTCCATTTAGGGGACAAAATCCTGGTGAACTCTCTATCCATTAAGAAGATGTAGAAATCATAGCTAAGGGTCATTCAACTCAGGTCAGAGCAAACATTAGGGGCATGCAACAAAGGATGTATAACCTAGAGAAGGAAAATGAAAATTTCAAGACCCAGGTAGTGCTATCAGTCTTGGAGGAAATGGTCAAAATTCTTGATGAATCTTTCTATGACATGTTTGATGCATTGAAATCAATGAAGCTGAGGCAAAGTGCATTGGAATAATATAGTATAGTGGCTAAGGGTCTAATAGCCCAATGGAAAACATTAGAGGATAAAATACTATGACTAATCAACATACTATTTGGAAGGCAGATTCTTGGGTTCAAAACAATTAGTTTGGGACATTTGAATGCAATTTTGGGAATAGTTATTGATAAAGTCTAGAATTTGAGTGCTTGGTCAAAATATCTAGAGAGACTCCTAAAGGATGATGAGGAGCTAGAAGAAAGCATTGAACAACTCCTTAGGAAAACCCTCACAAACCTTGCATAGCCCACTATCCTAGGCATCATGAAAGATGATGAATTCAAACATAGGGCTACTTTGGTGACCCAAAAAATAAGAAGTAAATGTCAAGGCCAATCTAGGGAAGATAATAGTAGGTGCCTAGACATGATATTTAATGTAGGATAAAGGATAACTAAGGCCAAGAACATCAAGGAATCCATGGTCATAAATGACATAGAATTTAATGAGCTAGCTCACAAAGATGAAGAGTGTCTTCTAAAACTAGTTGTGGACTTGGAGCTAGCCAACGAACAACACAAAAAGGCCATGAACATCCTCCAAAAATAATAACTAAGTTCTTAGGCATAGGGTCCATGAACCAGCTAAATTATATTCCATTTTGTAGAACTTTGTAACATTCTGAAAGAGGAATATTCTTTTGTAATGGTATATGTTAGTTTCTTAGCATATTTGCCTTTAGGTCAGTCCATTCAGAAAATAAAATGTATTATAGAATTGTAAAGAAGGAAAACTATCCTTATCTTTGTACATTTGTATCTTGTAACTAATCAGTATACTACCTTGTCCTTATATAAAATGTAGTATTTCTATTTTGTAAAGGGGGGGAATTTTGAGAAAAACTTAATACTTTGAGTAGTTAATACAATCAATGAATTCCATAAAGATTGTCCAAGTTTGTTTGTGTCAATTTTTATATGGATTTCCTCTCAATTCCTAGTTCTAAGTCTCAAATTTGAATGATTTCTATAAATTTTGAGTTGCATCTTTGACTACAGGGTTGCTAATTTGTGACTTGCTAGACTAGTTGAATGATATTGAATTTTATTCATTTTATTTTCTCTACATTAGGATGTGCAAATGCTATTTGAGTGTGGTAGTAAATCTTTAAAATAAATTTAGTTCTTACTTGTACTTCTTTATATCATCCTTAGAGATATGTGTGGCATACAGTGAGATCTGAGCTTATGCTATTTTGCACTATATACTAGTTTTAGGCTAAGATCAATAATAAATTATTCTCTCACCTTGTCCTTCTCTTTTACTTATTTTTTTACTCGAATTACATTAGTTTAGACTTCATTGTAAATGTCCATTTAGATTAGTTTGTACTTTAAAATTTAATTATAATTCACCATTAATAGCATAGATACTTAAACTTTTCAAATATTTGGACCATGATGGCTCCAAACCATCAATTAATATAAATTTTGTGTAACAGTTAAACATTGCTCTGTTGCTATTTCACCATAGGTAACATAAGTTGCCAAAACCTACTACTCATGCTCTAAATTCCTAGAATTATAAAATGATAAGTGTTCCTTGAACACTAAGGTCACCTTTGATACATTTAGAGGAATTGATAAGAATAGCTTATGATAGTGCTAGAAGGAGGGCCATGTGAATTTATTGAATCTTTGCTAGTTTTAGTGTGTTTTGATCAAAAAATTGGTGTCTTTATAGGATTGTTTACTCAAAAGTTTAAAGATCACTGATATTTATGGTATTTGACTCATATTTATGCTTACTTTAAATAAATATCAAATATTTTTAAATTTATATTATTAATTCTCATAAAGATAGTTTAAGATCTAAAGATCCACAGTATTTGAGGTTAGAATAACATATTTTGGATCAAAGATTAGTATATTTTTCACATATATGGGTTGATTTGAGCTTAGAATTGTAAATATATGCCATATTTGTGGAATTAGACATACCTTTTAGCTAAATTAGTCAAAATTTGATGCTCTTTGTTTTTCTTTGCATACATCTTTACAAAATTAGCTTAATGTGTAAATCTGAGTCATGTTCTTTGTAAAGGTTGGTTTGACACATCATATTTAAAAAAGGATATAAAGTTATTAAGTTATAACTACCAATAATTTGAACAAGATCACATTAAGAGACAAGAGAGCCTCTACTTGAGTTGGAAGTCCATAGGAAAGCTAGAAAGGACAAAGGTAGATGTAGGCATTCAAAGTCTGCCAACTTTACCACTCTAAGGTAATTCTACATTCAACCTTCATCTAGATATGGCTCGGTTGTGAATTTATCCTATCAATGTATAAGGTGAAATTCATGACCTATCTCATAATCCTAAAAAATATTTACCAACTTTTAGTCCTAGTGGCATTATAATAGTAGAAGAACATGTTAAATCATTTAAGACTACATTAAGATTGTTAAATGTAGTTCATGAGGATGTAGAATGTATATTGTTCCATTTTACATTTAAATATGTTGCACATGAATGTTTATTAAACCTTCTTGATGACTAAATCACTACTTGAGATGAGTTTAATAACATCTTCATTGACCAATTTGGAAAAATAATTAGCCCTTGTGACCTATACCAATAATTTACCACCCTAAGGAGGGATGCTAATGAACCCCTAAGATATTTCAATTCAAGGTTCCAAAATATGTATATAAAAACTATTGACCCTTATAAGCCTAATTATCCTTGGCCTTGGAAATCTATAAACATGCTTTTGATCCCATGACCTTTGTATTCATGAAGAGAGATGTAAGTCCAATAAACACATTAGATTTAGCTTATGATAAGGTTGTGATCATTAATGAATAAATACAACCTCAAGGTTAGATAGCCTACTTAATTTCTAATGTCAATACACATATGCATATCTTAAATGCCTTTCCCAATAATTACCAAAATATGTCTGCTCTCAACCAACTCCCAAATCTGAATCAATTACCTCTAAGGCATGCTACTCCTAACCAAAATTTGGGGTTCTTAAGCCAACTTGATAACAATGGATTTGATACAAAGGATCAAAGGACCTTGGTACCATCCACTGGTGCCAATAACAACCAAGTCCATAATTTATAAACTCCCTAGAATGAGAATGAGTCTATTAGAAAAATGGTCCAAAAATTAAGCATTAACTTCCTTCAGTTATAAAAATAAGTCAATAATACTAGGGAAGCTTCTAGTAGGAACTTCTCTTTTCAAAGATTCAATATACCCAATAATAGGTTCAATAATGATAGTTTCCATAATAATAAGAATAATGAACCATCTTCTGAAAAGAGGACTATGGATATTAATCTTATTGATATTACCTTTCCTCATTATTGTACAGTCCATTGTACTGCTAAACATGGTGAGATTGATTGCATTGAATTTTTAAAATATTTTGAGGGATTTCTAGAATAATTCAACACTTTTGAAGTAGTTCCAAACAAAGATAATTGTATAGGTACCTTAGGATCCAAGCCTACTAACTAGACCTTCATGGTTGAGACATTTGATTTCCCCTTACAAGAAGACAATGAGCTAGATGATGTTCTTAAAGAGGTTCATGCCTTCCAAAAGTTCTTGAAGAAGACATATCCTCTAAAAAATAGAGAATAGAGGAAATCTTTGACTACTTCTACTCCTCTAAACAACTTTAGTACTCCTCTAGATACCCCTTTAAACAATAATCTAGAGCCTCCAAAGGGAAGTACTTCTAAACCTAGTGATGATGCTCCGAATTCTTCTAATAAGACTGGTTATAAAATTGTAGAGGACATGAAAAAAATCAAAGATAATATCACCCTGCATGAATTGACCCAAATCATAAAACAAAGTGATCTATTTTAGGAATCCTTGTCCAAAAAACCTAGCAAGGTGACTAATACTGATAATGCAAAATTATCCATGTATAAAGCTAAAATAGAGTCCCCACCTTTTTTTACTTATAGTCCATATGTTTGGTAGAAGATAAAAGAAAGATTGAGCTTCATGACTAGTTCAGGAGCATTTGAGGCTCATATCATTGATGAGTCTGATGAAAATATGCTTATAGAAGGCAAATATGATGGCAAAGTCATTCAACTAAATGATAATAAGATCCCTAATGGGATGCTTACCTTGGAGATGATATTTGATCAAGACAAGCTAGCTAAAGCTTCAAAGGTTCCCAAAGTAAGTGGGAAAGAAAACATTATTGTTGATCTTGGGCCATAAGATCAAGCTTATCTAGTTAACATTGGAAAAACTTGCACTAGTTCTAAAAATAAGAGAGCCAAAGAGATGTTGACAAAATACAAAGATGTCATAACTTGGTCTTATGATGATTTGAAGATATTTGATCCAAGAGTCATCACCCATACTATACCTCTTAAAGAAAGTTGTAAACCCTTTAGGTGAAAACAAAGGCCTATGAAACTTATCTTAGAACCCATGATCTTTATGGAAGTGAAGAGATTGCTAGATGTTAGAATTCTATTTCCCATCAGGCACTCTACCTGGGTGGCCAACTTGGTGTTAGTCAAGAAAAAGAATGGTGAAATTAGACTATGTATTGAATTTAGAAATTTAAATAAAGCATTTGAAAATGATAATTATCCTCTTCCCTCTCTTGACTAGGTAATGCAAATTATTAAAGGTTCAACCATGATGTCTTTTCTTTATGGTTTTTCAGGATACAACCAAGTGTTGGTTGACAAGGAAGATAATATCGAGACATATTTCACCACTAAGTATGGAACCTTTTCATATAAGAGGATGCCTTTTAGATTGATAAACATAGGAACCACCTTTCAAAGGGCCATAGACCATGCCTTCCAATGCCTGATTGGTAAGTGTATCATAATTTACATGGATGATCTAACTATTTTTCCAAAAATAAGGAATACCATTTCATATATTTATAACAGATTTTTGAAAGGTGCATAAGGTATGGAATCTCTTGAAACCTAAAGAAGAGCATTGTTTGTGTTACTGAAGGTAAATTTTTGGGCAATGTCATCACTAAGGATGGAATTTCCATAGACACTAAAAGAGTGGAAGCTATATTCAAGATAGATCCTCCCAATAGTAAAAAGGAATTAAAATCATTTTTTTCCAAGATAAACTTTGTGAGAAAGTTAATTTTTGGCTTTGTAGAGATTTTCAAACCATTTAATGACATGATAAAGAAGGATTCCAAAGTGTCATGAAATGAGGAATCTAAGAAGACCTTTGAGGACATCAAAAGTGCAATCATCCAGGTTCTAGTCTTGATAATTCCCAACTTTTCAAAGGACTTTTACCTCTAATATTTCTCCTTTGACCACACTATTACTACTATTTTAACTCAAAAAATAGAAGGATCTAACCATCCAATTTATTTTATGAGTACTAATCTAAAAAATGTTGAGTTGAAATATCCCCTGATTGATAAACAAGCCTTTGCATTAGTTAAATCTATCAATATATTTAGGAACTACATTCTTAGGAACAAGGTGCATGTTATTCTTCCAAATCCAACTACTAAGTTAATGCTAAGCTAGTGTGAAATTGGAGAACAAAGGGGTAAATGTATGTTTGTTCTTCAAGAGTATGAGATAGAAATAAAGATTACAAAACTAGTAAGGTCTTAAGGTCTGATCCAAATTATTTCAAACACTAGCCCTAAGCTAAGTATTATGCAAATTGATTAATAAAAATTCAAAGATAATGAGTAGTATGATTCCATCATTCATCTATTAATCAATGGCACCTATCTTTTATGACTAACTAAATAGCATAGAAGAGCTTTGAGACTCAAAGCATCCCACTATATAATCAATAATGGGATCTTGTATCAAAAAACCTTTGAAGGTGTGTACCTAAGATGTGTCTTAAAGGAAAAAGCCACTAAAATAATGAGCACTGTCTATGAGAAGTTAGGAAGTGGGCATCCATCTAGGAGAACCAAAGCTCACAACATTCGCAAGGCTAATTATTATTAGCCCACTATCTTTAAAGATGCTCATAAACATGTAAGGGAATGCCATTCATGCCAGATATTCAACATAAAAGAGCCTAAGGTAACAATGCCTTTATAACTAGTCATGGTTGACAAACCTTTTGCCCAATGCCTTTATAAGGAGTAGAGTTCACACTACCCACCAATGGGTAGTACCTCAAACATTACTTATCTACTTCTCCCCCTAAGGTATTCATAGAGTAAATTAGTAAGATGGTTAGACTTAGTGTAGATAGGCTAGTTAGTTTCTTTCAGTTCTTTCTTTCTTGTCCCTTGTTTGTACATATTTTTTCTTCTCTTTTTCCATCTAATTTTTTGATTTTGCTGTGTTTAATTTTGTTACCTTGTTCATTGCTTCCAATAAGTCCTTTTGGATAACCTTTAGCTCAAATTTTATTTAGTTTTCTTAATACTCCAAAGTTAAGGAATGTGGGTATGAATCATATACATATGTTGACCATGGGTCTCAGATGTGAGCCTAATGTTATGATTTAAAAAAATTGGTATAGACTAATGGAAAAGGCCAACTATTCTATGAGATATTAAACATTGTCTTGACGTAAATTTGGTTTTAAGAAGATTTTTACTTGTAAGATGAAAGCTTAATCTGTTGAATCCATAGGTGATTTTTTAAAGATCAAAAACTTGATCAAGTCCTTAAACCTAACTACCCTAGTTCTAACCTTGCTGAAAGCATAAAAGATCTAAAAATAAAAAAATAAAGATTCAATGCAAAACTTGATCCAAAAACATAACCTACATACTTGCTTGGGAAAATGGTTACATCCATAGGTGATTTTTTGAAGATCAAAAACTTGATTAAATCCTTAAACTTAACTACCCTAGTTCTTAACCTTGTTGAAAGCATAAAAGATTTAAAAATTACAAAAATAAAGATTTAATGCAAAATCAACATCTTTTCAATCATAAGTGATTCTGGTAATCTCCACTAGGGAAATGGACACCTAGCTAGCAGTGGATCAAGGCCTTGAGAGGATCTAAAGGCATCTATGTCAAGGCTATGGATGCCTAGATGGAAATAGAGTAATGCCCAAGCCTTCTCTAAACTAGAAGCATGGTTCTTCATGAAAATTTAAACATGCTCCAAGTCAATGTTAGTGATTGAATACATTAAACTTGGAATTTTTCCCCTATATCTCATGACAAATATTAAGTGGAATCAAATTACACATAGCATGGCTATGTTTTGATATTTGATTCCAATCTTATATGTGCAAGGCTTGTTTTATCCATGAACAGATCTTGATAATGGCACTGATAAAATAGGATAAATGACCTCATTATTTGTCTCAACCAGAGTCTCTAGGTTATAACATATTGCTATATTTCCCTTAGAATTCATCATTTTTTGAGGTTAATATACCCCTATTTTTTAAAAATTTGGACCTTTGAGATACTTTGAACCTTAACACTGAAAACTTAATATGAATAGATCATTATCAAAATTTGAAGATAATCCATTATGATAATAATGGCCTACTTAGAATTATAATTTGAGCTTGCTTAATATTTCTAATAATTGGCCCTCATGTCTCAAATTTGTAGGTTTCATGGATCTCTTACTGATGGATCATGCTTAGAGTTTACAGATTGACTCTATTCAGGTTTTCACTAGTTTTTGGTTTTTGAAAACTTGAACCTAGATTCATATTCTAGCCTAAGTTCCTTTTTATAATCATGCACTGATTAAATTTCATGCATCTTGTAGGATCAATTGATTGTGCTTCATCGAGCTTGAATCATCTAATGCTGCAAAATCACTAAAGACTATTTAGTAGATTTGTAAGAGCCTACAAGATCAACATGTGGTAGACACATGTTCAATATAGAATTGATGTAAATTATAGAGCTCAAAAGACTTACAGAGATGCCAAGTGGCATAACCATAAGGTATGATACAAATATAGCCAATGACATGCAAAATCTTAGATCATGATCAATGGCCTAAATTGATCCAAGGGGCAGTGACCCAATAATGTGAAGCAAAGGGAAAATTTTAAATAATAATGGCTACTACTTTGAAAGCATTTATGAAAAATATCATGAAAGTTTCCAGATAAAGGTCAAATAAGCAACATGTAAGCACAAAAAGAAAAAAATAGAAGATTTAATGAGCTCAAAAGGGAAAATGTATAAAGGCAAAGATCAAAATCAAATTTGAGGCATGAATGAGACTAAGTCTGATTAATCCATCTCCATTAAAGACTTAGGAGAGCCCTTAACTTACATAAAATACCCTAATTTTAAATTAGATTGATCACAGTCAATCTAAAAAGAGTCCAATTGTAATTTGAGCACAAAAGAATTAATCTAGAGACCATTTACAACATAGTGGTAAGCAATTTTCAATTTTGGAAGCCATGGCAGCTCAGAGGAAATAACACATGGATGGGATAGTGTTGTATGTATCTATATACAATGAAGGGAGGGTCTTCCAAAACATAGAATTAACACTATAGTATCAATCATGGGTAATAGGAATTAGTCTAAACTCTTTTGGACTATTGAAGAGATGCAACCCATCACGAAGGATTGCCACTATTAGTCAGAGGTATTATGACCTAGTCAAAGTCCAAATGACTAGCCTCAACTTTGTTTCTACTAAACCTAAAGTACTCCATTGTATTAACATCCTTTCTCCCATTTTTAAAGACTATAGAATTAAACAAGTTTGGATTATTTAGGAAAAGAGATTTAGGATAATTGCATACATTTCCCCATTAGCCTTTGAGAGTTACTACAAACTTTAGAAACCCCAAGTAGACTTTCCCACCATCAAGGAATATACTGGTAAGAATTATTTGGATACCATCCTTAGGCTATGGTTTCTCCAAGGGAACCATGTGATCTTAGACCCCACTAATAACATACCAATTTCCTAATATAGAGATGGGGTTAGGGTAATTATGACTCTATTGAATAGAATATATGTATCCACTTCAACCAATTATGCCAATAAGAGTTAGGTGACCTACATCTACTTTATGGTAGACAAAGAGCTCACTCCTGTAATTAGAGAGATGATCAACATCTATCTAGAATGACAATTCATGACCATCAAGAATAATACCTATTCATAATTCTTCATGATGTCTTATTTATTGGATGCCTTGATAGCCTCCACCAGGATCCCTTATATCAAAAATTGGTCACCTAAGGGAATATTCATAGTTTCCCATCACTATTAAAAACTACACATATTCAAATATAGGCAAAATATGTAATTTATTTGTGATTGTGTTTTTCCTACTTTAGTAGAAGCCATTACAGGGATCCCCATGCCCAAGATTATCCCTCTAATCAAGAAATATGTAGAGCTAATGGGAGACATTTGGTTGTATCTACAATGTATATTAATCTAAATTGAATGGATTTTGATTCAACCTTACAATCTACCCATCTATGTTCCCACCAAACTAGTAGAGCAAGAAATTGCATATCAACTTCTTCCTAGAATTGATGGAGTGTGTAAGGATAAAAGTAAAGGCCTCCTCCATACCTTTCCTTTGAAAATTATAAAAAATATTTTACAATATTAGAAACATGTAGATTACTATTTCTAGACACAAATACTCCTTCAAATTTCAACTAGATGACCTAAGGTAGTGGGACCCTAATGATAAGGTCATCAAACATTTGAAATCCAAGCAATTACCTAAGCTAGTATATGAGCACTAACTCAGTGTCCATGACACATTATACATAAAATAAAATAGTTCTAAATAAAAATTGGTTAGGATTAAGAGACATAATTTTAGACTTAAGCATAGATTAGCTACTGATCAGAAACCCCCTAGAGATATATGGAAAATGGGGCCCCTACAATACCATTTATTTTTTTGGCCTTTCAAGGTCCCCTCAAGAGTAAACACAAATGGAAAGGAAACAACCCAAAACATAGATTACATAATGTCCTAACAAAGGAAAAGTGGGAATAAAGGCCTGGTGAGTGACCCTCAACCTCAACCCTACCGTAAGGGCCAACATCCCCCATTGAATACCTAGACATGATTGCCTTAGAGCTTGATGAGATAGTGGAAGATGACCTCAAGGTCCTTACTGAAGCATATGGATTTAATGAAGAGGAATAACAAGATAAAAAATCACAAACCCAAATAGAGGAGGTTGAGAAAGAAAAATGGAAATAAGTTGTCCTAGATCTAGTCCCAATGGGACCATTGAAGAAGAGAAAGACAAAATTGGCAATGGTACCAGTTGGAAAAAAAATACAAAGTTGAATTTCACTCACCACATAAGTGAATTCAATTTGTTTAGTGATGAAATTCCCATCCATCAACTAATCATCCCTGATTGGTTCATCTATGGGAAAATGTAGAAAATCCCCACCTAGAACCACTCAGGGGCCATGACCCAAACTATCAATATTGATGTACATGATGATATCAAGCCATGGATAAGAGTGTTGATGAAGGAAGAGGAAAAGAGAAGAATGGTGACCATTATAGGGTCATATAGCAAGAAAATGGAGACTTTAAGAACCTCAAGTAGAACCCAAATGGAGGCTTATGAAACTCCATAGTAAACAAAACCAACTACCACTATACAATTTAATCCTTAGATAGTAGGCTTTGAAAGAGTGACAACTAGAAAGGCTATGGTGGGGACTAAAGAATTCACCTTTCAAAAGGTTAAGGCTTTTATGGGCTTAACTCTAGATGGGGCACAACAACATTGTGAACTCACCATCCATGAGGAAGACATAGAAAGCCTATATAAGGATTATTTAGCATAGGTCAGAGTAGGCATCAGGGGCATGAAGTAAAGGATATATAACCTAGAGAAGGACAAGGAAAATTTGGTGACCTAGGCCATGATATTAGTCCTAGAGGTAATGGTTAAAATGCTTGATGAATCTTTCTATGATATGTTTGATGCCTTGAAATCAATAAAGCTGAGGTAAATTAAATTGGCACAATAGAATATAGTGGTTAAGGGTCTACTATCCCAATGGTAATATTTAGAGGATAAAATAATATGACTAATCAACATACTAGTTGGAAGGTAGATTCTTGGGTACAAAATAGTTAGTTTGGGACATTTGAATGCTTTTTTAGGAATAGTTATTGACAAAGTCTATAATATGAGTGCTTGGTCAAAATATATAGAGAGACTTCTAAAGGATGAGGAGGAGATTGTAGAAAGTATTGAAACAACTCCTTAGGACAATGATCACGGACCCTGCATAGGCCCCTATCATAAGCATCATGAAATATGATTAATTCAAATACATGGATACTTTGGTGACTTAAGAAATAAGAAAATAAATGTCAAGGACAAACTAGGGTAGATAATAGTAGGATCCTAGACATGATATTTAATGTAGGAGAAAGGATAACTAAGGCTAAGAACATCAAGGAAGCCATGGCTAGAAATGACAAGGAATTAAATGAGATAGATGATAAAGAGGAAGAGGTCTCCTAAAATTGGTTGTGGACTTGGAGCTAGTCAATGAGCAACACTAAAAGGCCATGAACATCCTCTAGTAATAGCAACTAAGTTCTCAAGCATATGACCCACCAACTAGATAAATTATATTCCATTTTATAAAACTTTTCAACATTTTGAAAGAGGAGTATTCTTTTATAAATTAATATGCAAGTTTATTAGTGCATTTGTCACTAGGTTGGTTCATTTAGAAAAGAAAATGTATTCTAGAATTGTAAATAAGGATAGATGTCCTTATCTTTGTACATTTATATCTTGTAATTAACTGGTATACTACCTTGTCCTTTTATAAAAGGTAGTATTTCTATTTTGTAAATGGGAATAATTTTGAGCAAAATTTATATACTTTGAGTAGTTAATACAATAAAGGAATTTTGTAAAGATTGTCCAAGTTTGTTTATGTCAATTACTATATGGATTTTCTCTCAATTTCTATTTTTAAGTCTTAAATTTGAATGACTTTTATGAATTCTGAGTTGCATCTTTGATTATAGGGTTGTTAATTTGTGCTTATGCTAGATTAGTTGAATGATCTTGAATTTTCTTAATTTTATTTGCTCTACATTAGGATGTGAAAATGTTGTTTAAGTGTCATAGTAAATATTTAAAGTAATTTCAATTCTTACTTTTACTTATTTATATCATCCTTAGAGGTTTGTCTAGCATGTACTGAGATCTTAGCTTATGCTACTAGTTAATTGCATACTTAAATTTTAATTAAAACTTTGTCATAATGTTTGAGGCTAATATCAACAATCACTTATTGTCTTTCACCTTATCCTTCTCTTTTTTATTTTTTTAAACCACATCACTCTAGTTTAGATTTCATTGTAAGTGTCCATTTAGTTTAGCCTTTGATCCTAATTCACTAATAATAGCATATATACTTACACTTTGTAAATATTTGGACCATGGTGTATCCCAACCATCAATTAATATAAATTTTTTGGAATATTTAAACATTGTCTCTACTATTATTTCACCATAGGTAACATAAGTTTCCAAAACATGCTACTCATGCTCTGAATTCTTAGAATTTTAAAATGAGAAGTGTTATTTGAATACTATGGTCACCTGTGATACATTTAAAGGTATCAAAATGTAAAACATGTGAAATTAGGTATCTTCTGAACCTTCATAAAAATCACTCCAAAAAAATATAGTAAAAAGAGTATTAAGAAATATTTTTGAATTTTGAAAAAAAATAAACTTTTATACTCTTTTATGGGTAATATATTCTATTCATATAGTCATTAAGTATAATAATAATAATAATAATAATAATAATAATGATGATGATGATGATGATAATAATGATGATTATGATGATGATGATGATGATGATGATGATGATGACTGATGATGATGATGATGATGATGATGATGATGATGATGATGATGATGATGATGATGTGTTAAAATGTATATATATTGTCCTAAGTATTATGATGCATGCATTAGTACAAGCCAAAAATGTAATATATGTGACATAGTGTAATATAACAAAAAGATATCAGTGACATATGCATGTCAAGGCCAAATAAACTTTGAACCAATGGTTAATGATATTAATGGTTATTGCAAAATAACTCTTGCCTCTCAATATGTAAAAAAATTGAAATAAAGTCATATATAATAGTGATATCCATCATATGTCAATCTTACTATGAAAATAATAGAGTCTAAAGTCAAGGATATATGGTTCCAAATGTATATATATATATATATATATATATATATATATATATATATATATATATATATATATATATATATATATATATATATATATATATATATATATAAACATGCACATGTAAAATTCCACCCATAAATTGATATGTGTCATTTAACCTTAAAGTGGAATATGTAGTCAAGTGAACAAATGTATTTATAATCAAACAATGCCAAGATGTAATAAGACATGCAAGTAATATGACCTATTAAAGCAATACATGTATAAATAGTACAATACATAAAATGAATTACTAGTGTCCCACCCTCACTAGAATATTATGATAAATTCATGCTTAAGACACACTCATTATATGTCAATGAGAAACATGTGATGGAACAATCACCCCACATATAAAAAACATGTTTGTGTGTGTGTGTGTGTGTGTGGAGAGAAAGAGAGAGAGAGAGAGAGAGAGAGAGAGAGAGAGAGAGAGAGAGAGAGAGAGAGATGAGAGAGAGAGAGAGAGAGAGAGAGAGAGGAGAGAGAGAGAGAGAGAGAGAGAGAGAGAGAGAGAGAGAGAGAGAGAGAGGAGAGAGAGAGAGAGAGAGAGAGAGAGAGAGAGAGAGAGAGAGAGAGAGAGAGAGAGAGAGAGAGAGAGAGAGAGAGAGAGAGAGAGAGAGAGAGAGAGACCCCCATATGTACAAGAGATATGATTTTGTATGACACCATTTTTTTTAATTCAAATAAAATATAAATTATCACATTGATGCATATGAAAAATAAGGATTGGTATTAAAGTATTAAAATCTAGAATAATGAGATGAGGAGGACTCTAAGAATCTTTAAGCTTCCCTTAAAACTCAATGAATGATATGATAAAATGTCTCATAACTATGTTAACATCATAAATAATACTAATAGAAGTGATAATAATAGGATCAATAGTCAAGTGGTCAAGGATAATGAAACATAACAAGAAACATGAGACATGGGGCTTAGAAGAATTTCAATTCAAATAGAAGAAAAAATCCATATAAAATCTAGAGAGTATAAAAAATGCAATGAAACTCAATAAAAATGCCTAAATCAAAGTCATAGATGGTGATGCATAAAATTTACTCTTCTAATGTAATGATATGCTAAAGATAACATGAATGGATCCATGCATACATTTAGGATACATACACCTCATGTAAGTGAGTAAGAAATATGATATATGTAAATGTATCCCTTTATATCTTAATATGTTGGTTAAGATAATAAGAAAACATATCCATCCATGGAGAGATTTAATAGATATTGATAATTATATTTAGGTATATTACCCCACCTCTACCTAGATCAATGTATACCATTTAGAAATAAAGTGTGAAAACATAGATATGTAAACTCTTTAATATAGTTTAAAATAGATATGACCTGCATCATATGAATAAGATAAAGGATTTTTTTAATTGTTTTGTATTTTATGTTTTCTATTTTTATTTTTATAGTCCTAAAAAAGGAAATATAAAGAATAAGGCACATGTAAGGTAAAAATATAAAATAATAAAATTTGTTACAAGAATATGTTATAATAAATATGCCTTGATGATGATCAATAAGAAATTTTTGTATATGATTAATGTTTTTATATTTTATAATCTAACTAAAATGACATAAAAAGTGGGTAACAAAATAAGAAAGCATAAGTTATAGTATAAGAGAGTTTCAAAATATGTATGTGTGGAAGCCCTCAATACCTCATAAGGAATTATTATTTGCTTTGATGGTAGTACTAAGTATTCCCACCAATATGTGCAATCATAAAATAAGTGATCATTATCATCCAATTATTGATTGTGTTGATTTTTATCACTATTTTTGTATTTTTTCTAATTCCTTAAAATGTTATTTTTATTTATAAATCATGTTATTTATAATGGATGTTTGTTAATAAGTCATGATTTTTCCTTGATCCATTAACTCTTGATTTTTGTCTATTAAAGTAATGCACCTAATTATCAAATGAAATTTTTGTTACATGATATCTGATAAAGTATTTGACTTAGGAAAACATAATTCTATAGTTGGAAATTGACATAGGTAACAATTTGCTCATATATTTGTTAAATATTTATTTAAGTATATCATATTGATTTTTTAAAAAGAATGTTGGCTTTTTTAAAAAATTCAATGAATGTTTAGCATTGCTGCTTATGTTATCATAGAATTGAGTAAAAGTTTATGATTAGTAAGTATTATGAGTAACCTATTAGGAGATATAATTTTTTAAATAATGTTCCTTTTTACTATATTCTATATAATATCAACCTTAAATATTTTTTATTCAAACCATAAATTATTAATTTTTCTTTGTATCTCATTTATAGTATGTCTTAGGGTTATAAATTTATCATAGTAATGTTGAAGCATTCAATGATATTATTTAAATTTTGAAGAAAATCATTGATGGTAATTGAAGGGATGTTATTTTACATAGGAATTTTTTTTTCTTTAGGATATAAAACAAATATTATATTTAAGACATATAATATTTAGGAACACAAGTGTAAAGTTCAAAGGTAGGCACATGAGGAATATTTGCAACCAATATTGCATTACACTTTTGAATGAATTGATGAAAATTATTAGGATTTGTCTTAAATTATTGATGAAGGAGATGAATAACCTTTTCATTATATGAAAATATGATTGGTTCAATTAAGTCACTTAGATTGCTTTTGGTAATGTGATCCATGATTACTATCAAATAATGAATACATAAAGGTATGAAAGTGAAAATTTAAAAAGAAGGTTTGAAATTATTGAGGAAAACTTAGGCAAGATTGAGATAATGTAAGAAAATAAATATAAATTAGGGTTTGTAAGCAAGCATGAATGGAAAGAATTTAGATTTTAAGTAAGAAGTAACATTATAATATATGAGGGTTTATCATAAACCCTATGATGACTTTTTAAAAGAGTTGGATTTCATAATTTATGTTTACCCTATTTCTATTTTTTATAAAAATTAGGATTACAAAAATTAATTTTTGTATGTCTAAAGATACACAATTGCAATTATATACATCTAAATTTGCTTGCTTGATTTATCATAACTAGTAATATTATTAGTGGACACTAATATCACTTATCTCATCTAATATCATTCATCTCTTTTGATTTCATCTGAATATCACCCATTCTAGTCATTTATTTAACGTTAACCTTCATTCTTATTTATCAATTAACCTTATTTTTAACACACAAATTAATTAATTCACCTAGTTCCTTATTATCCATTAACTAATCTCACTTATTCATTATATTAGAATTTTAAATTCTAATCTGACCTACCATAGCCTACTACTAGGATCTCCTTCATCCATAATCCCTAATAACCCATCTAATCACCTAATTTAATCACTTACTAATCTTGCTTATCCTCCTAATGGATTATAAAGTTCTCCAATTCTAGAATACTCTCTATCTTAGACATCCTCTTTAGAATCCTCTATTTCTAGATGCTTCTAAGGAATTTTTAATTCCTTTTTAAACCTACCTCTATTTCCTATTTAAACACATTCATTCCTATATTAAGCTAACTACAAAATATATGAGCTTCTCTGATATCATCCTAGTCTTAAATCAAACTAATCAATGCAATCCAACTCATTGATCACATCAACATCATGCTAAAAATCTTAGTCTACTTGTAAGCAATCTATAATCCATAATAATTTAGTCTTGTTTTCATTTTAAACTTGATTTAGAGTAATTATATTTTTGGATCTAATGATGTTATGAATATTAAAATTATCTTTGCATTGTTATCCTAATTAGATCTATATTGTAATGGTAGATTGTAGATTGGGGAATTTTTGATATAATTTGCATAATCAAATCATATTGCTTGAATTTATCATCTCACATTTGGTAACCACAGTGGGATGCTCCTTTAAACTAACCCTAGGTGTATGTAAGATGTGTTAAATCAGATTGTAGGTTTGGTTAAAAGAGTATTGGGCTCCAAAGTCTTGAAATTTTTATGTTCTAGGCAAAGTGTGGTATTGCATTATAAATTATAGTTTTGTACACGTGATTTTGAAAAATAAGTTATGGTTTTAACTAATTGCCTAGATTTAAGAACTAGTAGTTAACTTCCTTAGTAG
This sequence comes from Torreya grandis, assembly GCA_037957365.1. Taxonomy (NCBI): domain Eukaryota; kingdom Viridiplantae; phylum Streptophyta; class Pinopsida; order Cupressales; family Taxaceae; genus Torreya; species Torreya grandis. Next base: position 2,467,827 of record JARHVA010002140.1, read on the forward strand.
TTTTCTGAGCTTTGGAAAAATCACCTCTTTCCAAATATGGTTTTGATTCCTAGTTATGGTTTTGCCTCTAAAAGGTGTGGTTTCAATCATGATAGAAGCCACTGTTGATGATTAAAATTGCACTATTTCTAACACCAACAATGGGAAGTTTTAGGAATGTGGGACTTGCAACTTGAAACAACCTCCAAATTTTAAAGAAGTTGGCTCTTCTTTATATCAAAAGTATAATGGGAAAAGGGATAGGGATTAAACAGAAACATAAGTGTAACTAAAGAAACTCTAACTAGTGTGATGTGCCTAAATTTAATTTGACCCTTAAGCACATTGAAGCTATATGTAAGATTCAATTACATTAAAGAGCAAACAAGGCATGAACAATGTAAAAGATGAAAAAACAATAGAAACAGAGGCTCACAACATAGACTAATATTACAGTGACACAAAAAATATCAACAAAGGCACAAAACTCAATTTTCTTATTAATTCTCTAGTCACATAAAAGGCACAAAAACATGCACAGTTACATAAACTTTCTAACTCAAGAAAATAGAACAAAGGTAAATGATATTCCTGATCATAGCTAAAAAAGTCTAAAAACTCTTGACAATAATCTCTTGCAAAAAATTCTCTCTATCTTTTGATGATTCTTCTGGTGATCTCTGCACCCTTATTCATAACATTAGATTAGCTCTAGACTGTCTACACATTCCCAATCTAATGGCCTAACTGAACTCTAACTAAACTAGAAGTGTCTAACACATGATATTTCTTAGATCTAAAACATTCTATCTTCCTACAATTTGATTGGCTAAAATAGATACCCAAGACACTTTCCACTTTCAAATAGGAGAGGACACTTCATTGATTCCTTCTCTCTACTTGAAAACCTTCTTATTATTCAGGAGGCACTAGAAAATGACACTTGACATGTTCCATAGCAATTACCGAAGGCACATGACACTTTCTATGTAACTTATATTCCTTTTGTGTCTTTACTCAGGGGTGTTCCACCTTTGACATCTATCGCAGTCTACTTATTCAAAACTTTAACAACTTAAAGAAAATGGGACCCACAACATTTCTCACCCTAGCAACTTTCAAAAGGGGATAGGGATAGGTGGCACTTTCTATGCATCTTTAGCTAGGGACATGTGGTGGTCTCTTACCTTATTCAACTACCATTTGAGAATTCTACAAAAGGTGACACTTGTCGGTCTCTGCATCACTCTATATATACTATAGAAACATTTAGGCCTCATTTCATCTTTACATGGATGGTGACACTTGGCAGCTTCTGCTTGCCTCAAAAATAGAACTCAGGCCCACCACAATCTTTACTTATCAATGAAACAAAATAAAGATAATTCAGATGTTGACACATGGCGTCTTCCATTTTCTTTAGCTAGGGATACATGGTGTCTTCCATTGCTTTTAGAAAAGCATATTGAAACCTTTTGTGGTTACCACCTGGCACCTTCTACTTGATTTTAAGAAAAGATTTATTGAAAAGAAGCTTTTGAGATGTATAAGAAACATGAGATGTAGATGTTGACACTTGTTGAATTTCACTGAGTTACTATGAGACACATGGCACATCTCGAACAATTTTTAGAAATTATGAAAGGTGTCTCAGTCGATGACACTTGGCAGCTTCCACGTGATTTTGACACTTAGACAAAATTGAGGTGAAAAGAAATTCAAGCCTGTGCTCTGAGTCAAAAACTTCACCGTCTCGAACCAAAGTGTGCAGGGACAAAATTTTGGATCACATAACTAAAAATCAAAATAAAATGTAGAGTATATTTTACTCTATAGTTATTGGTAACCTCAAGGGCCTTTGATCTTTCTCAAAAATAATTCACAACTCCTGCATGATCAAAATGTGACAAAAAATCATAGCTTCAGTAGGGCCATTTGATAAGTAGACCACTCATCATCAGATAATCCCTGCTTATTTTTCAATTCATGAAAGGCTAAATCAAGATTGATAATATCTTTGTGTGAAAAAATCTACAAAATCTAAACTGTAGCCTTTAATTTAAATTCAAGCTGGGAAATAGGAATCAAAATGGCTTCTACTTTAGGTACTGAGGAATCATCCCTTAAATCCTAAAAAATTACCTGATCTTTCTGCCTGGCTAACAACAAAGGTTTAATTTCTTCAATCATCAATACAATGTTGTTATCAGGAAAAGGGGAAGGAAGACCTAATTACACTAGATCTTTGATGTGTTGTTTCATTTCATTGATTCCTTATTTCATCACATCTAGAAGCTCTCTATAATTGATTACTGTAGAGTTGCAATTGAGAAACTAATTCACTTGTTTGGCAGTGACTATTTTGTCATTAATCCCTACTACTGACATCATTCTATCAGTTGCATCATATAGCTTTTATAGCAACATTTGGGAGTCTAACACTCTCTCAAAGATAGTGGATAGAGTGTCTTCTACTGAAGTCTCCACCTTTTCACAAAATTTTTGTGCATTTAGTAGAAAGGTTAGATAAGGTCTAAGCTGAGAAATCTTCTAAGAGATTCTTTTCCATATTGATTCATCAAGCTCCTTTACCAAATTTAACAACCCTACATTCTTTGGCATATTAGCCAAATCAAATGTCAATTATTCTGCCCTTTATCACTCAGCTTGAAGTTGGGCCTAAATATCTGTGGTATTATTTTGCTCATTCAACAGCTTCTATTGAAGTTGAGTAACTTTTAGTAGGCTTTCCTCATATTTTTCCCAGAATGCTACCTTTTCCCACCTTAAGGTTGTCACTACATCCTTTACCTACGTTAGCCTTGCTTTCAAAGAATCATTTTGGGCATGGATAGCCTGGTTAGTCTGAAGAGAAACAATAGCTTACAACTGTTTATTAAGACTCTATTTCAATATTCTTAGTAGTGATCTCTATGGTCAAACTGCTACAATTTTCCTTCTTTTTTACTAGATCAGCCTCCATCTTCTATAGCTTCCTTGATATTTTCAAATAATCTTTAGTTACTGTAATAGTGGATTCATTTAGAAGCTCAACCCCATCTTTTGGTCTAAAAAGGGACATGTCTATAGCCACTACATTCATTGTGTAATCCTCTAGCTGCATCTATTCATTTGGCTTGACTATATTTGGGGACAAATGGGTCACTATCAGTTGCTGTTGAATTGGGTCAAATTATGACCTTACATGTGGTGTAGCCAAGGATTTATTGTCTTTGATTCTCTTTTTCTCCATTCGGGCTTCCCTTGCCTTCCTAGCAACATCTGCTTGACTTTAGAAGGTAGAAGGAGAGGCAGTGTGCCCACCTACAAAAGGAAAACCTTGTGGCAAACAATATGGAATAGCCAATTGTTGGCTATGGGAAATATGACGAGGTACTTTCTTGGGAATAGAGGGGGGAAAATGAGGCAATGATATAGCTTGAGGATGGATAGACGGGGCAAAATGAGAAATGGGAACATTAGAGGTGCATGGGATGTCATTTGGCCAAAAGGAATCATCATCCCTATAGGAGAAGAAAGAGATTGAAAAGGAGGAGGAGAAAAAATACTTACCTAAGGAGCAACCAAAGTACTCTGTGGTTGGTGTTGTGAGGGTTTTTCCCTCTCTTCTAAATCCAGTTGGAACCTCAGCCTCTTATGTTTCCTTGGTGTTTCTTTTTCTGGCTATGCTCCCTTCTCCTACATATTTCCCACTGTTGCTAGTGGTGCTTGTGTAGAACTAGAGACCTCAAGGACTGACGCTGATGGAGAAGCTTTTGGTGGTGAATATACCACACTCTTGTTTTTTGATAGTATTAAGAGATTGGGGCCAAATAGTTACAATGACTCCTACTAAAGTTTGTACTAGGGCCTATGATGTTTGGCTATATTATGCTCTAGCTTTTGGCTCTCCACCCTATGTTTGCAAATTGCTTGTGTCAGGGCTAGACATAGGAGATAGATGACATTCATCCCAAAATTCCTCCCATTTCTCATTTGAATCCACATTTCCAAAAGAGTGGGTTGTCTCACAAATATCTTACCTATATTTCCAATAGGCTTCTATTTTTTTAGTGTTCTAGTCTTTATTATTTAAGGCTCTTCATAAACCAGAAGTCATTTTGATTTTGGGATCAAAATCCCTTTGCTTAACATAAAAAGTTTCCCATGGTCTATTTTATTGAAGAGGTAAATCCATCAATTCAACATAAAACTCAGGAATATCCTCTTTAGGATTTTTCCTAGTTCCCCAAAAGGGGTGGCCCTCATGTGCAATTTTGGCAGCAATCCTATTAGTCTTGATCCATGAAGCTATGAAACCATTTGGGTCATATACCCATTTATCTTCAATTAGAAGGAAACCCAGGAAGGCTAGCTTTCTAAGCAACATAATCTCAACATCCTTGTCCTCTAGTGCCATGTTTTTTGTCATCCATGGGATATCATACATTTTCCTCTTCTTTCCAATGCCATATTCATTATCTACCATAGACGCCTACCTAGTGACCTCTAAGAATGCTAACCTAAGGGTCAAAATCTTAGGTAGCAACATTGGTTCCCCACTAAAACCATGCACTCTAATAATAGTATTATGGGATCCTAAAAAATAATCACAACGAATAGGGAAATTGATCATAAGGTTTGAAAAACTTAGAAAAAGTCTATTTATAACTAGTTCTGGGCTCAGATGACAAAAAGTAGGGGCAACAAAAAGTTCCCAGAATTCATATGGGTCACTAGTTTTGGACAAGATATGTGTCCATGCAGACATGGGAGTGGTCCTATGTAGACCGAAGCTTGGGTCATACATGTTTAGGTGCATGTATTGGGAAAAGAAGCTAGAATTTTGATACAACATAAGGTGAAAAAAATAAGAGGAATACCTGAAAATCCCTTTAGATCTAAACTGGGTGAGTTGTTCAACCATTAAATATGCAATCTATTCTAAAAAATCAAGTTGATACTCTTGAGTCTTGTCAATAGTTTTCAATATGAAAAGGATAGCCATTTGTTCTTCATAGACAGTTATATCATCTTTCATTCTGAAAATGAAAGCCATCATGGAAAGTGCATCTTGACTAGCTTGGGTAAATTGTGCTCTTGTTGTTGGTAGTGTAGGCACAGTAGTATCATCATCAACTAATTGAAGTTCTGATTTCAAAAACCTCAATTGAGTATTGATGTTTGCCCATTTTTTTGCATCTTGGAAATGGTGGAAAACATGGTTGTCTTGTCATGGTATAGGGCGAACATATCTCTGATATCCTTTGGTGTAATTTGCACTGTGAATGGACCCTATTGTATGGTATTTGAAGGCACATGAAACAATCTGATGCATATTTAAACCAAGTTAGGGCATGGATGCACACTTGGGACAATGAATTGTGCCAGTTAAGAAGTCCATATCCTCATTGCAAATGTCTCGTATTGTCCCACCTTCGCCCTCTGAAGACACCTTTGATGTGCACCTTCTCTGAGAGCTTTGCTACTAGTTCTTTGAAGAATTGGGTCCATGATTCCATCTACATAATCTTTTACCTTTGTTGGGTCGTTTGCTTGACCAACTTCAGGGACTTTAGTCTGTGGGTAGATCTTTAATGGTTGTGTAGGGGCTAAAGCATATGATTTGTTTGTAATAAACTTATCAAGGGATTCATAAATACCAGACCCTTGTTGCGAAGATTGCGCTACCTCCATATCTATATCTATTCTTGAAAATAAAAAATTGTGGTAACAAGTATGAAGATTTTGCAATAAGGAAACACTTTCACTTGAGTAGGTTTGCTATGAGCTAAAAATGCAAGTAGTAGGGGTTTTCTAGTAGACATAGGACTGTTTGAGAAATTGTAAGCTTTAACTATTGCTATGAGGTATTTATTGACCCATCAAGTCTTAAAATGGCATTAAACCTAGATAATTGTTAGCAAATCTTACTAAATCTTCATGGAACAATTGATTAGACATGTCATGCAAGTGGTTGCATAAGGTACCTTGGGGAATTTAAGATTTGGGAGATATTTAAAGTGTCGAGAGTTTTGAAAATTTTGAAAAGGCTCTGAGTTGTGGCTATTTGTTCAAAGAAAACTTATTTAAAAGAAAGAGCAAGAAAGAAAATGGAAAAACAAGCAACAAGGAAAGGGAAACTATCTAACTATAATACATTAGACACAGCTTAACTAAAATGCTTCAAGTACATCCCATTCACAAGAATCTCTTCAAGTTTTCCTTCCATTGTTTTTAGCTCAAATGATTTCTTCTATTTACATGCATGAATTTTATAGGGGCCAGTCCATAATGCTTCAAATTTAGTATGTTGACCCGACTTGGCGGCTCTTACATCCCATCTCAAAACAATTGAGCCTAATTCAAAATGGGGATTTGAAGTCCTTTTATCAAAGCAATCTTTAATTATTTTTTGATGCTTTATTAATGAATCATGTGCCACATCTCTCTTTTCTTGAACTTCCAAAAGTTTAGCAAGTCTAACTTGCATGGGGCCATTTTCTTCAATTTCAATCTATTTTATCAGTTGGAGAGTAGGAATTTCCAAACTTAGAGGTATTACAACAGGCTTTCCATATACCAATTCATATGGGGACATTTTTGTCACCTACTTAGGTGTAATTCTATCAGCCCATACTGCTATATTCAGCACTTTATGCCGCTCCTTGTGATGATCAGCCCCTATTCTCCTGATGAGTCTAATCAGGGTCTTATTAGTTGATTCTGCCAAACCATTACTTGAGAGTAATAATTAGAGGAAGGTTTTAGATATATTCCATAATTTAATGCAAATTTTGATACTTGAGACCCTAAAAATTATTTAGCACTATCTAAAATTATGGTGTGAGGAGCCTCAAAGCGAGTAGTGATACTCCCTAGAAAGTCTAGGATCACATTTTTTGTTGCTTCTTAAGTGGCACTGCTTCAGTCCATCTAGTGAAATAATTTGTAGTAGTTAAAATCCATTTGTGACCCATACTAGACACTAGATTATCATTCCAATAAAGTCAAGACCCCATTGAGCAAAAGGTTCATCAACAATTATAGGACTGAGAGGCATTGTTGCATTCCTTCTCATCCCCACATAATATTGACAAGATTGACAATTTTTAACCAGTTGATAATAGTCTATAAATAAAGTAGGCCAAAAATAACCTACTCCATTTATCTTTATGGCCATGGTCTTTGTAGAAAAATGTCCACCTAAGACTCCATGATGCATTTCATGCAGTATTTTCTTAGCCTCATCCTTCTCTACACATCTTAAAAGTTTGCCATTAGAATTTCTTTTGAAAAGAACTTGTTTAATTAAAACAAAATGGATTCCTTGCATCTTATAGTATCTCTTCTTGTTTTAAGGGAGTTCTCTTGGGTAAATCCCATATTTCATAAAATGAATCTTATTTGTGACCCACAAGTTTTGATCAACCTCTTGTATTCTTAATATAGTTTCCTTTTCCATTTCTGAATCTATTTCCACAGGTATCATCTTTTCAAGCTCTTGAGTCATATATTGGCATAACCCCTACCTCTGACTAACTTAGTGGGTTTTACCTCTACATCATATTCAAGGATCTTTTTTATCTAGTTTGCCCTTTTTTTTAGTAATTTCACCCTCCATAATTTATTCTCTGACACTTGGGTGAGCCACAAGTATCAGAATCTTACTTCTTGATACTATATGCCTGAATTTCTTAAGGGATTTTACCATAGCATATGCTTGTTTCTCTACAAATTTGTATCTAGTTTCGTATTCCTTAAGATTCCTTAAGTAAAAAGGCTATTGTATGCTCTCCCTCCTATCTATCATCTTTCTATGTTAGAATAGTAGCAATACTGAGCTCTCCTCCATAGACATACATTACAAAAGGCTTAGAAAAGTTTGGGTTTCTAAGTACTGGGGCCATTGAAATTACTTTCTTAACCTCTTTGAAGGCTTGTCTTCCTTTTGTAGTCTACTTAAAAATTAGGTCTTCTTTCAACAAGAGTGTCACTGGTCTTACTAAGCCTGCAAATTCAGATATGAACCGACTGACAAAATTAATCTTCCCCAAGAAAGATTAAATTGCTTTCTTATTTAATGGAAGAGGTAAGTTCATTATAGCTACAAATATCTTTGGATCTATGGAGACTCCTTCTTTATATACTATATGTCCCAATAATTTGCCTTGAGGTATGACAAAGATGCATTTCTTAGGATTCAAGGATAATCCAAATTCTTGACATTTCTTTAAAATAGATTCTAAATGATCAAAATGATCAACAACATTCTTGTACAAAGTAGTAAGATCATCAAGATAAATCAAGATGATTTTCTTTATAATTTCTCCAAATGCTACATCCATATCTCCTTGAAAAGTGGCTCCAGCATTTGACAAGCCAAATGGCATCTTAGCATATGTAAATGTTCCCCATTTGGTAGTAAAAGTAGTCTTGTATTGGTCTTCATCAACCAATGAAATCTGATTGCATCCAGAGAAACCATCTAGCAAGGAAAATCTCTCTAATCTAGCCATAATCTATAAAATTTGTTCCATAGATGGCAAGGGATAGCGATCTTTCAGAGATGCTCTATTCAAGTCTCTAAAATCTACATAGAGTCTTATGTCACCCTTTTTTTTCCTGACTAGTATTAGATTTGATACCTAGGTTGAGTGTTTGATTGGAAAAACTATTTTGGAATCTAAAAGTTTTTGAAACTCATCTACCATTAGAGATTCAAACCTTGGATCTACTGGCCTTTGCTTCTGATCTAGATCCTTTAGTCAGTTCTATTGTGTGCTGAATGATGTCTCTATTATATCCATGAATGTCTTCATAGCTCCAGGCTATGACTCTGTCATATCTTTTGCACAAGTCAATTAGTCTTTTTCTTTCCTCTTGTGCATAATTTCTAATTATTTATTTTTTCCCTTCACTCACCTCTATTTCAGAATAATCTACTTTGTTTACTTGGAACCTTTTCTTCTTTAGGCCTACATCTTCTGGATCAAATAGGTTTTCTAAAGTGATTAAACCTTTGGGAAGCTTATTATTCTTTAATTGTATAATTTGATCTCCATATGCCTCTTCAATTTTTGGTTGTAATTGATCATCAAATTCCCCTGATTGTTGTAAGAATGAAAGTACCTGAGAATAATTCTCAGATACTTGCCAATTCTCATCATTGTCTAGGATAGTTGGCCTTACAATAACCATTACTGACTCATTATTAACTAATAGGCTAGTTGCTGGATCAAACTGTGAACCAATCTGTGCCATCCTATTAGCTTCAAAATTTTGGGTTCTTGGAACTACTTCAATATTGAAAGATTCAAAATCTTCTATTAATTCCCAAATTCTATGTCTATAAGATCTCATCCTTACATTTTTGGCTATTTCCTTTTCCCTAATTTGCTTCACCACTAATTTTGAATCTCCTTTTACTATTAAATTCTTTATTCCCTTTTTCTTGGCTAAAATGAGCCCATGAACTAAGGATTCATATTTAGCATCATTATTGGTACAAGCAAATTGGAAATGAATAGCTCTCAAACTTTTCTCCCCATTTGGAGCAACAAGACAAATTCTTGGTCCAGCACCACTTTTACTTCTAGCCCCATCAAAAATTAAGGTCTAAAGTTTTGAATCTTTTCTAGATTCTTGAATATTTGGTGTCTCTTCATCAAAAATGACATAAGTGCCCACACCAATAGAGTCATAATTTCCATATGGATCGCTATGCATCATAGCTAACAAATGGTTATTTTCCTCTTCTTGGTCATGTTCTATCCATTCACCCAAATCTTTAACAAAAACCCTTTCTTATTTATTCAACATAGCATGATTTGCCTCTAATTTTGATGTTGGATCATTGGTGATGTGATCCTTTGATAGTGGTTCAAATAGAATTTTCATCTTTGAATCACATTTGGTTCTTAGGATGAGGTGAGACCAATCAAGTGACATATATCCTCTTATTTTGGCTATAGAGTCTTTGGATAAATATAAACCAAAAATAGGAGGTATATCTATGACTACTACATCTTGATTGACAATTATATTGGGACAAGTATATAATTGTAATGGGAGTTGTTTAATTCTCCCTATTGTTTGTACTGATTTTCCATCTAGCTACATAACTCCTTTAGTAAGTGGTTCATACTTTATTTTTAAAGCATCAGCGATTTGCTTATGAATCACTATAGTACTAGCCCCTAAATCTATCAATGCATTATGCAAGAGTTTCTTTCCAACTATCAAAGTCAAATAGAAAGGCTCTAGTTTGGATTTACTTACCTCTATTGTATTATTCACAAAGGCTATTGTCTTTAGAGGAATTGTGTCCTTGAACTTTTCTTTATTAGCAAGTCCTTCTTTGGTGCCATTATGTTTAGGTATTGATTGGCTTTGTAGAGCTTCTTGTAACAGTTTCTTTTGTTCAGGAATAGCTAGTATGTCTCAAATTGATACTTGCATTAGAGTCCTCTTCAGCTGTTCCATCACATTCATTGGTCCTAATGCTTGAGTTCTTAGAAAATAAGGATACCTTGCCTTTTATTGAACTTGTATAGGAATCACTTGGTTTTACACTGGCTAAGGTACTTCCTATCTGACAGCTATGTTTCTTTGACCTTGAAATGGAGGATTCTCCATAACTTGACTATTTGCAACTTCAGGCTATTCCATCATTCTTCTCTTTAAACTAGTATAGTAGTCTGATTGCACCACTGGTTTCTTGGAAGTAGAAGCTTCATTCAAGAATACTGATTCTTCATCTTCAACCCATGAAAATAAAGCTTGTTTAGGGGCTATTTCTTCTTCTTGTTGTAGAGACATCCCTTGTATCTGAGCCATCAGGACTGAATTTTGCATACCAGGAGACTAATAAGTTTATGCATCTAAAGTAATGGCAAATTGTCTATCCATTCTTCTTTTCTCTGCTACCTTTTGTTTTAGATTACCCATGGGACAATCTCTAGGTGTATGAGTATTATTACAAGGGAAACACTAGGCATTGGTTCTATTCACATAATTATTTTGCCCTTGAACAATCTCCCTATTTAGATTTGGGGGAATAGTCTGTGAGGGTATAGGGACTGCAACTAATTAGTTTGTTGGCTGAGGGTTATTTTGCCTTTGATGACCCTACTATTGGTTTGGATGTGATGGAAATATATTCCCTTGATAGCCTGATATTGAGGTCTAGGGTAAGGATTTTATTCTCTTTATGTTAATTAACTCATTGGAAAATGTCCTTAAAATGTTCTTGATATCATCCATCTTGGATGACTAGGCAGGGACAAGTTCTTTAGTAGGTGGTTGAGGATATTTATACATAAACACATGTGGGGTATGGAATTATGGGCTTCTTGAGGTAATGGCAAGATAATTTCTAGAAGCATGGGCATGGGAGGCCTTGGGGGCAACTTTCTAGCATCTATTAAATTATTTTCAGCTCTAACTGCATAGTCATAAGCTTCTAGTAGAGTCTAACCTCCAAGTGATAGAATCATGACTGATATATCTAAATTTAAAGCCTTAAGATAAAATACTATAGCCATACCTGGTAATGGTCTTTTTGTAGCTAGGATTCTTTCCCAAGTCCTTTGAAATATTGAATTGAAGTCAGTCATTGCTTCTTGTGCTGCCCTTTTTATAGTGATCAATTTTTACAATAGAGAAGATTTACCACCTTTTTCCTCAAATCTTTCAAAGAAAATATCTCCAAGTTGATCCCATGTAGATATTGTATTTGGGGTCAAGGATCTGTAGCATTCTAGAGCCTTTCCTTTAAAAGAAGCTGCTAACAATCTTATGGCAACATTTTTCTATGTGACCACATGTATAACACATACATTAGACACATCCTGAAGATGTTCTTCAAGTGTTTTGAAATATTGCCCACTAAACTTGGGTAGATCCTTCAAGGTATTTACTAGAATAGGGTCCCAAGTGGCTGGTGGTATTGGTAGGATCAAAGGACTACCAGTGTTCCAACTTGCATAATTCCTTGGGGGTATAGGAGCTCCCATATTTACTCTTGGTATTGGTATAAATTGATTGACTCTTCATCTTAGACTAGTTATCAAAGGCAGAAACAAAATACCTGGATTTGCAGTAGATTGAGATCTTGTCACTACTCTATAGCTCTGACTCCTTGTAGCTCTCTGGTTCATACGGTCTTGAAATAAACTTCAAGATGGTAACCCACAGGGTGTGCCAAAAATTGTTGATGATTAAAATTGCACTATTTTTAACACCAACAATGGGAAGTTTTAGGAATGTGGGACTTGCAACCTGAAACAACCTCCATATTTTAAAGAAGTTGACTCTTCTTTATATCAAGGGTATAATGGGAAAAGGGATAGGAATTAAACAGAAACACAAGTGTAACTAAATAAACTCTAACTATGGCGATGCACTTGAATTTAATTTGACCCTTAAGTACAGTGAAGCTATATGTAAGATTCAATTAGATTAAAGAGTGAACAAGGCATGATCAATGTAAAAGATGAAAAAATAATAGAAACAGAGGATCACAACATAGACTAATTTTGTAGTGACACAGAAAAATATCAACAAAGGCATAGAACTCAATTTTATTATTGATTCTCTAGTCACATAAAAGGCACAAAAACATGCCTAGTTACATAAACTTTCTAACTCAAGAAAATAGAACAAAGTCAAATGAAATTCCTGATCACAGCTAAAAAAGTCTAAAAATGCTTGACAATAATCTATTGCAAAAAATTCTCTCTATCTTCTGATGATCCATCTAGTGATCTCTGCACCCCTATTTATAACATTGGATTAGCTCTAGATTGTCTGCATGTTCTCAATCTAATATCCTAACTGAACTCTAACTGAACTAGAAGTATCTAACATAGGATATTTCTTAGATATAAAACATTCTATCTTCCTACAATTTCATTGGTTGAAATAGAAACCCAGGATGCTTCCCACTTTCAAATGGGAGAGGACACTTGGCCGATTCTTTCTCTCTACTTAAATCCTTCTTATTATTTAGGATGCATTGGAAAATGACACTTGCATGTTCCAGAACAATTACTGAAGGCACATGGTACTTTTCACATAACTTATACTCCTTTTGTGTCTTTTCTCAGGAGTGTTGTACCTTTTACATCTATCATAGTCTACTTCTTCAAAACTTTAACAACTTATAGAAAATGGGACCCACAACATTTCTCACCCTAACAACTTCAAAACTGGGATAGGGACAGGTGACACTTTTTGTGCATCTTTAGCCAGGGACAAGTGGTGGTCTCCTACTTTCTTCAGCTACCCTTTGAGAATTCTACAGAAGGTGACACTTGTCAATCTCCATGTCACTCTATCTATACTATAGAAAAATTTGAGCCTCATTTCATATTTACACAGATGGTGACACTTGGCAGCTTTTGCTTGCCTCAAAAATATAACCTGGGACCCACCACAATCTTTACTTATCAATGAAACAAAATTAAGATAATTCAGATGTTGACACATGGCATCTTCCACTTTCTTCAGCTAGGGATACATGGCATCTTTTGTTGCTTTTAGAAAAGCATATTGAAACCTTTTGTGGTTACCACCTAGCACATTTTGCTTGATTCTAAGAAAAGCTTTATTGAAATGATGCTTTCAAGACATATAAGAAACATGAGATGTAGATGCTGACACTTGTTACATTTTGCTAAGTTACTATGAGACACGTGGCACATCCCAAACAACTTCTAGAAATTATGAAAGGTGCCTCAGCTGATGACACTTTGTAGCTTCCATGTGATTTCAACACTTAGACAAAATTGAGGCAAAAATAAATTTGAACCCATGCTCTAAGTCAAAAAATTCACTGTCTTGAACCAAAGTGTGCAGGGACAAAATGTTGGATCACGCAACTGAAAATCAAAATAAAATGAAGAGTATTTTTTACTCTATAGTCACTAACTTAGGCCTATGTTTATGATATTTAACAATATTATTGCTTCTATTTACTTGTAATATAATTTTATGGGAGGAGATATTCTACCCAGATAAGATCATTACCCCCAAAAATAACCTCTTGACTATACTAAAAAATATCACCTATCTAAAGAAGTGGCTTTGAATCCTAGAGGTAGTTTTGACAACTACAAAGTTAGTTTTGATAATCAAATAGATAATAATTGTTGGAATTCCATTTTTTCATATTTATTCACAAAAATTTAGGCCTCTATATATTTTTATGGTCTTTTATTATCATAAGCTATTTTTGTATATACTATAATTTTTAGTCTTTTACAAAATCACATCTTGAAATAGGTGATATTGATCTGTAAAGTCAGTTTTGAATATCCATAAGGAGTTTTGACTTAGGAAAATTATGCAATAGATTTACTTGATAATATCTAATATAAATTATCTTTAAGAAAGAAAAAATAGTTTTTATTCATTTTTGAACACATTATTCTATAGTTTACTTCAAAGTTTATCATTTTTCTATCAGTCATAAGGTCACATCTCAAAATTAGAATTATTGATTCCCAAAGGTGATTTTACACTAACCATGGGTATTTTTGATTAACCACATAGTTTCAGTTAGCTAACCATCTACAAAAATACATATATTGTAGTTGTAGTTTTAACTTTTTGGCTATGGTATTAACTCTTTAGAAGTGATTTTACATAGCATTGAATGTGTATAATCAATTTTACCTTCTATAGTTGTGATTTTTCATTCATTTTTGCCTTCAAATTATCTCTTTTGAGTGCATTTTTCAAGATCATTTTGAGTCATTCCAAGGGTTTTTCTTCCCCTAGACCTCATAAGGGGTGATACCCTTTGATCCTGTAAGGGGTACTACCCCTCAACCCTATAAAGGGCACTACCCCTTGACCCTATTGGGGGATACCACCAATAGACCCCTAAATCATGGCCCCTCATTAAAAAATGTTATAGTGAAAAATTATAATTTTTTTAGTGTTTTTATTAAGGCTTATTGGACTAACATGTTGTCTCTTATAGGAGTGAATCTAGTGCTAATTTTACCTTACTAAAATCTTCTATTATAGGTCATATTTTTTTTGGCATCTTGTCTTATAGGTTGTCCCTTAGGAATACCAATTAAAACTAATAATCACTTGCTTTATAGGACACCTATAAATCATTTTAGCATTTAAAAAAAATATCTTGTATATATTATATATATATCACACTTAATTAATCGATTAATTTAATAGTTTTTTCTTGCTTGAGTGTTACTCGAGGGCTATAATGGTGTATACTCTCCTCCCTATGTCCTAGTAGTGAGTCTTAGAGGATTGAAAACCACTAATAAACCCTCCCATTTTTATTTCTAGGGTAAATTTGATGTGGAATTCACACCCATGCACTTGCCATAGTCTTAGGGGGATAGTGACCATAGATTTCATCACCATGCACTAATTTACACTATGTTATGACAGAGTATAAATATTAGGAAGATATGTCATTAGGATAAATGGTTGACCCCATACAAGTATTTTGTGAAGGGGAAGATTTAATTCTCTAAACCAAGAATTAGACAATATCTACATGGATTTGAGGCCCATATACCTTGCATATATTGGGGATGACCCTAGAAGTATCTGTGTAAGACTAGATTAGGACCTATCAATCATAATAGGTGACTTAATACTAGATTTGGGATCAACTCCAAAGTGACCATCAAGTTTATATGGGGTTGAGAGATTTTGGGTGATTCTATAATGGGTCATCAACCTACAACCTCACTCGTAAAGCCATTAAATAGTGCAATCACCAAGTTACACTCCCACATCAATTTACTAATCCTAGGTTTATGATTTTCTTAGTTGATGTGTGTCATGATAAACTAGTGTTATTTATGAGATGAGTTAGCTTTTACCCAAACCTATACATGGTTATCTAGGTCTCCTATATCATCATCCCCATCTTGTGCATTCTTTATAATCTTTTACATCCTTATTTACTTCATCTTTAGTCATATCTTATATATCCTTAATCTTATATAATATTTTATAACTTATAGATCTTATCATCCTATCTCAGATATATTCTTATCTAGTCTTTGTTAAGCATACGATATAATGAGATGGGGGGTGAATAAGTATATCATATATCTTATAAAACATTCCCTTAACCAAATTCCACTTAATCAAACATTCAAGATATGCAATAAAACTCAAACAATAAACACCATAGAAGATAAAGAGAGACACCAGATAGAACGTGTAAACCCAATGTGGGAAAAACTAGGGAGAACAATCTCAAGTATATGAATGAGCACCAACCCAAACAATATTTGCAAGCACCAACTTACAAGAGCATCAACACAACAAATATTTGTGAGCACTAACCCACAGGAGCACCAACCCCTTTGCTAAGCACCAACCTAGCAAATATTTGTGAGCACTAACCCACAGGAGCACCAACCCCTTTTCCAAGCACCAACCCATCAATAATTCATGAGCACCAACCCAAAGGAGCACTAACCCCTTTGCCAAGCACCAACCCAACAAATATTTCTGAGCACTAACCCACAGGAGCACCAACCCCTTTGTTGAGCACCAACCCAGTAAATATTTGTGAGCACTAACCCACAGGAGCACCAACCCCTTTGCCAAGCACCAACCCAGCAATAATTTGTGAGCACCAACCCATAATAGCACTAACCCCTTTACCAAGGACCAACCCAGAAGTAATTCATGAGCACCAACTGACAAGAGCACCAACCCATTTGCTAAGCACCAACCCAACAAAAATTCATGAGCACCAACCCATAGGAGCACTAACCCAACAACAATTTGTGAGCACCAACCCATAGGAGCTCTAATCCCTTTGCCGAGCACCAAATCAACAACAATTCATGAGCACCAATGCACAAGAGCACCAACCCCTTTGTGTATACCACAAACCTATCTCTCAATGTTGTTATCTCAACAAATGATAGTTCAATACAACATCTATTTCCTCTCTCTCACCTTTTCTCTTCTAATCTAGATATAAAAAATACAAATCATATTCATATCTGACAATTGCTCTTCTAAGCTAGATATTACAATATCAAATCAACCTCTATCTTCCATATTACAAATGTCTTCTCAAGCTTTTATTTATAGCTTTCCAAATGACCTTTGGCCTTCCCCCTTTGTGACCCTTCAATCCTCATGGAAAATGGTGCCAAACTTGTATGACCCTTCATATCCTTACCTTTGAAAAGTGATGTGGTGACCCTTCATGACCAAAAATGTCCTTCCCACTTTTGTCCTTATCTTGGTGACTTTCATATTCCTCAAAGTGTCCCTTCATGAGAAATTGTACCCTTCCTCTTTTATCTTCACTTGGTGACTCTTGGAATTCCCCAAGATGACTCTTCATGGGAAAATGCATCCCATCCTTCTTTTTTCTTTACCCTATGGCTCTTTGACTTCTCCATGGGCCCTTCTTTTGTCTCATATGCAACCAAAAAATATATTCATTAATATTAAATAACTATTAACTCACATTAGCCAAGATATAACTATTACAAATAACATTAAATGCAATGGGGCCTTTATCATCAATAATGCTAGACCTTTGACATCAATGACAATATTTCCAACAATCTCCCCCTTTGTCATTGATGGCAACCTCAATCCTGAAACTACCACATCCTATCACCTGCACATACTATCATATGAAAACATATAATAACTCCCCCTTACTATAGCAACTTATACCTATTCCTTGTACCTATTTTTGCACTTGTACTTGTTATTCTCCCCCTTTGACATCAATGGCAAAGGGCCTACCTGGAGCTAACACTTATCTCTCCCTCAATTGATGCTAAACATTAATGGTATAAAGTAATAGAAATTACTCCCAACTTCTATCACAAATATTTGAATGTGTCCTTTGATTGTGCCTTTGAGAATATATCTAATAATGCATATTAATCTTTACCTATCCTTTGAGAATCTGAAATCAAATCATTTGAATATTTTCTTCTAACCTCACAACCTTTTTCATGAAACTTTAATATATATCCCTGATCACATATTTGACTAACACTCAATAGATTATGCTTAATACCTTTTTCATACAAAACATTCTTCGTCTTGGTTCTATCATAATCCAAACTCAAAGTACCTTTTCTAGCTATCCTAGTAGTGGTTTTATCTTTGAATCTCACTGTGCCACCATTGATCTAATTTAATCTTATCTCTTGTCATATGCCTCGAACATCCACTATCAATGAACCATGGATGATCTTTATTTCTTACATGCAAAACTATTTGTGCCAACATAGAATCTTCAGGTTGTTTCTTCTACCATGAACATGTCTGAACCTTCTTCTTAATGAATGGAGCTTTGAAACTCTGATCCTTCTTCTTGATGAATGAAACTTTGAAACTCTGATCCTTCTTCATTGAATCTACATGAGTATTCTTTTCCTTCTTTCTAAAACTATTAGCTCTTTTTCAACATTGTAATTTCTTGTGACCATAATCATTTGAAACACTTTAAAACTTTTAAACACTGCATATGCAAGAATCATTCTAATAGCCTCAAACCATAATACTGATGCAAATTTTTTTTCAAAAATCTATTCCCTCAAAAGATATACAAATTAATCTACCAACTTACCTTCTTGTCATGCAACATAGCCAAGACCGAATAGCATCCACCATGCTTCAATTTTTCTTAAAAGTGTCTCTTTGAAGCCTAGAAGAGACACCCCACACAAAAGGGTCCTAGAAACAAATCTAAGGATATTCCCACATCTCCTTTATTTCTTCCTTGATCTTCTTGTATTTTTATTTTAGAATCCATTTAAGCATGTCTAACCTTTTTGACTTACTAACCTCAACATTTATAATGTTTTTCATCTTCTCAACTTTTGTAACTATCTTATCTTGACAAAACTCATGCTCAAATGTAACAAGATATTCTACACAAGCCTTCCTATTTGATTCTTTATCTACTATAACAAGTAATTCATTTTCACTCTTAAACTCAACCTGATCAACCTTTACTATCTTAGGTCTCCAAAAATTAATTTGACTCTTCTCATATCTTTTAGGGGCTCTTTAACCTTTGACATACTTTGAAGATCTCTTTACTTGTTTTAGACATAATTTAGCAATATGGAAAACCTTATGACAACAAAAGCAAACAACATTTTTCATACCTTTTTCTTGAATGTGACTGAGATCTCCCTTTGACTGATTGCTTCTCCTCATACAGTCTCTTCCCCTATGACTAACATGATGACAAACAAAACAACAGCCATGAAAATAATTTGACAACTTGAAAGCATTGGGCTGCCTAATTGGCTTCTTTGATTTTCCTTCAAAACCTAAATCCTTTTTTCCTTGGACTAATATTTCATGATCTTTCTCAACCTTGATTATAAGCTTCTCATGATTATCCTTTAAAGAACCTAACTCAGCCTTCAACTGATTACACTCTTCTTCTCTAACTGATTCTTAAGATCCTGAATAAATATCTTATTCTCTTTTACTTCAATGGCCAACTTAGAATCCAAGACACACACCTATTCTTTAAGAGCCTCAACCACAGATTTTGACTTTTGATTCTCCTTCTTTAGTTGCTTGTCCATCTTATACTTTTCTTTGATCTACCTTCAAGCTGTTAAACCCTTTCTAAAGGAACCTACTTTAATACCAATTGTTAAGCATGCGATGTACTGAGAGGGGGGGTGAATTAGTATATCATATATCTTATAAAACATTCCCTTAACCAAATTACACTTAATCAAACATTCAAGATATAAAATAAAACTCAAACAATAAACACCACACAAGATAGAGAGAGACACCAGATATAACGTGGAATCCCAATGGGGGAAAAACCATAGAGAACAATCTCAAGTATATGAATGAGCACCAACCCAAACAATATTCACAAGCACCAACTTGTAGGAGCACCAACCCCTTTGCTGAGCACCAACCCATAGGAGCACCAACCCCTTTGCCAAGTACCAACCCAACAATAATTCATGAGCACTGACCCACATGAGCACCAACCCATTTTCCAAGCACCAACCCAACAACAATTTGTGAGCACCAACCCATATGAGCACCAACCCCTTTGCTGAGCACCAACCTAGAAGCAATTCATGAGCACCAACCCATAGGAGCACCAACCCCTTTGCCGAGCACCAACTTAGCAACAATTCATGAGTACCAACCCATAAGAGTACCAACCCCTTTGCCGAGCACCAACCTAACAACAATTCATGAGCACCAACCCATAAGAGCACCAACCCCTTTGTGTATACCACTTACCTATCTCTCAATGTCTCTATCTCAACAAATGATAGTTCAATACAACATCTCTTTTCTCTCTCTCACCTTTGCTCTTCTAAGCTAGATATAAAAAATACAAATCATATTCATCTCTCACAATTGCTCTTCTAAGCTAGATATTATAATATCAAATCAACCTCTATCTTCCATATTATAAAGGGCTTCTCAAGCCTTTATTATATCTTTCCAAATGACCTTTGGCCTTCCCCCTTTGTGACCCTTCAATCCTCATGGAAAATGGCACCAAACTTGTATGACCCTTCATATTTTTGCCTTTGAAAAGTGATGTGGTGACCCTTCATGACCAAAAATGTCCTTCCCACTTTTGTCCTTATCTTGGTGACTTTCATATTCCTCAAAGTGTCCCTTCATGAGAAATTGTGCCCTTCCTCTTTTGTCTTCACTTGGTGACTCTTGGAATTACCCGAGATGACTCTTCATGGGAAAATGCATCCCATCCTTCTTTTTTCTTTACCCCATGGCTCTTTGACTTCTTCATGGGCCCTTCTTTTGTCTCATATGCAACCAAAAATATATTAATTAATATTAAATAAATATTAACTCACATTAGCCAAGATATAACTATTACAAATAACATTAAATGTAATGGGGCCTTTATCACCAATAATGCTAGACCTTTGACATCAATGACAATATTTCCAATAGTCTTATCATTATACTTAATCCTCATCTAGTCTTACCCCATCTAGACAAATCCCATCTTACTTGGTCTTGAATTTTTATCCCAAAATACATATAGTTGGATTTTTAGGTCACATAGTTGTCCAAACCATACCCACATAATTAATATTAACCCTAGTAATCATTGCATCACCACCCTTAATTACATAATCTTTGATTCGTTTATTTATTCCTATCTATCCTTCATCACATAATCTTATACCCATCTAACCTTGGGTAAATTAGTCTAATACTTTAGTTAGTCCTTTCATTATCCTTAAATATCATCCTATTACTCTACTCCACTATAATTTATTTCTATCACCTACCACTTTATCATATTTCATACTTAGTCAATACCCTATTAATATCCTATCACTTTTTTAGTCTTAATCTAGCATCCAATCATCATCAATCCAGTTATCTATAATTTAGTCATCTTGCCTATTCATAACTAGAACCCATCTAATAATCATCTTATTATTTTGAATGTATGCACTAGTCAAATCCCCCATCTTTTACTATCTTGGACAATAGGCATTGAAAATAGATTGTTATCACCTATTATACTATCTCTTTGAAATCTTATCCCAATCTAATATCATAATCTATTTAATATATCTTGTCCTCATCATCACCTCTCATACTAGCTCAAGCATTTAGACTTACTTTATCTGAGGATCAATATCTTTATATAATCCCTAATCTACCTTCACATAATCTATTTTCCATACACCCACATGGATTTAGACCCAGTTCTTGTCAAACAATACCTATTGGCCAACAAGGATGATATCCTTTTGTGGACCCTAGAAATGGATGCCTACCTAACTATAGACCTTGATCCTATCAAGCCCAAAATAATGTCCCATGTTCTTCCCCATTAACAATCCCCATATAAACCTAGCCCACATGCTATCCCACCATGATAAACCCCATTGTCTATTCATCATAACCATATTCAATATAAAAGTGATAAAATCACCCTATTTAATGAATATATCGTTAAAAATAAAAATGAATTCCTTTTGAGGCTAATGGAGATGAGTTCCCATCTTTCTAATTATTTCAATCCCTTAAACCTAAGGTCACCCACAATATAAGTGCCTCCTCAACCCTTATCTACATCTAATTATTATGATAACCAATCCCATTCCAATCCACCATCCACTAGTCCTAACCCTAGTCATAACCTTTTTTATCCACAGCTTACCTTGTTTAAAAATTATATTATTTAAAATAATGATAAAATCTTATTATGGCTCCTTGACATGGCTGCCCAAATTCCCAAAGGACTTGACCCTAATCAGATAACCTTACCTTTAATTCATACCCATCTATAGTTGAATCCTCCATCTACCAATTATAGTCCATCAAAAATATACCATCATACTAGCAAAGAGAAGCTTATCTTGCTAACCTCATCTAATTCATGTTCATATCCTAAACAATATCACACACCACAATCCCCCTACATCATGAAATCACTGTCACATTCTTCACCATCTAACACTATAGACAAATAATATACCCCTCTCCCAATATCTATGGAAGCCATATTTTGGAAGCTAATGGTTATAGGCATGATTGTCCACTTGAAAATAAGACATCTGATCTATCTAAACATAGGCCATCATGGTATCAACAAGAATAATTTTGTATATATAATAAAGTACCTGGGTATTCTATTTATATATGTCACCCTTTTAGATATTATATCTAAAAATTTATTAACAATGGTGACATTAAAATTTAGGGTGAATGAAATGCATCCATGCCTAAGAATGTGCAAAAGGGGTATGTTAAGCCACATTTCCTAATCATAGTCAATATTCTTCCCTACTTAATAAAGTTCATGATCATAATCCTTGTCATACCATAACCACCCTAGATCTAATCATCCAATATCCTATCCTCATCAAATCTCACATCTTCACAAATTTAATAAGCATAAATCATTCCTTTATAAACCTAAGGAGAAGAAGGTACTTGTAGCTAATAATATGGCTACTATCATAAAATAATCTATGGGGTACATCACCTTATCAACATCCCTATCAGAGTTAATATCAAAATGGCCATCTACATCAGAGTGGTCAGGATCATATCCAACATCAACATATGAATTAGAATCCATGTTAGCAGCATCATCCCTTTTAGAAAATGAAATTCATGCTAACATCTGTCTCTTTGAAGATGTCTCTCAATTGAATATTGACAAGTCATAAGAAATGACTCTTCAGTCATCTCAAGATGATGAAGTTATAACACAAATCTTGGATGCTATATCAGACCATCAAGAAGGATATGAATTGACTTTAGATGTTTATTATACAAAGATTCTTAGTGATCCTTTCAAAAGTCTTGAAGACACTTTATACAACATTGAGGTTGGGTCTCTTAGTATCTTTTAGAAGGACTATGTTGCCCATCATACCCTTAATCTACCCCTTTCACCACCCATCCCTAATCATTCACCTAATGTTAACAATCTCTTCATCCCACTCCCCAAATGGGACAAAAAAGAACATGCATCATTGGATTCTCCTCATCATGTAATATTGTATGCCAAATTACAAGGATCTAAGTTAATAATCAAATAATCAAACCAAATAATCAATTTAGTTTAAGTCAAGAAGAATTTTGTAATCATGCAATTCAAAAAGCATCATCCCCTAGTAAAAGTATCCTTAAAGTATTAGGGGACCATCAATGTCAAACTAATCATCATCTATCAATTCAAAGGTCAAAGTCCTCTAGTGAAGCCCAAACTCAAGAATTAGGGGAAAATCAAAATCAAAGTAAAATAAAATCACCAAATCACAACAATATCAAAATTCATAATTCCAATCATCTAGATAAAAAGAGGAAAGAAGCTAGAGAGTCTTGGATAATTTAAGTTCATTTATCACATGGAACAAATAAAAAATGTCCCCTCTAACATATCCAATAATGTATGTAGCTATGTAACCCATTTTTTCTCCACTTCCATCAAAATTATTCATCATAAACATATCACTCATTCACATTCTATACTCCACCATCAAAATAAAGACACAATCCCATTCATACCAAACCTTGAATCCCTAGGAAACACTATCATCTCTTGTAAAGGTTAAAAAGATAATTAGTTGAGACATATGAAGGACATTAAATCAAGAATCAATGAATATCACAATGAAATGAATAAATCCAACATCAACAAGATTATCCTTACATCACACATCTCTAAAATTGGAGTCAGTTGAAATATAAATAAAGTATTTGTAATCCTTCATCTCGCCCACCTCTAATAAATCAAGATTCCCCAAAAAGTCAAAAAGAAAATAAAATAAAAAATCATTCATCTAATGTCAAAACTAGTCTTCTAGAATCTTGGGCTAGTGCTATGATGAAAATTAGTTTTTGACATCATTGTAAAATAATCTATTATCTGCATTATGCCTCAAAACTTGGGGGCAAATCCATTTCATATCCCTTATCAATCCCCTCCATGTCATCCTTGTATATCATATCCATTTGTACATTGTTCCTATCCATCATTTATACATCATATTACATCCTATTATGTCAATCCTCTCTTCTAGTCTTGAATTTTAGATGTGAATATGTCTTGACAAATGTTCTAGAATCATCTTGGCATATCCTTTAATGGGCACTCATGAAACTAGATATTTGGTTACCTCATGATGTGTTCATTGGTAATCCATAGTCTTCATACCCTATTCAACATCATCATCATAATCATCATCATCATCATCATCATCATCATCATCATCATCATCATCATCATCATCATTTTTTCATCCCATCTATTAATCCATCCATCCTCATCCAAGTTTCTAGTCTTGGTATTCCCTTTTCTAGTAACACCCTTTATATAGTGTACATACATATTTATAAAAAAGACATAATAGATTGCTTAGACTATGATGAGCCTTATTACAATAATTATAAATTGATAATAGACACTCATCATTTATCATATCCTCTATCATCTGCATAATCATCTTCATCCCATCATAAATTTGATCATCTTAGTCCACTCATACCATATCCAATCATTCCTCCAATTCCTTTATCATTACAAATATATCCTCTCATCAATCATATGCAATATTTTTAATCATCAAAAATCTCAAATTTAGTCTCAATCTAATCCTCATCACACCTAACAACTAATGTGTCTAAAAATCAACATCATCTTATTATTCTTATCCATCATCATCATCCTCTAATATAATTTGAACTACACTGGCTTGAGTCATTTTCATACTATGTAGGTAGTAATCAATCACATGGTGTGCATAAGGTCAACTCAGCCACCTTTCCCCCTTTCCTCTACCTAATCATCCTTATCCCAACATCATTTAATAACCCATATTTAATCATCTAATCCAACCATATATCATAAACATATAGTCATTTCTCTTAGAACTTTTATCTTAATAATCTAACATCTCATCATTTATCCTAGTCCAATGTTTGATTCACATTCTCTATTTGTTCACTAATATGTTTGATAGTAATCATCATCCTCCTCATCTAATCTATCTTATCATCTTATCACCTAGTCATAACTACATTAGCCTGAGGTATTTTTAGAATATATAGGGAGCACTTGGCCACTTTTTAGTTCCCATGGATAGTGATGTAGGGGAATCTTAGGAATGCCCAAGATTTGGTCTAATAGTCATGACAATGAGTCAAATTAGAATTAGAATTCTAAACTAGTTTTCTTACCTTTTTGGTCTAATTTGAATTTTTAAATGTGTAATGAGGGATTAAGAGTGTTTTAGTTGGTCTAAATTAGTATTGATGATATATAAGTGATGAATAATGTTGTAAATAAATCTACAATGTCTCTTTAAAGATTCTAGGTTGGTTAAGAGTCAATAAGTCAATTTTAAGGGTGAGGTGGTAGTCATGTTGTTTACCACCCTGCATGGGTCTTGAGGGTATTGGGAGTTTCTTGATTTAAGAAACCAATATATATATATATATATATATATATATATATATATATATATATATATATATATATATATATATATATATATATTATTTTAATATTTTTTAAACTTATACAAAGAATATATAGAATTTTTTGTCTGTAAAAAGGATGAGATGAATAAAACAAGGTGGACAAGACTGATAGAGGATGAAGGTCTACCAAGATGCATGTAGGACTGTGTAAGTCTAGTTTATGTATGAAATAAAATCAATAAATAATGTTATATTGAAGAAATATTTTATTATTACTATTTATGTTCATATGTACTAAGTTATTTATGTGATATAGATGCAAGTTATGCAATTGGAGGTGATTCGAGAAAGTTACAGGTTTGTTATACCCTATTTTGATAGCACAATCAAATAATCTATGTATGCTTATGGTAATCATGTTGGAAGAAATAATGAAGTGTGGAATTATTTACAAGTGTGATTTAAGTTTAATTCATTTATGTTTGAGAGATATACTCAAAGGAATAGAGAAGAGAGACCCATGTTCAAGAAAGTATTGTGTAGACCATGTTCTGAGTGTTTTTTTAGTTTACTATAGATTATGTTTTGAGGATTATGTAGACACCAAAATTATGTCACACAAACATGTGTAAATCCCTATATCAAAACCCCCCTTAAGCCCATTTTAATAATAATAATAATTAATCTCCATAACCCATATTTTTACCCCTCACACATTTCATTAATTTAAAATATTTAATTAAGTTAATTTAAAAATCCTATTGCCACCTTACCTGGCCACCTCACCCTATGACTAATTCACACTTGATGAGTCACCTCAAAACTTGGTTCCCTCATCCTAACTACCCAAGACCTATTACCACTTCCAAACTAAATTCATAAGCAACTACTTCCTTCCTAACCTCTAATTTTTACCATTTTATAATGGGTATCACACTTGGCATGAATAAAAATAGAAAATAGGACAAAAATAGCAAGGTTTACCTATTATAGGGCCATCGACATTGGTCAACCCATGACTGGCATTAGTGGGATCATCAACATCATCAATATAAGCCAAACTCCAACCTATAGTTCAAGTTAGCAAAAGTTAAGAAAATCAATTCTTACTCTCATTCAGGCTCTCAACATTCTATTTTTTGACATCCAAGCTTACAATCACCCTACATAAGTCAATCACAATCAACAACTGAGCTCTTGAGGACCAACAACACTTGCTTGTTCTCTCTATTTAGGCATTTAAGTTTGGAATCCCTCATAGGAATCATCAACATAACACTTATCATTTAGTGACCACCATAGCTAAGTGCATCATTGATATTGTAGGCCATTTAAATATTTATTTTGTTATTTATTTATATCTACTCTGCATTACTTTATGCACTTCTGATTGTACCCCTGTAAGGGAGTTACAAAGATTCCTTTCTTATTTCCCCTTAACCTGACATACCAAACCTCTAACTAGACTTAACCAAGCCATAATCTCCCTCTCATAACTCTCCCAACCTCCCTAACCTAATCCAAACCATTTATCAGACCTGAAAAAGCCTTATGTAAGCTCCTAGATAGTTATTGCCCCTATAGACCTCAACAACCTAACTGACATCGATCACCTCACTATCAACCTTAGTAATATAACTGATATCAGTCACTCCCCTACCAACATCGATGACTATAGATTCCCTAGCCTCTTCAAAACTTACCTAGATAACTTCTAAAACATAAATAGAGTACATCACTTGCACCCTGTCACTCTTTGTTATGTATAAGTTGTTAATAACAGTAATATTATCTTCTTTTCACTCTCTCTTTACCTTTATTTCAATTATTTATTATTATTTTGAGTCTCAATAGTGGATTTTCATCTCTAGGTAAGTTACACACTTCCTAGAACAAGTGCATAGCTTGGCAGCCCACTCATTAATCTTCTAACAAATATCTTATGGTAGTGCTTTCTTATTTGAAGGTATTCCTCCCCAACCAAACATGAGTGCTCACAACATCTAGATATGGTGTACAAACCAAAATTGGGTTCATTCTAATCACTTATTCCCATCCTTCTTTCTATTTTCCTTTAGACTTAAAATAAACAAAATTTAGTGAAACATTTATGGCATGCCCAATCGGACCCTGAAGTTTTTCTTGGGTTCATTTCTTGTTTTAAACATTCATATAGGTGCATTATAGTGAAAATTTCATTTCTTCCACTTCTTCCTTCTCTTTTCTCTTAAAAATGAAAAATTTAATATCATATTCTCTATTTAAAAGGCATTAAACTAAAATTTTCTCCTTGCCTCTAAAAGCAATTTGTCATTTTCTTTAAAAAAACAATATATTATTTACTTCTTCTTGCATACACATTAAGATAGTGAAATTAATAATCTATTCTTATTTCCTCTCTATTTTCATTCAAATCTAAACATTTCAAATTTGGGTTTAAAACTTACTACAATTCATAGTTTACTTGTTGCATATTAACTCACTTAGTTAATTACAAGTATTTTGAATAAATTGTAGTACACCTATGTTACACAACCAATTCACATTCACATAATCAAGCATCTAAACTCACCTAAGAAAAATCCCATTAGGATTTCATCACTTGGTGGATCACCTTACCCTACCTAACTATCCTACTTGGATTTCACCACCAATGGGAGAATTGACTCCATTCTCTAGTGAACTATAATCTCTAGATAGAATGTATATTTTGGCTAAATGACCTGGCTTAGCTCTAGTTTCATGAAGTGTGAAGAGCAAGCTCCTATAACAAGCCACATAATTGGTATAACATATATTTCCTCTTGAGTACCAAAAATAAACTAAAACCAACTCTAGATTGCTTTCTAGAACCTTCGATAACCAAATTCTCATCTCATTATCTAAGGCATAAGCCAACACAAGACTAAAATAGTTGGTTGAATGTTCTTTTTATACTTTTGTTTTTCCTTCTGTATCTTTGAGTTGGTAAAGATGTTTTTCAATTGATTCATAGAATCAATACTATTTCGAAAAACTTAGTTTGTATAACCTATTATCTCAAGTTTTTTGAGTGTTATTCCTTCTTACACAGACCTTTTACATCCACTAATTTACCTATTTTCAGGATCTAATTTCTTAAAACATTAGATTTTCTATTTGTTAGGATTTCATAGTGATCAACATCAGTTAACCCTATAGTTATTAGTAGACCTACCAACATCAATTACTCCACTGATGTTGGTGAATAGTTCTTATTGATATCAGTCACTTACCTACCGATGTTGATGACTATGTAGTTTCATTTTCTCAAAACAACAAGATAAAATAACCCATTCACCTGCACTTACACTTGGTTTTTATTTATTCTATTTCAAATAAAGAGTATTAAGACTATTTAAACCTCATCTTACATGGTATTGACATGATCTCAAGAAACAATTCTTATCAATTATGCAAGCTAGCAATCTCTTCTGCCTTCCCCTCTCACTTTTACTTCTATCATGGAGCATACTTTAGATATAGAGCATACTCCCATACCTAAAAAAATTCCCATTTTTCTTGAGGGAGATCAAGATTTTGATAAATTTCTTGATCATAATATGGAAGCCCTTAAACATTACCTTGTTATGAGCCAAAACTATAATTCTTTGGGTGACCCAATCTATGGTATGCCAACCTCTTTAATGGAGATAAAATAATTTTAAGTTCCCTACAGTATTTTACCCATGGTTATCCAAACCACAACTTTGATAAGTAACCCACCTATAAACAATGTTCAAAATATGGCATCTCTAATTTCCCAATCCTATCTAAACCCTAGTGTAACTTCCCTACTTTCATAACCATAACCAGTTTAGCCAATTTACACCCCATTCTAGAATTTAATGGTACCTATTCCATCTACCCTCACACCTATAATTACCTAAGTTAGAACTTAACCTTCATTTAGTCTAACCATGCCAATAATCTAACCTATAGTAACAACAACCAACGAAGGCATAATCTCCAACCAAATGGGACATGTCCCTTTTCTTTCCACACCTCAGCTTATGACTCATTATCCTTATGTTTCCCTGACACAACCTCAACAAGATATGTCATACCTCCCTTTACTTCTTATTAGCTTCCTTATAACTTAGGAGGTATCCCCCCAAGTAATCCCCCTCTAGACCTCATTAAGATGCTAATGGGTAAGATGTCTAATCTAGAGACATCCATTTCTATTTCAAAGAATGTATTATATTATGATTAGATATTCAATGAACCAATCCATCCTTTTATTCCTATTTTACCTTATCCAACTCAATGGTAACTCCTTAAATTTACTCATTTCTAGAGTAAGGAGGACCCATAATAACACTTATGAACATTTAAACATGCTTATTATTTAATAGGACATGATGATGTCTTACTACTTCACACTTTCCCTATGTCTCTTTTTGGTGCTACCTTGGATTGGTATAACTCTATACCTCAGCATTCCTTTTTCTCATTTACCCAACTTACACAAATATTCCTAGACCATTTCTCTATTAAAATTTCTTAGAAGATTTCTATAATGGACCTTTATTTTACTAGATAATTTGATGATGAATCTATTACATATTTTATCGCTCATTAGAGAATCTTAATCAATCAACTCTCTTCCTTACCCCAACTTGAGCTTATTGAGATCTTCTCAAGGGCATGTGCTAAGCACATCTCATCCACACTCTAGGTATAAACTTTATGCACATTTGATGAAGCTTCTATAATGGCATGGAAACTCAAGGTTCATGATATAAATGAAGGCAAAGTCAAGCTACATTGTAAGAATCCAAATACCAAGTCAAATGACTCCTCCTCCTATAAAAATTCTCGCTCTGACCAAAACTATAAAGGTTCCACCAATGCAGTGGTCATTAAGTTAGCATCTTCCATAACCACAATCCAATCCAATTCCTTGACTTCTCAAAATATGACCAATCAATTCCAACAATAGTATGAACAAAGACAATGCACTCCCATTGGGTAATCAATACATCTATCTTAGAGAATTATTGCAACAAGGTGTCATAACCCTTCCTTAGATTAACCTCCTATATAATTTGACCCTTCTTGTCTGATCCCAACCTGGTACAAGGAACATGAGTTTTGTGGTTACCATCAATTTAAAGGCCATAACTCTAATAATTGCAAGACACTCAAGAACATTATTCAAGATATGCTTGACAGAGGTGAGCTCATCTTGGATAATCCTAATGCACCTCCTAATCAAAGTATGGACATGTTCAAACACCCTTTTCCTAACCATTCACCAAATGAAAATATTATCCATTCCATAACTAACTTAGGTGATAATAATATCCATATAGTTAATGTGGTCTTTCCTTTATCTTCAGTTCAACCTACCCCTCAATAGGAGACATCTATTTCATTGACTCCTCCCCCACATTTCATGGTATCTATTTTTCCCATTCTTCCTCCTCAATTATAAGAGCCTATTTCACTTATTCCACTCCCTTGAGAGGAAAATCCTCCTTTACCACTCTTTTTACCACCTGAGGAGCCTATAATGTCAATTTTGTTTGCACCCATATTACCTATACTCTTACTGCTTGAAGACCGCACCCTACCTATTCCTCAACCACATGTTGAAGGGAACATCATCTTATATTATACCCTCTTGAGGAACCTTCTTCCCCTACTTATCCTCCACCTATAGATAATAATGCCCCACCTAGCTCATCTTTGCACCTAGAAGAGTCCATATCATCTACTGCCATAATAGATGAGAGACCTATTGTGCCTACTCCAATTCCACCACTCATACCCCTTCTTTTACCTATGGAGGATCATACTTTACCCATGACAGACCCACATGTTGAGGGAACCATAATACCTATACTTTACCCTCTTGAGGAACCTACTTTGCCTACCTCCCCTCCACCCATGGTAAACCAATTTTATTCTCCCATCTCTGTCTAAGAAGACCCCATTAAGGTTCTTTCTCATCTTTGGCCTAAAGTAGCAAAGACCAACAATTTCCATCTTTCCAAAGTACCACAACCTTCTAAAAACACAATCGTAAGACCTACATCAACTTCATCAAAACCCTTCTCACATTTGGTGAAAATTCTAGAATTTCTTAACTCCACAAAGCTTGATCATGCGGTATTTTAGGACCTTATTAAAAATACATATCCAACATAATTAATGTCAGCCTTTACCACCAACCCCCTTACTACCCTTTACCCTAAGGTCTTTGACAAAGCTAGAGCTTCTTCACCAAAAGCAACTAAAGTTTACCCGTCTATGTCATAACCCTCACCCTCACAGGAATTTGTTACATTAAATTAGTTTAGGCCCTTAGGTGTACACTTGTTTCCAATTTAATTTATCTATAGGCTAAATTAGATTTAACTCCTCAACCACAAGTTAGAGTTTCTCACCCTAAAATATAGAAGAATGCTAAGCCCACTAGATCTCATTGATCCCTTCTTCAAGCCTCAACTTTACCATCCATTTTGGGGCCATGCCCTTCTAATTTAGTTGGAATAACAATTAACCAAGCCAAAAAAATGGTTAAACTAACTCCACTCCTACCTTTTCCATTTAGTGGGCCTCTCACATCTAACACTAAGGAAGTGAAATCAAAACATGTAACTCCACTATCACTAAATAAGGAACCACATAAAATTACCTTTTTAACACTGAAACAAAGGAAGGTGTCTACTTATGTTAGCACAAAGGTGAAATCCCACTTGTAGGATATCAAAGTTTTTTCTTATGTTAGTTATTACACCTTATAGTCCTCTTATAATAAATCCATCTTAGTTTGATGATACATAAGTGTGTTTATATCATTGTTCACTTAGACATGATACTGAGAGTTGTAAAGCCCTCGCAGTGGTTATTCAATAATACTTCCATGTTGACACTCTCTTCAATGACACTACCATTAACCTTCATGTTATTCCACCTTTGGAATCTATATTACCTCCTACTATTCCACCTAGATGTAAACCTAAATATATTAACCTAACCCCTTTACCACCTCCTTCACCAAAATTTCAAATCAACATAGTCAATGAGGCCACATGGTCACAAAACCAAAAAGATAAAGTAAGGAAAAGGTAACTAGTCCTTGGGCCCATCCCTTCATGAAAGAAACTCCCTCTACTAATCCCAAGATTTTCATCTTGGGTGTTCCTAAAACAACATCTTTAGACATTATTCAAAGCTCAATGGTGAAATAGCTTAACCAAACTCTGGTGAAAATTTCTTTGTATGAGTTAATCCAAAACTCATCCCAACACTGTCAATCTTTTATTAGTGCTTTACAAGTGATTGAGGTACAATCGAATGATCCCAAACCTCTTGCATTTTTGGTTGGCTCTCTTAATTATATCTCCCTAATTTCTTTTAGAGATTCAAAAACTCCACTTCAACACCGTAAAGATTAGGATTCTTCCCTTTTTATTACCATATATATTGATTTAATTCATATAAAGAGAGTTATGATCAATGGGGGAGTTAGTATTAATATTATTTCCACATATGCCTATAAACAACTAGCCCTTATTGACAATTGCATGTCTCAAACTGATGTGGTACTCCATTCCTTTAATGATACTATAGCTAATATGATGGGCACTATTGTTTTACATATTCGTGTAGGTCCCCACATAATTCCTGATCTCTTCTTTTTTGTGGAAGGGGAGTTTTAACATAACATACTTCTTTGATGACCTTGGATACGTGCTATGGCATGTGTACTCTCAGCTTTGCACCATTGTGTCAAGTTTGAACATGATGGACAAGTACATGTTATACCTACTAACCCACCTATGTTTAAAACATGTAACATGACCTATAATACAAATGATGTTCTCATCCCATTGAAAACATCATCTTCCTCACATGATGCTTTTGAAGCTTCCACATGCTCCACTCCCACAGTTACACAAATACCAGTAACATAAATTCCTAATAAAGATCCCATGGAGGAAACCTTTCAATGTTTGACACTTGGTGAATATCATTTTTTTATATTCAACATGTTATATACTCCATAATAGTATGGAAGGCTTCACATGCACCCAAATTATGATCCCTATATTGGGATGGTCATCCCTTATGGGCCCCCTAACCTTTAAACCAATTTCACATATGGGGGAATTGATTAAGCTCCCACTATCAAAAATCCATCTTCTTTGCCACAACCATTTACCTGTGACTTCTCTTTCTTGAGTAACCCTAGATTCACTCACACCTATCTCTATAGGTGTGCTGAGAAAGGTTTTGGTTTGGGTTATTATGAGTAAAGTGTCCATACACCTATTGACTATCCTAATAGCAACACCATTGAAAATTCCAAAAAGAGGCATGGGGTGGGATATGACAAACCAAATAAACTCACTAAAACCTCCCATGAACCAATTGCCAAAGAACTAGTCTCTCTTTCTCCACCTTCTTCTCTAACATCACCTCTTGAATCAAAAGTATTTATACCTCCTAATTTTTTTTCAAAAAATGCCATCCATTTGGGGCCTCTCACCTATCATCAGGGTAAAGAAACAAGGTCCCTTCCTCTCATTCATCTTGAAATAATTGATATAGATTATCCCACTATTAACACTATCCAATGTCAAGAAGATGATGAAATTCTCACCTACAGGGGTGTTGATGATTCCTATATCCAATGATCATTCCCATCTAAAACACAAGTTATGTTAAATGAATCAACCATTGACATCAACCTACTCTCCCAAGATAACCCTCACATCCTCAGGATTATCCAATCTTTATATTCCTCTAAACAAACTGATTATACCACACTTTTTAATGATTATATCAAAGCGTTTGTTTGGTCTTATAATGACATGCCTGGTATTAAACTCTTTATCATCACCCATAACATTGTCACCAATCAAGATGCTTAAAATATTAAGTAGAAGCTTCACAAAATGCATCCTTGTATTTCTCTCCTTGTCAAAGAAGAGCTCCAATGCCTCCTTTATGTTAAATTTATCTAACCTATCGACTACTTGAAATGGATTTATAATATTGTTCCTACCACAAAAACAATTGAGGGAGTCCAAATTTTTTGTGACTATAATGATTTAAACCTCACCTATCCAAAAGATAATTTCTCATTGCCAAGTATCGACCAACTTGTTGATATGATAGCCGGTCATGAGATTCTATCACTTATGAACAGATTCTTTAGATATAATCAAATCCTAGTCAATCTTGGGGATCAACACAAGACAACCTTTATCACCCCATGGGGGAATTTGTATTATTGGGTCATGCCTTTTGGCCTAAAAAATGCTAGTGTAACCTACCAACATGGCATGACCTACATTTTCCATAATCTCCTAAATAAAATTATGGAATATTACATGGATGACTTACTCATCAAGTCTAAACATTGTCAAGAACAATTGACAAATCTCAAAACCATATTCACTCATCTTCTCCAATAAAACATTTGAATAAACCTAAAGAAATGTGTCTTTGTTGTTCTTTCTCTTAAAATCTTAGGTTTTATTATTTCTCTCCATGGTATCAAGGTCGATCTTGCTAAGGTTAGAGAAATATTATAGATGCCTCTACCTACTAATATCAAACAACTCCACAACCTATAAGGCAAACTTCAATCCATTCACTGTTTCATTTCTCAATTGTTCAATCACTACCAACACCATCTCCTCAAATAAGATGTCTCCTTCAATTAGAGTAAAAATTTCCATGAAGCCTTTGATGTAATTAAACAATACCTCCTTTCGCCACAAAATCTTATTCCACCAAAGGAAAATCAGCCTTTCTACCTATACATCTGTGTAACAGACCATTCTCTAGGTGTTATGATTATACATCGAGATGACCAACATCAAGAGTAGGTGGTTTATTAAATAATCCACACACTTATTGATTATGAGACTCAATATACCGACATTGAAAAAAAAATCCTTACATTGGTCTTTTCTACCTCCAAGCTTCACCTTTATCTCTTAAATCACAAAATGTATGTGGTCACTCATACTGATCCACTCAAATACATGCATTTCAAACCATATTATAACCAACATGTATCTCAGTGGCTCATGATTCTTAAAAAATTTGACTTAGATTTCATTTAGCAAAAATTTATTAAAGGGCAAGCAATCACTAACCAGTTAGGTACTACCCCTTTACCTAACAATCATCCTTTAAACCTTGAATTCTTTGAGAAATCTATTGAAACACTCTCCATTGATGACATCTCCTATCAAATGATGATATGATTTGATGGATATAAATTCCAAAATGGTGAGGGTGTGAGGGTCATTCTTATTCCTCTAGATAGTGAGCCTATGCCTTTATCATGTAAACTAGATTTTGAATGCACTAATAATATGGCTGAATATGAGGCTTTTGCTATGTACCTAGGGATATGATATATTGATGTATATGGGTTGATAGAGATGCTGACATGTGGCACACATCCCCTTAGTTATATGGGTACACTATATTAGGATAATAGAGTAACTTATGAAAGTAGTACATTGGGTAATGGTCGACCTACATTGGATTAGGGGGTTACCCATCCATGGGTTAGATAGATGTATATATATAGGAGATGATTATCATGGTAAGGATATAAAGTAAGTATTGAGTCTTCTATTGTAAGAGGATATTGAAGGTTGTCCCCTCGAAGAGACATTGTGGAGTTATTCCTTCCTAAAGGATTATTATATGGTGTTTCCCTACCTTAAGGGTATTTCTACATATATTGAATATCAAGATCATAACAACTTTTATTCTAGGACTTCAAATAAATCTCTTCTTGGGTAACACATCCATAACCATTTTTGGTGATTCTTAGCTAGTGGTTAACCAAGTTAATGGTTCTTACCTATTGAAAAATGAAATTCTACAGTGTTATAAACATCATGTAGATACACTCTTGGGATCATTTGACTTATATCTCTTGCAAACTATTCCTTGATATAAAAATGATTTTAATGACATGATCACTTCACTTGCTTCACACATACCCTCTTCATCCTCCTCTTCGAGAATCTATGTCACTTTGCATCACTTAACATTACCCTCTTATGTCTCAACTAACATCCTCTTTATTATAAATGTAACAACCAGCCCACAAGACTTATGGTACAAATAAATCTCAGATTATCTTTCCTTCTCTATTACCCCTCTATATCTTTCTAATAATGGGAAATGGGCCTTCATAAAATATGCCACTCATTACACTATACTAGGGGAACTTCTCTATAAGCAAAGTTTTGATGGTCTTCTCCTTAGATGTCTATCTAGTACTGAGACTCCCTTTGTTATTAAGGAAGTCCATGATGGGATTTGTGGTGGGCATTTCAATGGTCACATAATTACTAAACATATCCTTTGGCTTGGCTATTATTGGCTCACACTTCATCAAAATTGTTCTAATTATGTTTGGCATTACGTCAAGTGTCAACAACATACTAACCTCCTTAACATTCCCAATCATGAATTATAAGTTGCTAAAGACTTTTGGCCCTTCTCGCAATGGGGCTTAGATATAATTAGAGAAATTAACCCTCATTCATCACTCTATCATTATTCTATCATTACTTCCACTAAGTACTTCATCGAGTGGGTCGAGGTCATCCCTCTCATCTCCACTAAAGATGACAAAATTATTTACTTCATTAACCATCACATCATCTATCATTTTGGTGTACCTCACAAGATTATAATAGATAATAAAAATTCTTTAAAAGATAAGACTTTTTAAGGTCTTTTTGATGCATTTAGAATCAAATTAAGCTTTTCATCACCATATTATCCCCAAGCTAATGGATAGGCATAAGCTTCTAATAAAACTTTGACCAAAATTCTCATGAAGGTAATCAATGATAGAGGTAAGGATTTGTACACACACATTCCTTTTGCTTTTATGGCTTATTACACTTGCATTTAAACCTATACAGGTGCTACACCTTTTTCATTGGTATATGGGATTGAGGTTGTTTTACCTCTTTAGGTCCAAATTCCTTATCTTTGCATTTATCTACATGACATACTTACTAATGATGACTTTCACCAAGAATGTTTGGCCCAACTTGATTTGCTTGATGAGCACCATCTCATAGCCCTCAACCACCTCCAAATCTATCAAGCACATATCAAATGTACTTATAAAAAAAACTCAAAGAGAAAGATTTCAATATAGGAGATCTCATCTTATAAGAAAACTAACATGTGATGAAAGTCGAGAAAAGCAAATAGGGTAAGTTTTCTCCTAATTGGCTTGAGCCTTATATCATAACTCACAAGTATGGTTCAGGAACTTATCACTTGTCTTCTCTTTAAAGGAGGCCAGAACTTGAGCCTTTAAATGTCTTACACCTACGACCATTATTTTATTAAAATAGCATCAATTTACTTCATATTTAACTTGAGCTAATCCCTTGAGCATCCCTATTACATTCATTTCCCTTCCTCTTCACCCTTACTCTTACACACTTAGAAAACTTACATAGTGGTATGGTTTTATCCTCATAGTGGAAAACTCTTAGGCCTCTATAATCTTATCCATGACTAAAAGTGAAAAAAATGGGATATTTGAAAAATCTATAAAATATCAGGTCATGCTTTTCAATGTAGACTACTCCCTTGAAGGACATCTATTTAAACTTAAAGACAAATTCTTAGACCACTCCCTTGAAGGATGGATAAGCTGAGATATATTGTTAATGGGAAAGACAACTGCAAGAGGCTTCTCATAGCTTTATGTGAACTTAACACATACAAAATCCCATTATAGGATTCGCATATTAATCAACTTACACACATGAAAAAAAAGATTTAAGTCATAGACTTGCCTATATTAGCTCTTGGGTCACCCATAAAAGGGACATATCATTTCTACTTGATGGGTTATGCTACCCAAACATTTTTTCTCCTTTTACCCCTTTTTCCCCTTATACTCTTTTAAGGGACTGTGAAGCTCACTTAACATACAATAAAAATGATGCTTCTCTAACAAACACAATGGTTCAAAGATATAAGACATGAAAGAGGCTCATTTTATAGAGCTTATTTTTGTTCTAAATTATGGTCTTTGTCAATGCATGAGCATTCTATCTCTTTATTTTCCCAACCACATCACATGTCAATATCTCTATTTGAGATGAAGAAACAATGTCATACTAACACTAACCAAGCCTGCTCAATTTATTTTATGCATACACCATCACAAATATGGAAAAATACTAAAATAAACTAAGGTAAACAATCTATTCATTTTAATCATACAACATCACAAATATGGAAAAATGTTAAGATGAATCTAGCCAACCAACTATGCATATACCATCATATAAATGGGAAAGGCTAGTCTAACTCAAATAACATGATCAACATTAACATCCAAATTAACATAGCATAGCATAATCACCATCTATATCATCATCATAATCATAATAAACACATCTCAAATAAACACATGGCAATAAATGAACATCTCATATATATAATATGTGATAAAAGTACATGTTCATCATCTACATCATTATAACATTATAAACTCTCTCATAATGTACATCTCATGTCTTCAGCTCATAGGCTAGTATACATGTAACATATATAATTAAAAACTAATAAAATTTAACACTCAGGGTCCTCAAGGTTGTGCACATGGTCATGAGGAAGTAGTGTCATCACCACTCTCCATCTATCTACGTCTACATGAGATAGAAGCTATCACATGTTACATTAATATATTCTACTCTATGAACTCTAAATATCTTTGTATTTATGATAAATCTCTAATCATCCTCTCATAATAAGAAATCTCATCTAGGGTAGTAGAATATCTTGCCATAGATACTATCTATGAAGGACTCATAACACCTGATGATGACCTAGCCTATACTAGTCCTTGTGGTCATGGAGGAAGAGGAGTAGCCTAGCCTCTTACTCTTATATTTCTCTCTCTACTATCACTATAGTCACCTAAACTTGTAAAAAAATCACCTACCCCTATAGTGTTGTAACCTGACCCTATAGAGCCCCAATCTAACCCTACAACATCACCACTTGCCCTTATAAGGCTAAAACCTTTGCCTAGGCTATTTCTTGAGCCTATACTATTGCATTTTAGGCCTATACTATTGTATCTTGAGCCTATATCACTACATCCACCACTATATGTAACCCTACCCACCATCTTGTATAAGCCATTATACACCCTAGGTCCCCAACACCTGGCCCTACTAGTAGCTCCTCAAAATCTAGCCCATTAGTCTTTTGGGATAATGGTAGGGGTGTCTTTATGTCATCCCTCCTATATCAAGGGAAGGTAGGTAGAATATCCTATAGTAAACCGAACTGATTCTTGACCTATGCCATGGGTACTATCTCTAACTCACTAGCCCATCTCCCCCTAAACCATATTGAGATCTACAACCTAATAAGCTATTCTCCCTACCCTCTTAAAACTAGGTATGTTAGATATAGTCTCCACAAAATATATGTAGGGATTAATCCATTGATCATGCACCTATAATAGGTAGTCTCTCATACCATGCCATCCACTTAAGTCTGTGTCATCCCTTCTCTCCACCATCTAAAGCTAACCCTGAAGCTAGCCAAGATAGTGGTAGGTAATCCTAGTGGTCATGTCACCATGATGTGCTCATACACCTAAAAATGTAGAATATTTCTAACACATAAATTGTATTGCTGTTGTAGCCTCAAACCCCAAAAATCTCTATATAACTATGCCAAAAATACTATCAAGAAAAAATGGTTTATTGCTCAACCATCTATGTAAGCACACCTATCAAAGCAATAAAAAATTTCCCTCTTTCTGCATCTAGTAATGCATACACCATAATCCTAATCATCATGAGGATGATTAGATGATGTTTCTCCTCATTAGCCATATATAGTGTCTCATATGCAAAACTCATAGAGTGGTATGTCACCTCAGTGGCATGCTCTCCATATAAAGTGACCATGTGTATATCATGGTCCTCTCTCAAGCATGTGAAGAGCTCCTCACCTTGGAGTGGCAGCCACAAAATCATATACACATCCTCCTACATCACTATCAACTCTGTAGTTGATAGATGGAAGGCGTTAGTGGTATGATCCCACCTCTCAATCAATGTTATCATAAAATACACATCTCACATGACTTGGTAGTACCACTACACTCCTAATCTCATGGCCACCATAGGCTCCCACTCTTCTAGAGTGACATCCCTCTTCATATGTGTTAATATACTTGACAAATAATCTCATATTGTCAGCTCCATCCTCATCTTCATCCATACACAAAAAATTTAGGTCACATACCTTGTAATATATTCTATTGCTACCTTTTTCCCTTCCCACTAGGAGAACTACATTGGTCTGAGGCCCTAAACTAGGCTATGTAAGCAGCACTCAATCGACAGGGGGTCATTTGAAGTTATCTTGGCTATATACCCACCTCACTAACTACCCTAGGCTTAATTTCCTCTCTCTCTCTACCCTAGGCCTACTTGCCTATCCCAACACTAGGCCCTGTAGCCTATATTATTGACTCTTTACACTATGGCCTATATTTTAAGCCCTAGACCTCTCCAACTATTTCAACTTATCTTTTTTACTAAAACACACCTTTTTAGATTTTTTTTTGAGGTTATGGGAGAACAAAATTTGCCTGAGGCCCTAAAATGGGCTATGTAGGTAGCACTCAGATGAACCAAGGTCTTTTGAGGCTAACTCAGCCATTAGTCTAGTTGTCTACTTCCACTGGAGATCCAAAAACTCATTCTTTATCCTATTTTTCTACTTTTTGGTAGTCATCAACATCGGCATTAATGTCAACATTAGTGCTTTATAGACCTAGGTAATGATTGATGTCGATAGGAAACTACTGACCTCGATGCCATATCAGTTAATGTCAGCCATCCTTGACAATTTCAGTGATTGGTTCAACCCCAGGGCTAAATAACCTAAATAAAACATTAGCCATTACCCTAAAAACATAACCATAAAACCCCCTAACTTATCCTACACCTACCCTAACCTATTTTCTACCCCTCCACTAACATTTTCTTAACCCCACCTCTCATTTAACCTAAAAATTACAAATACCAAATCAAACTAGTGTAGGATCTTACCTCATCTCTCTATCTCCTCTTGGTTGGTAACATTGGCTCTTATTATTTTGCACCTCATGTTGGGTCCCCTCCTTGAGCTTCCATCTCCATCATTCTCAAGCTCTATTTCTTTTCACCAATCACTAAGTTGTAAATGAGTTTGGTTGGCTCCCAAACCCCCTTTTGTTGGGTTTGGTCGACCACCGATGTTGGCATTTTTGACCTAACCTATCAATGTTGGTGCTTACACATAATAACATCAACAACATTGCCCTAGGTTTATTGACGTAAACACTTTATATTATCAATCAATATCATTGAATTTAACCAACATCAACACCATTCCCATAATGTTTTCTCCAACACAAAACCCCCAACATTTCAAACCTTACCCATACACTAGGGCAACTAGAGATCAGATATATCTCCCCAACCATGACAAACCATTTAATATCACTTTAAATATTCATGCATGATGACTTTTCTTTGATATCATGAATATTTCCTTGCTCATTAACCCTTTTATGCCAATCTTGCATTGCTTATCCTCACTGCTTACGCTATTTTGCTATAGTTGGCTATTATGCACATGTAGGTATATTAGGTGTTTCAAATGGCAACTAAGCCCATCCTGTCACCTTTAACCCTTTTATGTTTCCTAGGGGCACTTCCTACCTCAGATATTTGGGACACATTGACCATTAGAGATACAACTTTGATTGTGCATTGGTTATTTCTATATGAGTCCTCCTTAACCTTGCCTATTCTCAACTTTGATGACTATATCTTATTATTGTATACACTTATGAAGTGATACTTAATTCTCTACCATTAACATAATTATCAAACTGGTACTTGATTCTAATTTCTCTTCTATTGATTTCCATTTTGAGGGGGGATACGTCATCCAATACTTGGAGCATCTAACTCTTATTTTTGTCTTGCAACATGTATACATCAAAATTACATCACACAAATGTGTGTAACTCCCTGTGTCAAAACCCCCCTTAAGCCCATTTTAATAATAACAATTAATCTCCCTAGCCCACATTTTTACCCCTCACATATTTAATTTATTTAAAAAATTAAGTTAATTAAAAACTCATATTTCCAAATTATCTAGCCACCTCACCCTATGACTAATTCTCACCTAATGAGTCACCTCAAGACCTAGTCCCATCATCCTAACAACCCAAGACC
Organism: Torreya grandis; assembly: GCA_037957365.1. Lineage (NCBI taxonomy): Eukaryota > Viridiplantae > Streptophyta > Pinopsida > Cupressales > Taxaceae > Torreya > Torreya grandis. The sequence continues at coordinate 2,511,074 of JARHVA010002140.1, forward strand.
TATTCCCACTTCCAAACTAAATTCCTAAACAACTACTTCCTTCTTAACCTCTTATTTTTACCATTTTATAATGGGTGTCACACTTGACATGAACAAAAATAGAAAACAAGCCAAAAATAATAAGGTTTGCCTATTATAGGGCCATCAATGTTAGTCAACCCATGGCTAATGTCAGTGGGATCACCAACATCATCAATATAAGCCAAATTCCAACCTATAGTTTAGGTCAGTATAAATTAACAAAATTAATTCTTATTGTCATTTAGACTCTTAGCATTCTATTTTTGAACATCTAGGCTTACAATCACTCTATGTAAGTCAATCATAATCAACAATTGAGCTCTTGAGGACCAATAACACCTGCTTATTCTCTCTATTCAAGCATTCATGTTCAAACTCCTTCATAGGGACCATCAACCTAGTGCTTATCATTCAACAACCACCATAGCTAAGTACATCACTGATACTAAAGGTCATTTAAATATTTATTATACTATTTCTTTATATCTACTCTACATTACTTTATGTACTTCTAACTATACCCCTGTGAGGGAGTTATAAAGCTTCCTTGCTTGTTTCCCCTTAACCTAACATACCAAACCTCTAAATAGACTTAACCAAGCCATAATCTCCCTCTCATAACTCTCCCAACCTCCTTAACCTGATCCAAACCATTTCCTAGACTCGAGAAAGCCTTTTGCAAGCTCCCAAACAATTATTGCCCCTACCAACCTCAAAAATTTAACCAACATCAATCACCTCACTATCGACCTTAGTAGTATAACTGATATTGGTCACTCCCCTACCAATTTTAGTGACTGTGGATTCCCTAGCCTCTTTAAAAATTACATAGACAACTTTTAAAACATAAACATAGTACCTCGCCTACACCCTATCACTCTCTGCTATGTACAAGTTATTTATAATAGTAATCTTATCTCTTTTTCACTCTCTCTTTACCTTTCTTTCAATTATTTATTATTCTTTTTCTTCTCAAAAGTGGACTACCATCTCTAGGGAATTTTAACACTTCTTAGAACAAGTACGTAGCTTGCTATCCCACTCATTTATCTGCTAACAAACATCTTATGGTAGTGATTTCTTATTTACAAGTAGTCCTCCCTAGATAAAGAGGATTGCTCACAACATCTAGATCTGGCAAGTAAACCACATCTAGGTTAATTTTATTCACTTATCCCCATCCTTCTTTCTATTTTCCTTTAGACTTAAAATATATAATAGTTAGTGAAACATTTTTGGCACACCCAGTGGGACCCTAGAGTTTTCCTTAGGTTCACTTATTTTTCTAAAAATTCATATAGGTGCATTATAGTTAAAATTTCATTTCTTGCACTTTGTACTTCTCTTTTCTCTTAAAAATGAAAAATTCAATATTGTATTCTCTATTTAAAAGGCATTAAACTAAAATTTTCTCCTTGCCTATAAAAGCAATTTGTCATTTTCTTTCAAAAAAAAATAATATTTTCTTTTCTTCTTCTTACATACACATTAGGATAGTTAAATTCATACTCTATTCCTATTTCCACTCTATTTTCATTTGAATATAAACATTTCAAATTTGGATATAAAACTTACTACATTTCATAGTTTGTTTGTTGCATATTAACTCACCTAGTTAATTACAAGCATTTTGAATAAATTTTAGTAAACTTATGTTACACAACCAAATCACATTCATATAAACAAACATCTAAAATCACCTATGAAGAGGCCCATTAGGATTTCATCACCTGGTGGATCACCTTACCCTACTCAGCTATCTTACTTGGATTTCACCACTAAGGGGAGAACACACTCTATTCTCTGGTGGAGTATAATATCTAGATAGAAGGTATATTTTGGTTTAGTGGCCTGACCTAGCTCTAGGTTTTTGAAGTGTAGAGAACAAGCTCCTATAACAAGCCACATACCTGGTCTAACATAGATTTCCTCTTAAGCACCAAAACTAACCTAAAACCAGCTCTAGATTTCTTTCTAGTACCTTTGATAACCAAATTATCTTCTCATTATCTAATTAAGGCATAAACCAACATGAGACAAAAAATTTAATCTCTAGGATTTAATAGTAGCTAGCTAAAAGTTCTTTTTTATTTTTTTCCTTTTGTATCTTTGAGTTGGTAAGGACACTTTTCTATTGATTCACAAAATCAATATTATTTCTAAAAACTTAGTTTATATAACCTATTATCTCAGGTTTTTTGAGTGTTATTCCTTATTACACAAACCTTTTACATCCACTATTTTACCTATTTTTGGCCTCTAATTTCTTAAAACACCAAATTTTCTATTTCCCAGGATTTTATAGTGACCAACATCAGTTAATCCTATTAGTATTGATAGACCTACCAACATTAGTTATTCCATCGACATTGATAAACAATTCCAACTGATATTAGTCACTTACCTATTGACATTAGTGATTATGTAGTTTCATCTACTCAAAATAGCAAGCTAAAATAACCCATTTACTTGCACTCAAACCTAGTTTTTCTTTATTTAGATTCAAATACAGAGTAATTAGACTATTTAAACCTCCTCTTGCATGGTATTGACATGAGCTCCAACCAAAATTCTTGTCAATTATGTAAGCCAACAACCACTTCCACCTTCCCCCTCACTTACAATTCTATTTGGAGCATATTCAGATATAAATCATACTACCAACCCTAACCAAATTCCCATTATGCTTGAGGGAGATCAAGATTTTTCAAAATTTCTTGATTGCAATGTGGCAGCCCTTCAACATTACCTTGTTATGAGCTAAACCCATAATTATTCAAGTGACCCAATCTATGGTATGCCAACCTATTTAATGGAGAAAAACTTAGTTTTAGTTTCCTCTATAATTTTACCCATGGTTACCCAAAATACCACTTTGATGAGCAACTAAATATAAATAATGTTCAAAATGTGGTATCTTTAATTTCCCAATCCCACATAAAACCTAGTATAACTTCCCTACTTTCACAACCATAACTAGTTCAACTAAGTCACACCTAATTATAGAATTTAGTTATGCCTATTCCATCTACCCTCACACCTATAATTACCTATGTTATGACTCACTCTTCATCTAGTCTAACCATGCTAATAATCCAACCTATAGTAACAACAACCAACTATGGCATAGTCTCCAACCCAATGGGACAAGTCCCTTTTATTTCTACACCTCAACCTATGAATCATAATCCTTATGTTTCCATAACACAACCTCAATAATCTATATCACACACTCCCTCTAATTCATATCAAATTCCTTATAACTTATGAGGTATCCCCCCAACTAATCCCCCTCTAGACCTCCTTAAGTTGATAATGGACAAGATGTCTAATCTAGACACATCCATTTCTGGTTCAAATAATGTATTATCTTATGATCAGATATGTAATGAACCAATCCATCCTTCTATGCCTATTTATCCTTATCCAAGTCAATGGGAACTTCACAAATTTACTCATTTCTAGAGTAAAGAGGACCTGCAATAGCACTTATGAGCATTTAGACAGGTTTGTTATTTAATAGGACATGATGATGTGTTACTACTTCACACTTCCCCTATGTCTCTTTCAGGTGCTACCTTGGATTGGTATAGATCTATACCTCAGCACTCCCTTTTCTCATTTACCCAACTTGTATAAATATTCCTAGACCATTTCTCTATTAACATTTCTAAGAAGGTTTCTATAATGGATCTATATTCTATCAGACAATTTGATGATGAGTCTATTGTAGATTTTGTTTCTCATTAGATAAGTTTGATCGATCAACTCTCCTTCTCCTTACCCCAACCTAATCTAATTGAGTTCTTCTCAAGGGCATGTGCTTAACACATCTCATCCAAACTTTAGGTACAAACTTTTTGCACATTTGATGAAGCTTTTATAATCATATGAAAACTCAAGGTTTGCACGATAAATGAAGGTAAAGTCAAGCTACATAGTAATAATCCCAAAACGAAGTCAAATGACTCCTCATCCTTTAAAATTTATCCCTATAACCAAAAGGGTAAAGGCTCCATCAACATCATGGTCATTAAGTCAGCCTCTTCCACAACCACAAACCAATCCAATTCCTCAACTTCTCAAAATTTGACCAAGCAATTCCATTAATGGTGTGAATAAAGACAATACACTCCCATTAGGGAATCATATACATCCATATTGGAGAAACTATTACAACAAGGTGTCATAATCCTTCCTTAGATTAAACCTCCTATACATTTCAACCCTTCCCATCCTATCCCAACTTGGTACAAGGAAGATGATTTTTATAGTTACCATCAAGTTAAAGGCCACAACTCTAAAAGTTGTAAGACACTCAAGATCATTATTCAAGATATGGTTGATAAATGTGAGCTCATCTTGGATAATATTAATGCACATCCTAATAAAACTATGGATGTGTTCAAACACCCTCCTAAGCATTCACCAAATAAAAATATTGTCCAGTCCAAAACTAAATTAGGTGATCATAATATCCATACAATTAATATGGTCTTTCCATTATCTTTAGTTTAACCTACCCCTCAACATGAGACATCTATTTCATCGACTCCACCACATTTTGTGGCATCTATTTTGCACATTCTTCCTCCTCAGGTAGAAGAGCCTATTTCACCCATTCCACTCCCTCGAGAGGAAGAGCCTCGTTTACCACTCTTTTTACCACTTGAGGAGCCTATAATGCCAAATCTATTTGCACCCATATTACCTATACTCTTACCTCTTGAAGACCACACCCTACCTATTCCTCAACCACATGTTGAATGGACATAATTCCTATATTATACCCTCTTAAGGAACCTCCTTCCCCTACATCTCCTCAACCTATAGATATTAGTACCCCACCCACTTCACCTTTGCACCTAGAAGAGTCCATATCATCTACTCCCATAATAGATCAGAGACCTATTGTGCCTACTCCAATTGCACCACTCTTACCCATTCTTTTACCTATGAAGGATCATACCTTACCCATGACTTGCTAGAATGTTGAGGGAGACATAATACCTATGCTTTACCCTCCACACATGGTAGACCAAGTCTCTTCTCCCATCTCTATCAAAGAAGACCATGCTGTGGTTCTTTCTCATCTTTGGCCCAAATTAGTAGAGCCCAATAATTTACCTCTTTCCAAAGTACCGTAGCCTTATAAAAACACAACTAGAAGGCCCATGTCAAATTATTCAAAATTCTTCTCACATTTGGTAAAAAGTCTAGAATTTCTTGACTCCAGGAATCTTGACCATAAAACATTTTGGGACCAAATTATAACTCTATATCCAACACAATAAATTTCAACCTTTACTAATAACCCCCATACTACCATTTGCCCTAAGGTCTTTGACAAAGCAAGATATTCTTCACCAAAAGCAACTAAAGTTTGATCATCTATGTTATAACCCTCACCCTTACAAGAATATGTTACATTAAAGTAGATAAGGCCCTTAGGTGTATGCCCTGTTTCTAATTTAATTCATCCATAGGTGAAATTAGATTTAACTTCTCAACCACAAGTTGGAGTTTATTTCCATAAAATATATAATAATGTCAATCCTCCTATATCTCACTAATCCCTTCCTCAACCCTCAAATTTACCATCCATTTTGGGGCCACACCCTTCTACTTTGGTTAGAATATTGCCTAACCAAGCCAAACAAAAGGTTAAAATACCTCTACTCTCACCTTTTCCATCTAGTGGGCTTCTCACATCTAACACTAAGAAAGTGATAGAAAAACACATAATTCCATCACTAAATAAGGCACCACATAAAATTACCTTTTTGACACAAAACAAACGAAGGTGTCCGCTCTTATTAGCACAACATGTGTGAGCCCACTTGAAATCTCTCAAAGATTTTTATTAAATTAGCTATTGAAATATTCAATAATAAATATTCCTCCCATTAAACCTTATAGTCCTATTATAGTGAATCCATATTAGTTTGATGATACACAAGTGTGTTAATATCATTGTTCACTTGGACATGATATTGAGAGTTGTAAATCCCTCATGGTGGTTATTCAACAACACTTAAATGTTGACACTCTCTTCAATCACACTACCATTAACCTTCTTGTTATTCCAAATTTGGCATATACAATACCTCCTACTATTCCACCTAAATTCAAACCTAAAGATGTCATCATAACCCCTTTACCACCTCCTTCACTGATATTTCAAGTCAACATAGTCAATGTGGCCACACAATCATAAAACTAGAAAGATAAAGCTATGGAAAAGGTCACTACTCCTTGGATACATCCCTTCACCAAAGACACTCCCTCTATTAATCCTAAGATTTCCATCTTGGGTGTTCCTAAAACAACATCTTTAGATGTTATTCAAAGCTCAATGGTGAAACAGCTTCACCAAACTCTGGTGAAAATGTCTTTGTATGAGTTAATCCAAAACTCATCCCAACACTATCAAGCTTTGATTAGTGCTTTGCAAGCAATCGAGGTATAATCAAATGATCCCCAAACTCTTGCAACTTTGGTTAGCTCTCTTAATTTTGTCTCCCTAATTTCTTTTAGTGATTTAAAAATTCCACTTCAACACCTTAAAGATCAAGATTATACCATTTTTATTATTTCATATATTGATCAAACTCATATCAAGAGAGTTATGATCAATGGGGGAGATATTAATAGTATTATTTATACCCATGCCTAGAAATAGCTAACCCTTCCCAACAATTACATGTCTTAAACTTATACGGTACTTTGTTCCTTTAATGATACTATAGCTACTATGTTGGGCACTATTATTTTATATATTCATGTAAGTACCCAAAAAATTATTGAGCTCTTATATTTTGTGGAAGGAGAGTTCCAATATAACATACTTCTTAGATGACCTTGGATAGATGCTATGGCATGTGTACCCTCAACTTTTCATCATTGTGTCAAGTTTGAACATGATGGACAAGCACATGTTATACCTACTGACCCACCTCTATTTAAAACATGTTAAATGACCTATAGTCCAAATGATGTTCTCATCCCATTGAAAACATCATCTTCCTCACATGATGATTTTGAAGCTTCCACAAGCTCCACTCCTATGGTTACATAGATACCATCAACGCAAATTTTTGACAAAGATCCCATGGAGGAAACCTTTTAATGTTTGTCACTCGGTGAATATCATTTGTTGATGCTTGACATGTTTTATACTCCATAAGAGTATGGAAGACTTCACATGCACCCAAACTATGATCCCTGTACTAGGATGGTCATCCCTTATTGGCCCCCTAACCTTCAAACTAATTTCACATACGGGGGAATTGATCAAACTCCTACTATCGACAATCCATCTTCTTTGCCACAATGATTTACTTGTGATTTCTCTTTCCTGAGTAACCCTAGATTCACTCACACCTATCTCTATAGGTGTGTTGAGAAAGGATTTGGTTTGGGTTATTATGAATAAGGTGTCCATACACCTATTGACTATCCTACTAGCAACATCATTGAAAATGCCAAAAAAAGGCATGGGGTGGGATATGAAGAACCAAATAAACTCACTAAAACTTCCCATGAGCCAATTTTCAAAGAAGCAAGAACACCTTCTCCACCTTCTTCTCTACCATCACCTACTACATCATAGGTATCTATACCTCCTAATTATTTTTTCAATAAATTCCTTCCATTTAGGGCTTCTCACCTATCATTAGGGTAAGGAAACAAGGTCCCTTCCTCTCATTTATCCTAAAATAAGTGATGAAGGTTCTCCCATTATTAATAAAATTCAATGTCAAGATGATGAAACAATTCTCACCTACATGTGTGAGGTTGATTCCTATATCCAACGATCCCTCCCATTTGAAACACAAGCTATGCTAAATGAATCAACCATTGACATCAACTTGACCTCCCATGATAACCCTCACATCCTCAAGATTGGCCAATCTTTAGATTCCTCTGACCAAGCTAATTATACCACATTTTCTAATGACCATATCAAAGCCTTTGCTTGGTCTTATAATGGCATGCCTTGTATTGACCCCTCTATTGTCACCCATAACATTATCACCAATCAAGATGCTAAACCCATTAAGTAGAAGCTTCACAAAATGAATCATCATATTTCCCTCCTTCTCAAAGAAGAGCTCCAATGCCTCCTTTCTATTAACTTTATCTAACCCATCGACTACCCACAATGGATTTCTAATATTGTTCCTACCACAAAAGTAACTGGGGGAATCTACATTTACATTGACTATCATGATTTAAACCTTACCTGTCTAAAAGATGATTTCCCATTACCAAGTATCAACCAACTTGTTGATCTAATGATCAGCCATGATATGTTATCACTTATAGATGGATTCTCTAGATATAATCAAATCCTAGTCACTCCTGAGGATCAACACAAGACAACCTTTATTACCCCAAGGGGGATATTCTATTATCAGGTCATGCTTTTTGGCCTAAAAAATGTTGGTGTAACCTACCAATGTGCCATGACCTACAATTTCCATGATCTCCTACACAAAATAATGTAAGATTACATGGATGACTTACTCAATAAGTATAAACTTTGTCAAGAACACTTGACAATTCTCAAAACCATATTCACTCATCTTCTCTAATATAATGTTTGACTAAATCTAAAGAAATGTGTCTTTGGTATTCATTTTGGTAAACTCTTAGGTTTTATCATTTCTCGTCATGGTATCAAGGTCAATCTTGCTAAGGTTAAAAAAATCCTAGAGATGCCTCCACCTACTAATATCAAACAACTCTATTGCCTATAAGGTAAACTTTATTCCATTCACTACTTCATTTCTCAGTTGATCGATCACTACCAAACCTTCCACCATCTGCTCAAAAAAGATGTCTCCTTCAATTGGATTATAAATTATCAAGAAGCCTTTGATGAAATTAAATAATACCTCCTTTCCCCATCAGTTCTTATTCCACTAAAGGACAATCATCCTTTCTACCTATATATCTCTATAATAGACCATTCTCGAGGTGTCATGATTACACATCGAGATGACCAACATCAAGAGTAGGTGGTTTATTACATAAGCCGCACAATTATTGATTATGAGACTTGATATACCCACACTAAAAAACTTTGCCTTACATTGTCTTTTATACCTCTAAGCTTTGCCATTATATCCTAAATCACAAGAATTATGTGGTGACCCATACTGATCCACTCAAATACATGCATTCCAAACCATATCATAACCAATGTGTAGCTTGGTGGCTCATGATTCTTATTGAACTCAACTTATATTTCATTCAGTAAAAACATATTAAAGGATAAACAATCACTAACCAATTAACTACTTCCCTTTTACTTGATAATCAACCTTTAAACCTTAAATTCCCTAAGGAATCTATTGTAATACGTTCCATCGATGACATGTCCTATCAAATGATTATGTTCTTTTATGGATCTAAATTCCAATATGGTAGAGGTGTGGGGGTCATTCTTATTCCTCTAAATGGTGAGCCTATGCCTTTGTCATTTAAACTAAATTTTGAATGCACTAACAATATGGATAAATATGAGGCTTTAATTCTAGGACTTCAAACAACTCTCTTCTTGGGTAGCACATCCATAACCAATTTTGGTGATTACCAGCTAGTGGTTAACCAAGTTAATGGTTCCTACCTATGAAAAAATGAAATTATATAGTGGTATAATCATCGTGTAGATACGCTCTTAGGATCATTTGCCTCTTTTCTCTTGTAAACTATTCCACGATCTACAAACACGTTTGCTAATATGATGGCTTCACTTGCTTCACAAATACCCTCTTCATCCTCCTCTTCAAGAATATATGTCACCATGCATCACTTAACATTACCCTCCTATGTCTCATCTAACATCCTCTTTGTCAGAAATGTAATAACCAACCCATAAGAATTATGGTAAAAATAACTCTTGGTTATCTTACCTTCTCTATTACCCCTCTTGATCTTTCTAATAATGGGAAATGGGACTTCATAAAATGTGCCACTCATTACACTATACTAGGGGGACTTCTGTACAAGCAAAGTTTTGATAGTCTTCTCCTTAGATGTTTAGCTAGTACTAAGACTCCCTTTGCTATTAAGGAAGTCCATGATGGGATTTGTGGTGGGAATTTTAATGGTCACATAGTTGTTAAACGTATCCTTCAACTTGGCTATTATTAACCCACACTTCATCAAGAATGTGCTTATTATTTTTAGTGTTACATCAAGTATCAACAACATGCTAACCTCCTTCACATTCCCAGTCATGCATTGCAAATTGTCAAAGTCTTTTGGCCCTTATCCCAACAGGTATTATATCTAATTATAAAAATTTATCCTCATTCATCACTCCATCATCATTTTATCATTACTACCACTAAATAATTCACCAAGTGGTTTGAGGCCATCCCTCTCATCTCCACTAGAATTGAGAGAATTATTGACTTCATTAACCATCATATCTATCATTTTGGTGTACCTCACAATACTATAATAGATAATGGCAAGTCCTTCAAAAACAAGACTGTTTAAGGTCTTTGTGATGCATTTACAATCAAATTAAGCTTCTCATCACCATACTATCCCCAAGATATGTAGAAGCTTCTAACAAAACTTTGACCAAAATTCTCATGAAGGTATTCAATGATATGGGCAATTATTATCACACACACATTGTTTTTACTATATGGGCTTATCACACTAGCATTCAAGCCCCTATAGGTGATACACCTTTTTGATTGGTATATGGGACGGAGGCTATTTTGCCTCTTGAGGTCCAGATTCCTTCTCTTCACATTTATTTACATGACATACTAACAATGACTTTCACTAAGAACATTTGGCCCAGCTTGAATTTCTTGAAGAGTGCCATCTTATATCCCTTAACCATCTCTAAATCTATCAAGAGTGTATCAAACATGCTTATAAAAAAAACCTCAAAGAGTGAGATTTTAATATAGGAGATCTCATCTTAAAAGAAAATCAACATGTGATGAACATGGAGAAATTTAAATGGGGTAATTTTTCTCCTAATTGGCTTGGACCTTATATAGTAACTCACAAGTATGGTTCAGGAACTTATCTCTTGTCTTCTCTTGAAGGGAGGCCGAAACTTGAGCCTCTAAAGTCCTTACATATATGACCATTCTTTTGTTAAACCAACCTCTCTTTACTTTGTGTTTAACTTGAGTTCATCCCTTAAGCATCTCTATTACATTCATTTCCCTTCTTATTCACCCTTACTCCTATACACTCAGATAACTTACACAGTGGTATGGATTTATCCTCACAGTGGAAAAATTTTAAGCCTTTATAGTCTTATCCAAGACTAAAAGGAAAAAAATGGGATATTTTAAAAAGTTATAAAATCTTAGGTCATTCTTTTCAACATAGATTTCTCCCTTGAAGGAAAACTACATAAATTCCTTTTTCTACTATCAATAGACTGCTCCCTTGAAGGACAACTATTTAAACTTAAAATAAAATGCTTAGACCACTCCCTTGAATGATGACTAAGCCAAGATATATTCTCAAAGGGAAAGACAACAACAAAAGGCTTCTCATAGCTTTATGCGACCTTAACCCATACAAAATACCATTGTAGACTTCCCATATTTATTAGCTTACACATATGAAAAACAAAGCTTTAAGTCATGGACTTGCCAATATTAGCTCTCAAGTCACCCACAAAAGGGACATATCACTTCTACTTGGTGGGTTATGCTACCTAAACATTTTCTCCCCTTATACTCTTTCGATGTACTATGAAGCTCACTTAATATATGGTAAACATGATGCCTCTCTAACAAACACAATGGTTCAAAGATATAAGGCATGAAAGAGGCTCATTTTCTTGAGCTTATTTATGTTCTAAATTACAATCTTTGCCAATGCACGAGCATTCTACCTCTTTATTTTCTCATTCACATCACATGTCGATATCTCTATTTGAGATGAAGAAACAATGTCATACCAACACTAACCTAGCCTACTCAATTTATTTTATGCATATACCATCACATAAATAGGAAAGGCTAGTCTAACTCAAATAACATGATCAACATTAATATCCAAATTAACATAGCATATCATAATCATCATCCATACCACCATCATAATCATAAGAAATACATCTCAAATAAATGAACATATCATATATATAATATGTGATAAAAGTACATGTTCATCATCTACATCATCATAACATCATAAATCTCTCTCAAAATGTACATCTCACATCTTTGGCTCACAGGTGGTATACACATATATAATAAAAAACTAGCAACCTCTAACACTCAAGGTGCTCAAGGCTCTCCATGTGGTCATGAGGAAGTAATGTCATCACCACTATCCATCTATCTGCATCTACATGAGATAGAAGCCATCACATATGACATCAACCTCTCATACTCTCTAAAATTTGAATATCTCTATATTTGTGAGAACTCTCTAATCACCCTCTCATAATACACAATGTCATCTAGAGTAGTATAATATATCACCATAGATATAGTAAATGAAGGTCCCATAACACTTGATGATAGCCTAGCTTGTACTAGTCCCTATGGTGGTGGAGGAGGAGTAGCTTGGCATGATGCTCTCAGACTATCTCTCTCTATTATCATGACAGTCACTTGACCCTATACAACAATCGCTTGGCCTTGTAGTGCTATAACCTAGCCTTATAAAGCCCCAATCTAATCATATAATGTCACCACCCACCCTTGTAAGGCTAAATCTTATGCCTAGGTTGTCTCTCAAGCCTACACTACTATATCTCGAGCCTAGAGCGTAACATACCTCTCTTTGACTAACCCCTATAAATCTAGTGGTGGCCTCCTAACCTCCACTATTGGATGTAACCCTACCCACAACACTATATAGGTCACTGTACATCCTAGGTCCCCAACACCTAGACCTATTAGTAGCTCCTCAAAATATAGCCCATTGGTCTCCTAGGGTAATGGTAGGGGTGCCTCTATATCATCCAAACTATATTGAGGGAAGGCAGGTGAAATATCTTGTAGTAGACCAAACTACCTTCTAACCCATGCCATGAGTACCATTTCTAACTCACCAACCCATCTCCCCCTGACCCATAGTGAGCTATACAACACAACAAGATACTTTGTTTGCCCTCTAAAAACTAGGTATATCATATATCATCTCCATAATATATATATATATATATATATATATATATATATATATATATATATATATATAAGCATCAATCCCTTAATCATTCACCTATAATAGGTGATGTCTCACACCACATTATCCACTCAAATCTGTGATATACCCTCTCTCCACTATCTAAAGCTAACCCTGAAGCTAGCCAAGATAGTGGTTGGTAATCCCAATGGTTGTGTCACCATGATGTGCTCATACACCTAATAATGCAGTAGATGATTAACACATAAATTATATCACCATCATAGCCTCAAACCCCATAGATCTTTATATAACCGTACCAAAAATACTAGACCCTAGGCAAAAATGGTCCACTTCTCAACCATCTATGTAAGCACACATATCAAAAAAATCAAAAATCTCCCTCCATCTACATCTGGTAATGCATACACTATGATCCTAATCATCATGAGGATGCTCAGATGATGCTACTCCTCATCAACCATATATAGTGGCTCTTATACAAACTCATAGAGTGGTAAGTCATCTCACTGCCATGATCTTTATATAAAGTGACCATGTTTATATCATGTTCCTCTATCAAACATGTTAAGATCTCCTCACCCTAGAATGGAAGGCCACAAAATATTATAGACATCCTTCTACATCACTGTCAACTCTTTAGTCAGTAGATGAAATGTGTTGGTGGTATGATCCCACCTCTCAATCAATGCTATCATCAGAGACACATCTCATGTGACTCGGTAGTACTACCACACTCTTAATCCCATATCCACCATATACTCCCACTCATCTAGAGTGACATCCCTCCTCATATGTGTCAATACCCTCAATAAATGATCTCATAGTGTTAGCTTCATCCTCACTTGCATCCATTCATAAACAACTTAGGTCATATACCTTTTAATGTACTCTATCACTACCTTTTTCCCTTCCCACTATGACAACTACATTGGTCTAAAGCCTTAAATTGGGCTATGTAGGTATCAATCAATTGACATGGGGTCTTCTAAGGTTAGCTCGACCATATACCCACCTCACTAACTACCCTAGGCTTAACTACCTCTCTCTCTCTACCTTAGGCCTACCTACATATCCCAACTCTAGGTTTCATAGCCTATATTCTTGACTCTTAACACTATGACCTATTTTTTAAGCCCTAGACCTCTTAAACTATCTCAACTTACCTTTTTCCCTAAAACACACCTTTTCAGATTTTTTTTCTAGGTTCTAGGAGAACAACATTGGCCTAAGGCCCTAAACCGAGTTATATAGATAGCATTTAGCTGACACAAGATCTTTTGAGGCTAGCTCAGCCATTAAGCTAGTTGTCTACTTCCACTAAAGATCCAAAAACTCACCCTTTCTCTTATTTTACTATGTTTTATCTGACCAATATCAACATTAATACTGATGTCAGTACTTTATCTACCTAGGTAATAGTCAATGTCAGTAGGAAACTACTAACCTTAGTGTCCTATCAACTAACATCAACCAACCTCACCGGTGTTAGCAACTGGTTTGGCCATAGGGCCAAATAACTAAAACCTAACCTTACCCATTTCCCCTAAATAACTACTCATAAAACCACCTAACTTATCCTACACCTACCCTAACCTATTTTCTACCCCTCCACTAACATTTTCTCAACCCCCACCTCTCATTTCACCTAAAAATTACAAATACCAAATCAAACTAGTGTGGGTTGTTACCTCATCTCTTGGTCTCTTCCTAGCTGGCATTATTAGCTCTTGTCATTATGCACCTCCTACTAGATCCCCTCCTCGAGCTACCATATATAATCACTCTCAAGCTCTATTTCTTCTCACCAATCACCAAGTTGTAAATGAGTTTGGTCAGCCACCAAACCCCCTTTTATTAGGTTTGGTCAGTCATCGATGTCAACATTTTTGACCTAACTTGTTGATGTTGGTGGTTATGCCTATTGATATCAACAACATTTCCCTAGTTTTACTGACATCAACACTTTTTATTACTAATATCAACAAATTTAACTTACATTAGCACCATTCCCATACTATTTTCCCCAACACAAAACCCCTAACTTTTCAAACCTTACCCATACATTGGGGTAACTAGAGATCTCATATATCTCCCCCAACCATGACATAAAAACATTATATATCACTTTAAATCCTCACACATGATGACTTTGTGTGGATATCATGAATATTTCCTTACTCATTCACACTTTTACACCAATCTTGTGTTACTTGTCCTCACCCCTTATGCTATTTCACTATAGTTGGCTATTGTGCACACATACATATATTAGGTGTTTCAAATGTAAACCAAGCCCATCCTATCACCTTTAACCCTTTTATGTTTCCTAGGGGCACTTCTTACCTTGGATACCTGAGATACATTGACCA
The DNA here is from genome assembly GCA_037957365.1 of Torreya grandis. NCBI lineage: Eukaryota > Viridiplantae > Streptophyta > Pinopsida > Cupressales > Taxaceae > Torreya > Torreya grandis. Next base: position 2,526,622 of record JARHVA010002140.1, read on the forward strand.
TTAGAGCTATAAATTTTATTGTTTTGACCTATCAGCTATCACTTACAAGCTGTGTATTAGTTATTTCTATCTGAGTCCTGCTTATCCTTTCCTATTCTTGACTTTGATGTCTATAGCTCATTGTGGTATATCCATATAGATTTATACATAATTCTCTACCATTAACATAATTATCAAAGTGGTACCTAAATCTAATTTCTCCTCCATCGATTCCCATTTTGAGGGTGGATACGTCATCCAATACTTGGAGCATCTAACTCTTATTTTTGTCTTTCAACATGCTAATACACATTAAAAGACAAAAATGAGAAAATTTAGACACCAAAATTATGTCACACACATGTTTGTAACTTCCTATGTCAAAAATCCCCTTAAGCCTATTTTAGTAATAACAATTAATCTCCCTAACCCATATTTTTACCCCTCACACATTTAATTAATTTAAAATACTTAATTAAGTTAATTAAAAACTCTTATTTCCACCTTACCTGGCCACTTCACCCTATGACTACTTCTCACTTGATGAGTCACCTCAAGACCTGATCCCCTCATATTAACTACCCAAGACCTATTCCCACTTCCAAACTAAATTACTAAACAACTACTTCCTTCCTAACCTCATATTTTTACCATTTTATAATAGGTGTCACACTTGGCATGAACAAAAATAGAAAATAGGCCAAAAATAGTAAGTTTTACCTATTCTAGGGCCAACATTAGTTAACCCATGGTTGATGTCAGTGGGATCATCGACATCAACAATATAAGACAAACTCCAACCTATAGTTTAAGTCAACAAAAATTAAGAAAATCAATTGTTACTCTCATTCAAGCTCTCAACATTCTATTTTTGTCATCTAAGCTTACAATCACCCTATGTAAGTCAATCACAATTAGGAACTAAGTTCTTGAGGACCAACAAAACCTACTTGTTCTCTCTATTTAGGAATTTAGGTTTGGACTCCTTGATAGGGACCATCAACTTGGCACTTATCATTCAATGACCATGATAGCTAAGTACATCACTAATACTATAGGTCATTTAAATATTTATTATGCTATTTATTTATATCTACTCTACATTACTCTATGCACTTCTAACTATACCCTCATGAGGGAGTTAAAAAGATTCCTTTCTTGTTTCCCCTTAACCTGACATACCAAACCTTTTACCAAAATTAACCAAGCCATAATCTCCCTCTCATAACTCTCCCAACCTACCTGACCTAATCCAAACCATTTTCTAGACCTAGAAAATCCTTCTACAAGCTCCTAGAAAATAATTACCCATATTGACCTTGACATCCTAACCAACATTAGTGACCTCACTATTAACCTTGGTAGTATAACCAATATCATTCACTACCCTATTGATGTCAATGACTATATATTCCCTAGCCTCTTCAAAGATTATCTAGGCAACTTCTAAAACACAAACAAAGTACCTCACCTATACCCCATCACTCTCTACTACGTATAAGTTGTTAATAACAATAATCTTATCTATATTTCACTCTCTCTTTACCTCTTTTTGAGTTATTTATTATTAATTTACCTCTCAAAAGTTGACTATCATCTCTAAAGAAGTTTCACACTTCCTTGAACAAGGACATAGCTTAGCAGCCCACTCATTTATCTACTAACAAACATCTTTTATCAGTGATTTCTTATTTATAGGTAGTCCTCCCTAGACAAAGAGGAGTTCTCATAATGTCTGGATATGGTGCGCAAACCAAATCCAGGTTCATTATAATCACTTATCCTCATCATTCTTTTTATTTTCCTTTAGACTTAAATAGACAAACTTTAGTGAAATAGATTGGCAATCAAAAGAATTTTGATAATTGTATTCAACATTATCAGATGATTTTGGATTGTATTTTAATATTATATCTCACCAATATTAGTGTTAAAGCATCTGGTATTCATATAATTTCAAGAACATACCTCTATTCTAAGGGTTACTCTTTATACACAAATGGTGCCTTGTTAATAATTTAAAGGAATTTGAAATTTTTTTCTTCACATTCCTAAATTTCCTCTTTTTTATGGAAAATATATATAATTATTGAAGAGATCACTTATTTTTCTAACATTACACCAAATGAACCCTATTCATGTAGCAGTCAGTATTAGAGGAGACTATGTATATTGTGTATTCCTAATAAAGAAGAGGTATTTGAATTTATGGTCACATGATTGAGGATATTAATGTATGTACTTAGAAAGTATTTAAAGTTTTCTTGAACTATATTTTGCCTTGTTATTTTTATTTTTCATCCTTTATCAGACTATAGGCCTATAGTTTCCTATTTTCCTGCATAAGCAACCTTATTTTGAGTTATAAATATTTGAAAAAGGATTAGAAGAGACCATTAAATGATTGGATAAGTTGTTATGGATTGAGAAAATCCTAAGAAGATTAATTTGGATCTTTTAATCACTCTGGACCACTGGCAAATGAATTTTGTGTGCTCTTTGTTTTGATATATCCCTCAAAAGTCCTAAATTAGAGTTTTAACCATATCTCAAATTTTATCCAACCAAATCTCACAAAAAAATTTATTTTGAGACTATTTGAGATGATCAAACTAATTTTTAAGGTAATATAAGTGTAAAGACAATGTGGTATGGAATTTTAGTGATCCAAGATGAATTAGGCCTAAAGAGGGCTAATTAAGAATGTTAAAAGCTGGAAAGTAGACATAGAAGAATAATTAGGCCACCAAATTTGACACATAGTGGTGTATTAGCATGAAAAAGGAGAATAAATAACTAGTAGGTGAAATATAATTGTATTTTTCCATACTAATTAGAAAATAAGGTTTAAGGGCTAGTAGAAGGGGTCAAAAGCATAATGTGTTTGGTAGAGAGTTACAAGTTGAAATTTTTTTAGTTGAGATTTACATCATTGGTATCAAATCCATCAATATCCTCTAAAAATAGGCTGGTATAGGTATGAAGTTGGAATTTAATGCATGTTGCATGTGGATAAAGGATTACAGGTAAGTAAGAAGGCAGATTGTAAGGAGACTTATTGGAGGATAAAGTAAGAAGGTAGATTAAGAAAGGTATGAGTTATTTGTGGTTTATTTGCTCATTTGAATGAATTTTTTATGTTATGTGAGAGGTGAAGAAATAAAATAGTGAATGGTGTGGTGGTAGCCCTGAATTAAGTGAACTATTAACAAGCTCAAGAGAAAGAAACTCATAAATAGAGCTCAAGAAAGAAAAGGTAGTCCAACTGTAAAGGGAAAGCAGTGGAAAGGCCCTAGTGAGGTATGAGATAAAGAGTAAGATGAGTTCCGAGTGTGAACCAAGAGGATTTGGTCTAAGTTAAGCTAAAAATAAGAGAGAGTATGTACCTAACTGAGGTACT
>JARHVA010002140.1:2535000-2610000 GCA_037957365.1 Torreya grandis
ATGGTAGATTATATATTTGGGCATTTTTGATATAATTTACATAATCAAAACCCATCGATTGAATTTATAATCTCATAGAAATAAATAATTTAGACCAACTTAAGATGTATAATATAGAAACAATCCCAAGTGTGAAAAATATAAGATAAATACATATAATAAATTTAAAAAGGTTAAGAAATGTATACACCATAAATATTTTACAAGTGTGGGATTGTATTCTAATTTCATTGATTGTGTATGAGATGTTCTTGAATTTTTGGACCTACATTGTGCTCTGAGATGAGACTATAGTTTTATGTTCCTATCATGTACATGATTGGCCATAACAAGCCTAATGTGCTTATTTTGTATTTATGGTTTCAATTATATCTTTGTGTCATTATACTTATCTCTATAGGCTTCTGTAGTCTAGGTTTTTTGGTGCATGTGTCTTGCATATTATTTATTATTATTGCACCTTCACTTTAAAATATTAAAGGTACAATATGTTGTATGAATATATATTCATATTTAATTATCTTATAAATAATATAAAAAATAATAATAATGGATTCAAGAAACCATTGAAGAAGCATTACAAATAATATATCTCATATGATTAAAATTAGACCGTAGTGTAGTTATGTGATGTGTGGATGAAATATATTGAGTAATGATTTTAACCTCCTCTTCCCTAATAGTGATCAATGCAACTATTAATTACAATTTCCCTATTTTCACACAAGGAGATGTGTAGAGATACCAATATGGATAAGTTTCACAAGTGTGTAGTATTTTGAACCATAACTTGAATGGAGAATATTGGATCTAGGCTTGACCCTTGGTGTGATGGATGTTTTATTTGTCGATTCTTTCTCTTTTTCTAGATTTATCCTTTATTTGTTTGGAAATACCTTATATTTATAATAGGATTTATTATGACCCATGCGTACTAGATGATTTTTAAAAAATGAAAATGGGAAGAGTTAAATCATATTTGAAGGAAAAATTGGTAAATAACCAAAAAATATAAAAACTACAAGCTCATAATACTATGGGATTATAAAAGGTAGGATTACACAACTATAGGTTTGTCAAGGGGACAAGTACAACTCTGTAAGACTTAGTTCTCATGGCAGGGCTAGAAAATAGGTGATAAATGGTTGATATGCACTAACAAATATCTTTGGGAGAAGTGTTATGAATATTTTTGGGCTTATTGGACTAAATATACACTCATGTGGGCTTAATTCCATCCTATAACTAGGTTAAAGTGTATTTTTTACAAATAATTCAAATTGGAAATAAAACATGGGGATAAGGGTTTTGTGCCAAATTTTTGTGTCTATAATAGATATAGAAAAATATCATATAAGGATCAATAGTAAGGTTCAAATTAAATGGAGAATGAAAATGTGAGATGAGGGTAAATATAATGCCCTATCCTAGGTATACATGGATACTATTGCTATGTCCATGTGTAGCTATATAGATTAGATGTCATTGTGAAATTCTTAGTAGGAAGATGCAATATCATTTTAAGATGAGATGTTGAGATAAATAAATATATGTCCCAATGAGGTAGGATATGGGTATTATCTAATGTATATGTACCATCCTAGTGTGACTAAGTATAGTTAGGATAAGGTATTGTCCTAATCATAAGCAATGTAAGATCAATAGGCACAAGGGTGTAGTAAGCTCAATACATATAAATATGGATAATAATCTCTAGGATAATGTCCAAGTATGATTCCCCTTATGATAATTTTTATATATATATATATATATATATATATATATATAATAAATGAATCTTATAAAATAGGTGTAGGTATGATGCTTCTAATGGAAATGTGTAGGTCATGGTCTCGATAATGATAGGGAAAAGGATATGGATATATATATATATATATATATATATATATATATATATATATATATATATTTCCATATCCTTTTCCCTATCATTATCTATATATCAAGTATAATAATAAAATTATAAAAATATGTAAGAAAATGGGAATTTAGGTCCATCTTAATAAAGTAAATTTATGATCACATGGAACATAGGTAATTAACCTCTATATGAGTAACATAATCAATGAGTCTCATGGAGAATGTAAACATAGGATTCTCTAATAGAAATATATAGGTGGAAAAGCATGAGAATGATGAATCTCTATAACACCTAGTAATACAGGATGGATAATGTGTTGCCAAAATGATGATATATAAATCAAAATTTTAATAAGGAGAGGGAAAATTAATATGAACCAATGTAATAATATTTTTATAGGATGGATAAATATATAAATGAAGTATGCATACAATCAAGTAACTACATGTAGAGTAAATGTAAATATTACACAATAATTAAATTATATGGATACATCATGTCATGAAAAATAGAAGATCCTCTATATAATAAACTAGATCAAACATCAATAGTTTTGTCACTTTCACAACACATCTTAATTTATTCATAAAATCATGGAACCTCTTTTACTATGGAGTCTGGTCTTCTTAATTTTTATTCAATTCTAGGACTACTTTATCTATTAATCTAATTGGGAAGGTCTTTGAAGTGTTGTTGTCTTTGATATTATATTGGATTTAATCTTTCAACTAAGTTTGAACATAAAGTGTCCATTATATGCATTTAGTTTAGAAGATTTTGGAAATTAGATTTACATTAGAAATTAGGTTTGTATTGGTATAACTATATGAATTTATCACCAATCTAATAATTTTTAGTTGTTCCAGATCACATACTTAAACTACATTAAAATTCTCATTTTCATGCCATTTCACCTCAAATTTATATATATTACGCAACTATTTCATAATTTTTTGCTTATTTTCTTTAGTAAGTTGGTTTATTTGAACTTTATTTTGAATTAAAATGAATAAGCATCCATGTAAATTTACTCATTTACTTAGTCTTTATTCATAAAAATGGGCTTAATTAGCTTTCAAATTGATCAAACAACTAAGTATTTTAAAATTTTATTTAGGGCTTAGTCACTTTTGTTTATTCCAGACTTAAATTTTTTATTTAAGTTTTCATATTTAAAGTCTAACAATTATGTTATTGTAGACACTCAAAAACCACACACAATAGTTATAGATGTTGAAATGCCTTAGCACCACCTAACCCTTCTAGACCCACTAACTAACCCATCAAACCTTGGGTCTAGTTAGCCACTTAGCTAACTAAAATCATTAACTAACTAACCTTAAACCTAACCCTTTTACCCCACCTTGGTGCCTTTTTCTTTAGACACTCGACCATCGATAGTTAGCTTGACCACTGATGCTTAAGCTGACCATCAATGGTTAGGTCTTCCTTGTTCTTACACAAACATTAGTTTTGCAAGATAACATGGCATAATTAAATATGCCTAACTTAATCATTGTTAACAAACTCCTAATCATTGAAATTAAAAATCCAACCTCCTAGGAAACCTTCTATCCTCCATCTATATTTCCGTATAAAAGGAGGGGAGTAGGAGGTGAAATGGATTAATCATCACAAAAATTCTAGATCATAGGTATTTAAGCTCTTTATCTAGTCTTCTTCTAGTAATTTAGTAAAAAAAACAAAGATCCAAACCTATACAAAATTTTTTGTCAAGGTAAAGTACCGTTTGCCAAAATTTATCAAGCCATCAACCATAAGGCATTTAGCAAGCAACAAGTAGAATTTATACTTTAGTTTTGTTATTTTAGTTTCTAACCTCTCCCACATTACACATTTTTTGCATCCTAATTTCTAACTCATAGACATTTAAAATACCCTTACCTAATCACTAATCCATTTTTCAAACTCCTTTTTTGAATAAATCCAAAATTCCATAAGTAACCACCAATGGTTAGCACAACCATGGATGGTCACCTCCAACCATCGATGGTTATCTAACCACTTATGGTCAGCCCAAACACCAATGGTCATTGTGGCAATAAATAATAGTAAGTTAGTTCTAACCCCTTACCCCTAACCAAATCTAACTTTATGTGTCCTTGTCTATTCACAGGCCCTTACCTAATTTTTTTAACCTGACCTGATCTATTTTAGTACTAGTATTAACTTATTATTTATATTTTTAGTTATTTTCTCTAACAATAATTCATTATCTTCTTGTATTTCATTTTAGTTCCTTTTTGTTATTTTATGTAACTATCTTACTTATATCTCCTCCCACTTAATTGTTATCAAAGAGTGGATTGACAGCTTCCTCACAAGTTCACACTTCTTGGATCTAGCTCACACTAGGTAGTCTACCTAGCTGTCTTGCTAACAACCTCTTTTGTTAGTGGTTTATTATCTATAGGTTATTATTTATAAGACAAATATGATATCTTCATACTTGTATGGATTATGTGTGCATAACAACTAGATTCTTCTACCACACCCTTATTACTAATTTCTTATCTTCTTCCTAAATTAAGAAATGAGTATAAATTAAGAGAAACATTTTGGCATGCCTAGTGGAACCTAGAATCATTTAGGTATCATTTTATTCATTTATTTTATGATGATATAATGAAATATGAAATTTATTTTGGGTTTAAATGAAACCTTATATACATTGATTGCTTGCTTGTTTTAGTTCATCTAGTTAACTTAAAATCAAAGTAATTAATCATAGTTTCCTTCTTGTTATCACACACTTTAACAAACAACATAGTCAATCAACACATCAAAATAAACTTGAGACAAGGCCCAAATAGGATTTCATCACCTAGTGGTAACCTTACCCTTTCCCAACAATCCTACTTAGAGGTCATTACAAAGGGGAGAACCAAATCATCTTTCTGGTTGAGTATAAACTCTATAGTTTAGTATATTTGGACTAAGCACCTGACACCCTTATCATTGTGTTGTGTAAAGTGATAGGGTAGGACCCAACATCAAGATATGTACTAACTTTTAATAAAGATTATTTTTGAGAACCTTTAACATCTAAAACCAATCTTAGAATTCATCTTTCATACATGATCTATAAACTAAATTTTCTATTCACATTTTCTAAGGAATAAGACAAAAATGATCTAAAAAAAATCCTAAGTTTTAAACACACTTTAATTTATGTTTGGATTTCCTAGAGATATTTTATTTTACTTGATTTGTGTTTGCATTGTGAGATTTTCATCATTTTTTTTCTATTCCACCATCTTCCTCTTCCTCTTCTTCCATACAGTATACTTTAGATGTTGAGAATTCTCATTATCTTTTTCCCTCTCCTACCATACCTCATATAGTTATCAAGGGTGATGTATATTTTTCTACCTTCCTTAATAACAAACTCATATCCCTTAAAAATTACCTCAACACCTTAGCTCACCACACCCCTATTACTTCAGTTTTTCTTTTAGATCGACATTATGATATGTCTCATAATCTTATGGTTAGTGCTACCTCTACCTAACCTATTGATCACCCAATAATTTTACTCCGCCCATAACCCATCTTCTACCACCACCCAAACTCAATATAACATCACAACCAATAGCCAAACACCCCATACACCAACTAACACCTCCAACATAGGGGGAACCTTGCCTCTTGTTACCCATACTTCATCCACCATAGGGGAATTTTCTACCCCTATTTCCACCATTCCCGTTATCATTACCAATTCACTAATTTCTACCCCACTTCAAAATTTGGTGTCTTCCAAACCTCCTTCCATTCCACCTATTAGTATGAGATTTACTACTCAACCCCAACCAACTAGTAACCCAGTCATACCTCCAAATCAACCCATATCGATCCATTAAAAAATATCTATGACATCCTACCAATATGTTCCTAATCCACAAGGATACATAACACCTTCTACCCAAAATTTTGTGCCCATTAACCATTATGTGGCATCAGCCCAACCTTCAATGACCACATACCAATATGTGTTATCCTCTCAACCTTCTACCACTTATATATATATTGTTTCCACACAACCTCAATAAAACCCATTTGTTCCTATCCAATCTTATCCTCATCAATGGGAATTACCCAATTTTTCGAAGTTTTAATGCAAGGAGGACCCCCATCAACACATAATATCATTTCTCCATTCTTTCTATTTAATTACATGCGATGATGCTCTCCTCCTTCAGACATTTCCCATGTCTTTAGTTGCACTAGCTTTGGATTGGTATAGTGCTATCACAAAGCACTCCATATTTTACTTTTCTCAACTTTCCCAAATCTTTTTAGATCATTTCTCATATATATATATATATATAAAGTTCTCTATTACCGACCTCTACTCCATTAGGCAATTTGATGATGAATCAATTGCTGATTTTGTAACTAAGTGGAGAGGTCTTACCAACCAAATCTCTTTCTCTTTACCCAACCTAGTTTGATTGATATTTTATCTCAAGGTTGTGCCAAACATATTTCCCCTACTCTTTAAGTTCAAACTTTCAAAACCTTTGATGAGGATTTCACAATGACACACAAATTACAAATCAAAGCCATTGATGAGGGAAAATTGAAACTAAGGAACAAAAATTCTAGATTCAAATCCAATGACCCTTCCTCATCCAAAACCAAAAATCAATCTAACCATCCTAACTCCAAACCAAAGGCATCTACAAACTCAATTGTTCTTAAAATAACTCCACCACCAAATGTCAACCAACCCAACCAAACCAATTCCTCTAACTCTTCTAACCAACATAACTAAAATAGAAATTGAGCTACCTCAAAATGATATAATATGATAAGGGAGTCTTATGCTTCAGTTTTATACAAATTACTAAAATCCAAGATCATACAACATCCTCCCATAAAACCTCCCCAACAATTTGATGATTCTCACCTTACACCTGGTTGGTATAATGAGAATGATCTATGTACTTTCCACCACATCATTGGACATGATGTTAATAAATGTAACACATTTAAAACAATTGTCCAAAACATGATTGATAATGGAATACTTATATTTGATAATCCTAATGCACCCTCAAATCAATCCCTTGACATTTTCGCAAACCTTTCCCCAATCATGCCGTTTCCACCAACTATGATGATAACAAATTATAATCATATCAAGCTCATGAGGTCCATATGGTTAATGTCATTATTAGTGAACCTATCATTGAGGATACCATTACCTCAAATAACTCTTCTTCCATTATACTCATTGAAGTGGTGGACGCACCCTATATTCCTTTGGATACCCAAATAGAGGAAGCAACCACCCCTCTTTCTTTACTCAATGAGACCATGAATTTATCAACATATCCTTTTATAGATATACCAAAGGAGGAAATCATTTCCTCAACTACCTCTTCCCCTATTCTACGTATTGAAGTGGTAGAATTACCTATCATTCCTTTGGATACCTAAAGAAAGGAAACAACCATCTCCATTACTTAACTTAAGGACATCACACCTTCCTCCCCTATCATAGATCGACGCATTCCCTCTTTGGGAACCATCCCAAAATAAGAAATTAACTTGGCTACACCTTCCATGGAGGAAACATCCTACCAAATAATAAAACCTTCCATCAAGAATAAAGGTGAAGAAATAATTACCTCACCTCAACCCATGGGCTTAATCTTTGAAATAAATGACCAAGGGATAAAACTAATTTACAAGCCTTTTTCTAAAATGGTTCAAAGTCTAGAGTTCACTTCTCAACCAAATCTAGATAGAACCACCTTTTGGCATTGTCTTGGTCTCCCTTACCAAAACAAACATGAATCCTTAAACTCACATGCATCCACCATCAAACATATCATCACCTCAATACCTTCATTGAACATTTATTCCTATAAAACCATAGGGGAACCATCCAACAAACCTCCATATAAAATTGTTAAATTACCTTACGCCTCGCTAACTAAACCCATCAAGAATCTAGCAATACTTCTTACACCTAGCCTTGCCCACCCATATTTGAAGTTGGAATTAAACCCATGTAGTCCACTAAATAAAACCCCAACCAAACCAACTAAGAATGTGTATCCACCTAAAATCCCACCTCAAACTAGAGTTATACCACCCTTTTCACTCTTACCATCTATCTTAGGATCCCATCCTTCTACCATCCCACAAGCTTGTCCTTCTACCAAGAAGGTGGAACCTACTGCAACTACCTATTTATCATTTATTAAACCTACTCCTTTCATTATACCTGCACCTACCTCCACTAAATCATCAAACTTCTCATCATTCTTAATTAACCTATCTACCTTTACCTTAGCACCTATCACCAAATCTTCACCATAAATGTCCAAATATTCCACTTAAAAACCTATAATAACCAAACAATCCCAACAAAAACCACCTACCAAAACCATTCCACCACCTAAAACTTCTATGGTGAAGCCTACTTCTAAGAAGGCTCCCACTCTTAGAAACAAAAACCCAACACTCTCAACACCTTTGCTTGAATCTTATTCAGCCATTTTACAAAGGTTGTTTCAATATTCTTCCTTAAACCTACCACTTATCAAACATTTTGACCCTTCAAGTTTCAAACTATCTTGGTTCAATGATAGTTTGATCTAATCATACCATAGGACACTTAGACAAAACATAGATAATTTTAAATATCCCCAAGCACTTATCCATAACCTATGGGATGAAGATGATCTATTATCAAATGAACCTCTTTTGAGCCCATTACCAAACCAAAATTTACCTACTTCCTCCACTCTCATCATAAATTGAGGAGGAATTAGAACAACCATCTATCCCAAAATTTCCCCTCATCCACACTATCCATATGGTTACCTGATCTAGGGCCCAATAAAAGGATAAGGGAAAGGCCAAAGTGTCCATACAATGGACATAACCTTCCACCCCTCAACCTTTCAACTGAAACCAAGCACCCTCACCTTTACCTTCACCTTCACCAAAACCCAAAATATCCATTTTGGGTCCCTCTCCCTCCAACCCTTCTAAATCCTTCTAGCAAGTGGTGTTAAAATAAATTCACTAGACATTGATGAAGATAAGACTTTATGAACTAATCAACACCTCACCCAATCACCTTCATGCATTGATAGAGGCCCAAAAATCAATATAGGTTAAATTTGAATACCCTTAACCCCTTGTATACATTGTTAGAGCCCTTCAATTTTCTACCTTTGTCACATTCCAGGATTTAGAAATACCTTCTATTCATTATAAATATCCTGATCCTCCCCTCTTCATCACTGGATACATCAATCAAACCTACATCAAAAGGTGTGATGATTGATGGAGTTAGTATTAAATTTATATCCTCTCATGATTATGACCAAATCCAACTACCTAATAATATCATGTCAAAAACTATATTGGTCTTCTACACCTTTAATGATACTATGGCCACTTCCTTAGGGATAGTCATCCTCCACATCCACTTGGGACCCTAAATAATTACAAAACTCTTTTACATTGTTTAAGGTGAGTTTTAATACAACATATTACATGGATGCCTTTGGATATATTCCATGATTTTTGTTCCATTTGCCTTACACCAATGTGTCATGTTCAAACATGAGGTTCAAGTTGTTACCATAAAAGCTGACCCTAGTCCTTTTGCATCTTGCAACACAACATATTAACCCAATGAAATTCTCATTCCTCCCTTATCCACCTCACCACTAACCAACAAAAACTCCACCCATACCATAGATGAAGCTTAAACTATCCCATATATCCCTTCTTCTTAGATCCCTGTAGAGGACCCCTTGGAACCCATGTTCCAACATCTCTCACTAGCAGAGTATCATATTTTAGCCTTGGATGCCTTCCATACTCCTTAAGAGTATGGAAACCTCAACCATGATCTTAATTATGACACCATTATTAAAACCATCATTCCTTTTGGTCTTTCTAACCATTAAATGAAATTAATCTATTGGGGACTTGATCATCCACTTCTTGCTTCTACCACCACCTCTACCACCTGACCATTTACCTCTAACTTCTCCTACCTAAATCAACCTTCATTTACCAAATTATACCTTCACAAGTTTTCTTGGAAGGGATTTGGCCTTAACCATTATGAATATGGACCTCATGAGTTACCTTTTATCAAAACCCAAAAACCTCATGAGCTATTTGGCCATGGGTTCATACCACTAGAAAAACCTAACAATTCACCCAAACCCATCACCACCATTGATGAGGATATCCCATCCTCACCAATCCAATCTCTCTCAAAGTTTGAGTATTTTTAAATCATTTAGCCTAATGTTTTTTACTTTATACTATTGTTTTATGCCCCCTAACCTATCAAAAAGGAGGGTGAACTAAAAACCTTCTTCTCATTCATCCTAAAATGGTACAAAATGATTCTTTTACTAGAAATACCATCCAAAATTAGGATGATGATTCTATTATCACCTATCATGGTGAGGGGGATTATTATATACAAAAATTCCTTCATCTTGAGAATCAAACCACGTTAAATAAATCCACTATCTATGTTAATTTGGGTACTCAGGATAACCCTCACATTGTCAAGATTGGTAAATCCTTAGATTCCATAGAGCAAGAAGATTACCCTTCTTTACTATTGACCAAAGCATAAAATTTGGTTTGTCTTGTTAGGATATGCCTATAATCAACCCTTCTATAGCCCTCCCTAACATTGTCACCCATCCTAATGTTAAGCCTATTCGGTAAAAGCGTTACAAGATGCACCCTCACATCACACTTTTATTCAAAGAAGAATGTCAACATCTATTATCTATCAACTTCATCCAACCCATAAATTATCCTCAATGGGTTTATAACATTGTTCCCATTACCAATCCCATAGGGGGACTTCTCCTCTAGATTGACTTTCATGGCCTCAACCTTGCTTGTCCAAAGGATGATTTCCTTTTGCCTAATATTAACCAAGTTATTGATCTTATAGATGGACACAAGATGTTATCTCTAATGGATAGTTTCTCAAGATATAATCAAATTTTGATTTCACCTAAGGATTAGCTTAAGACTTCTTTCATCACCTCATGGGGAATCTTTTGCTCCAGGGTCATGAGATTTGGTTTGAATAATGATAGAGAAACCTACCAACATGTGATGACCTACATATTCCATGATCTCATACATAAAATTGTAGAAGACTATGTAGAAGATATCCTTAGGAAATATAAATACTAGAAGGATCATCTAAATGTTTTCATTGTCATCTTCAAACATCTAATCCATCTCCATGTCTGATTCAACCCTAAAAAATGTATCACTGGGGTCCTCTCTAGAAATATTTTTGTCTTTGTCATCTCTCATTAAGGAATAAAAGTATATCCTACCAAAGTCAGAGTAGTTTTGGATATGCCACCTCTAACCCACCTTAAACAAATATATAGCCTACAAGGTAAGCTCGAATTCATCCATCTCTTCATCTCTCAGTTATCAGATAGATGCAAACCCTTTCACCACCTTCTTAAGAAAGATGCGTCTTTTAAGTGGACTAAGGATTGCCAACTAACATTCGATTCACTCAAAGAATACCTCCTTTCTGCACCCATTTTCACCCGTCATAAATATAAACAACCATTATACCTTTATATTTCTACCACTAAACATTCTTTAGGGGCAATGATCACTCATCATGATGAACAAAACAAAGAGTAAGATGTCTAATACATAAGTCAAACACTTATAGAGTATGAGATTTGATAAACATTTTTTTATATTATTTTCCTTGCCTTAGTCTTTGTGGCTTCTAAACTTCATCATTATCTTCTCAATCACAAAAATTTTATCATCACTAACAATAATCCACTAAATACATGCACTCTAAACCATACCAAAACTAACGTATGGTGAAGTGGCTCATGATTTTATCTGATTTCAACCTTGAATTCTTGCATCAAAATTAAACTAAAAGGCAACTCATTACCAATAAATTATTTGAAGTGTTTCAATTTATTTCCTTCATTTCTATGCTTTGAAAGTACATAAAAAAGTGAGATTAGGGTGATTAGATGAATACCAAGTATAATGTGCATGTTGATTTGGAAGAATATGGGAACTACTTTTTGGAGACTAGAAAAAAAGTTAGATGGTAGGTTGAGTGGATTGCTTAGTGTATCCTAGATCCAAGAAGCACAAGGCTTTCTAAGAGACTATCAATCCAATTATAAGACAATAAAATTAGAAATGATATAAGAAATTTAATTAAATTCAAATGATAAGAATGTAAATATGTAATCAAATAAATAATTTACTTGTTTAATATAAGATATGGCATGATGCAAAAATGTAGCAAGGTCAGGTCTAGATAGTCTATATGATGTCAAGTTGATGATAGTTGAAATTTGAAGAAAGTTGAATAGCATAATAATACTCCTACCTTCAAAATTCATGTGGATAAAGATTCATAGTCTTGGATGCCTACACAAAGAGAATAAGAGAATGTGGATTAATTTTTTTGGATCCATAACTCTCCCAAGAGCCCTATATTTATAGCATAAAACTACTAAGTATGGAGAGGGAAGCTCAAGGGAAAGTTACTAAGTTGGGAGGGGATGAAGTTGCCTATTTTCATTTGTCTTTAAAATCTAGTTTTAAATCAAGTTTCCATTATGGAGGATGCTTATCTTGATTAAAAAATAGAGCTTATTTAAAAGCTTAAGGTAAGTTTTGTGATCCCAACCATTGATGGCTAGGGTCAACCATCGATGGTTAGGGTTAGCCATCGATGGTTACCCTAATCACTGATGATTAAGAGGTCATGAGAAAATAGGTAAAAAGGTTAAGATTTAAGTGATGTGTTCATAGAGGGGGTATTTAACCTGATGAGGTTGTAAAATATTGCTATCAGAATGGGTGGTCCATTAGATGAAGAATCAATTAAGGGTCCATAGGTTAAGACAACACTAAAAAAAATCATGGTGCAACTTGTAGGTGTTTATATTTTTCCCCTTTTTGTTGTGTGATTTTCAGGTCAATAATCCATAGAACAAAAGTGAGTTGTCATATATTCAAGGTTTGATTGCCATGAGTATGGGAGGATGGTATTCCCCCTCAAACTAAGAGCTAATGAGGCAAAGGGTGAATTGGGTTGGGGTTTGATAAAAGGTGTAAGAAAGGTCATGAGGTTGGGAAATAGAGATGCAAGTACATACATAATAATGGAACTAAATTTGATAGGCAAAATCACACAAAGACAAATATTTCCATGTTGATAAAAAGGAGGTCAAGGTCGAGGATTAGTGATAAAGTAATTGGTACCTAGTGTTGTAAATATTGTCATTGATGTCAAAGGTCTAGAATTATTGGTGATAAAGGCCCCATTACATTTATTGGTGTTTTTAATATTCATATCTTGGCTAATGTGTGTTAATATTTATTTAATATTAATGAATATATTTTTGGTTGCATATAAGTCAAAAGAGGGCCCATGGATAAGTCAAAGAGTCACGAGGTAAAAGATGAAAGAGGAATGGGATGAATTTTATCATGAAGAGTCATCTTGAGGAATTCCAAGAGTCAACATGTGAAGACAAAAGAGGGTATGGCACATTTTTCCAAAGGGTCATGCAAGTTTAAAGAGTATCCAAAGGGTCATGCAAGCTTTTAAAGAGGATACAAAGGGTCATGCAAGTTTGGCACCATTTTCCATGTGCCAAAGGTCATTTGGAAAGCTCTAAATAAAGGCTTGAGAATCCATTTGTAATATGAAAGAGAGTACATGGTTTGTATTTATTTTCAAAGAGAGAAAAGTAGGAGATATTATAGAGTTCTATCATTTGTTGAGTAAGCAACATTGAGAGATAGTTGTGTTTTATACATAAGAAGGGTTAGTGCTCCTGTGGGTTGGTGCTCCTATGGGTTAGTCCTCATAAAATGTTGATATGTTGGTGCTCATCAAAAGGTGTTGGTTTTCCTAAAATTTGGTGCTTGTGAACTTTACAATTTAATTTGGTGCTCATTCATATACTTGATATTGTTCTCCATAGTTTTTCCCACTTTGGGTTTCCATGTAAAAATTTGGTCTCTCTCTCTCTTGTGTGGTACATATTATTATTTTAGTTTTATTGCATATATTGAATGTGTGGTTAAGTGGTTAAATAAAATGAATTTGATTAATAAATAAGATATATAATATACTAATTCACCCCCCCCCACCTCTCATTGTATTTCATACTTAACACCTAGCATTGGGCATAGTTGATTGGGTTACACTTGTAATGGGTCCTAAAAGAGTGTGGTGTTTACTTAGGTATCTAGGGTAGGAAGTGCTCCTAAGAAAAAAATAATAGGTCAGGTCATGCACAAGGTGGTATTTAAGGCAAAAGGTCAACATGCAAAAAATAGATAAGGTAGTCATGATGACCAGAACAAGGTTATTTCAAGGTGCAAAAAGTGGGTACCATTGTTTAGGTAGGCAAAGGTAAATGGGTTAGGTGATTGGCTTGGTAGGGGTGGGTTGAGTTGACTCCTAATGTGTTAGGCAAGAGGATGCTACCTACATAGTCCCTATGGATAGTAGATCCAACATGGAATTTAGGCCTAATGTGGTTCTTGTGAGGGAGAGGGTAATTCCAAAATAGGTTAAGGTGGGGTAGTGAAAGGATTGTACCATATGGAGGTGGGAGGCAGAAAAGTGTTAAAAATATGGAGAGAGGCAACCAATGATGGTTAAGTACAACTAATGATAGTCATATGTGATCAGTAATGGTTAGGGTTAACCATCGACAGTTAGGTAATCATTTAAAGTTGGGTGAAAACCCTAAAACCATGGAAAAAAAGGTCAATAGGGGCCCATTTGGTTCTTATTTGCAATTTTTGGTTTATCTATTTTGGATGTTGGTATGAAGAGTATCCACGAGTGTTTTTGAGTGCTTTTGAGCTGTCGAGAGGAGATTAATAGGTGGGAGAGATGGTGGGGTCAAGATGGATGTGGGAGGTGATCTTGGATAAGTGGTTGGATGCAGATTAAAGTGATGCCATCAGTCATGAAATGAAGTAGGCAATGTTTTTATTTTGGTAGTGAATGTCAATAGTTAAATTTGAAATAGGAAAATTAGAATTAAATAAGTGAAATTATTATAAAGTTGGGGTGTTTTTAATTATGGGGCTAGGGTTTGGTTATTATCTTATGTGTATAAGATGATGTGTTTGGGTATATGTTTTAAATGTAGAGAGGTAGATAGCCATGTGTAAGGGTGGTAAGGAGTGGTTGTAGGTGGTAGAGCGTAATTTAGGGGTTATAAAAGGAGGTTAGGGGGTTGAGACATGCCACCTTCAGTCACCTAATAGTGACCATTAGTAGTTGGAGCCAGCTAATAATAGTCAACCTTGGGGGTAAATGGCCCTAAGGATACCATCAATGATCAAGGGGATCCATTGATGGTTGAGTCAAGTGGGGATGGGAGAGTTGAATGGGGTAGGAGTTGGGTTGGGGGAATTGGAGTAGTGTAAGAGTTTGGATAGGTATAGAGTTAAAAAGGGGTAGGAGGTGGGTTAGAAGATCTAGGTAATGGGAGTGCAATGGATTTTTTAATGAGTTTAGAAGGTAAGATAGGATTAGAGTTAGGGTAGGATGAGGGTTAGGATGGGTTAGGAGTTGGGTTAGTATTGGAGCCATGTTGAGATAAGAGTTTACAGGCATTATTGATCAGTGATATATTTGTTATTACAATCATAAGATCATATATAATTATGGGATCAAGTTCCTAAGATTTTTACCAAGGTGAAGGATGCCATGTTTGCATAAGATTGGCATCACATGGAAGTAGTGGGATTTTAAATGATGCACCACTACCAATACCTTCCTAGGGATGTCACTATGAGAGTTTCCCTCATGAAGAGATGGGACCCAATGACTAATACCTTTTGGTTACTAATGGGAGAGATGAGCATCCTATTGGAGGTTGTCCACTAGATTACACACTTGCCTATTTGTAGAGATACTATATGTCACATAGAAGGGGAGGAGATTGATGAGTGTATGGAGATCCTATACAGAGATGATGGAGCTAATTCATATTTTCACTTGAGAAACTTTAGCACTAGGCCTTTGTATCAGAGGGCTCCCAAAGATAGGTATTTGTTAATGATGTTATAGTTGGTAGCTACTTATTATATGTTACTAGATTCTATGGGAGGGAGATTCCCTAGTGTGCTTTTTGGGGTGTTGGTGGAGTTGATACTTGGGAAGATAGTATTTGGATGAGATAGGTATTTTTAGTTTAGATATATAGGGATTTATGGGGTTTTAGAGTACATAAGTGTTATAATATTAGCATTGGATTTGTTTTGCACTACTGGTCATATGAGCACATATGTGTGATGAGGCCATTAGACCTACCTATGGATGCATATATACTGATAGACTATAGGGTGGGGTTTTTGAGATAGAGGGGAAGAGGCATGATCATAGGATTAGGTGGTGGTATGAGGGATCTAAAGTGATTTTAGGGTGATTTGGAGAGTCTAGCACTAGGATATATAGTATGGAGGCCATATATGACTTGGCCTATATGGGAAGGATACATATAGCAAACATACACTTTAAAAAGTTGGATATGGGTATATGGTAGATGAGACAGTGAGAAAGAGATCATTCCCATGGAGAGAGAGTGTGATGATAATTTGGACTCCAGTAGGGTATTCCACTAGATTTTCCTTACTACAAGAGAGAGGATGCCAAGTTCTTCTTGCTAAAGCCACAACCTTAAGAGGAGTTATTTGTTTATGAGGGGATTCTTGATAGGGTGAGAGATGATGTTGGTGTTAATATAAATTATCCGATATGGTTTTAGGGTAGATATATGACATTAGACTTTGGTTAGGGAGATGGATGTTGAGGGCCTATGGATGTTGACCTAGTAGGAATACCAACATAGGGTGACCCACAAGCAGTAATAACAATTATAGTGGCACAAGCTCAGATATCCATTTTAAAAGGGTAGTTTTACACTCTTCAAGGACATATTGCCACTCTTTAGGGTTAACTAGGTGGAGTGATAGTATAGAAGGACTAGGTGTAGGCACAAGTCATCATTTTATAGGGTTAGATGGTCACTTTATAAGGTTAGGTGGCTATTTTATAGGGATAAATTTTGTCAGTGATAGGAGAGTGGGATCAATGAGGACCTTGCTTGGCTTGGTAACATAGAAGAGAGAATCTTTATGGCAGATAGGTGGGGTAGTAGTAGCACCACTAGGTTTTGAGACATAGGCCAGGTATCTAGCGGCCATATAAGAGTTTCACTATTATGAGGGCATTATGTTAGCATCATGTCCTAATGAGCCATGATGAGGAGAGTACCAAGTTGGATTGGTAGGTGGAGTAGTGATTGTATCCCCAGGTCAGTGGGTGATGGTAGCAGGTTAACCAATAGGGCCTCTACTAGGGATAGGTGTGAATGGGGCCAGTAGTAGTATTGTAGGTGCTCTTGGATCATGATAATGTATATGTATTTTTATATTTTTGATACCAATCAACATGTTAAAGATGTGGGATGTATCTATGAGTGATGTGTGTTTCATGTATAGACACATTTTGATTGTTTATATATATATCTATGTGTGTGTGTGTGTGTGTGTGTGTGTGTGTGTGTGTGTGTGTATTTACATAGATACATACATACATATATATACATACATACATATATATATGTATATATACATGTATATATATATGCATATATATATATATGTATATATATATGTATATATATATATATGAATATATGTATATATATATACATACACATATATATGTTTATATATATATATATAAACATATATATGTATATATATGTACACACACACACACACACACACATATGATGTTTAGATGTATTGAGATGTTTTTTGGGTTTATATTTTAATGAGATGGATTCTTTATGTCTTGATGATGTGTTGAATATGAGTGATGATGTTTTTAGATGTTATAGATGATGATTATGGTGTAGTTGTGCATATTGATTTGGGTGTAATGTTATGGATTATGTATTTTAATTTATTGTTTAGTATGTTATTGATGATGAGTATGATTGGTTGGTCATTGATGATACTATTGTTTTTCATGATAGTAATCTTGACTTTATTGATGAGGAAGTTTTATGGGATAATGTAAATGTTGATGTTAAAGGAATGCTAAGAAAATGTAATGTTTGATTAATGAATGTTGGGTTGGTATAGGTAGAGGAAATGTTCACATCCATATTTTGGATAAGAAATGGGGCATGGTGTTCTACTAGTGATAACTGAACAATATGAATCCATAGTTGGAATGTCTTACTGAACAAAAAACCTATAAAATGCATCATAATAAAATGCTTTAATTTTGAGAAAACTAGTATCTTGACCACTTCAAGCCAAGTAAGCTCATAATCTCTCAGGCTCATTAGGGATGTAGGTGATAGTTAAGGATTTGAATTTATGGGTAGAGGAAAAGGGAATTTGTGGGTAGTGGAATGAATGGATTTTCCAAAGGTGACAAAAAAATCCTAGTAGAAAAGTCCACACCATTGCTATACTATATAGACTGATAAAAGTGGGAAGTCTACTTGTGTTATAAAAGTGCATTGCAGATTGATTGGATAGTAGGTAGACTGATCGATGTAAGAAGTCTACATTTAGTAGATATAAGAGTCGAATGTGGCCTAGTGATTCTAGATTTTGATTTTTGATTTTTATTTTATAAGTTTTTGAAGCTTATCAATGTGAGAAGCTTCTAAAGAATATTAGTTTTAGCCATTCTTTGAGGGAGTGGTCTAAGATTTTATTTTGGCATAATTATCCTTCAAGGGAACAATCTACATTAAGCATATTTTGATTTAGATCTGGTAGTTGTCCTTCGAGGGAGTAGTCTATTATTTTTTTTGAAGTATTGATATATTTTAGACTAAAATTAGGCATGGACAATTCTATTCAGGTTTAAAGGGTCTACAGATGTAGAATCAAAACCTAGACATAAAAAGGTTAGAGAAATGAGTTTTGAGAAAAAACTAACCATGGCATTCCATTTATGATAAAGATGAAAATTATCCATGAGAACCATGTTATAGGTAAATCTAGGGTACCCATATATAGGATTAGGTTATTACTATGATGAATGAATCACATAGTTTTATATAATCAATTGATCTCAAAAGAGATGCAAAACAAAGTTAATAAACCAATGGGATGAGCTTATGTTAGACACAAAAGTGGGTTTGAACCTTGTGTTAATAATGAAAGATACACAAATGCGAGGCATTGATAGGTTTAGGTTCTAGCCTACCTTTGAGAGAGGACAAGCGATAAGCACCTGATCCATACTTATGGGTTATAATATAGGGTCTTAACTAGTTAAAAGTAAACTTGCCCTTCTTAGTCTTATCCATGTTAGTAATGTGTTGGTTTTCATTGAGGATGAGGTATCTAATTTTAAATTCTCATATTTTTATATGTTTATTATATACTTGTTTGATATGCTCTTAATAAATATGAAGGTGATTAAGGGCAATAAGGTAATGTTTATAAAAAAAATTAAGCGTAATAAATGTTTTTGATGATAGTCACTTTCAAAAATAATCTCATGAAAAGATATGTGGAATTTGAACTTCAAGAGGTAAGACTACCTCAGATCTAAAGACAAGAGAAAAAGGTGTAGCACCCATAGTATTTTGGATACTAGTGCAGTAAGCCCATAAAGAAAATGGGATATGAAGGTGTCAATCCTTGCCCAAAGCATTGACTACCTTAGTGAGCATTTTGATAAGGATTTTATTGGAAACCTTAGCCTATCCATTATCTTGTGAATGATAAGGTAAAGAAAATATTAGGTTAATACCAAAAGCATCACAAAGTTCTTGGACTTTTTTATTTTTAAAGGATTTACCATTCTCAGTGATGATTTTGTGAGGAACATTGAAGTGTAAAATAATGCATCCATGGTGGTGATGATATATTGATGTTGTTATGAGAAATATGGATTGATTTATCTAATAAGATCAAGACCTCATTGTGAAAAATACCAATAGTCAGTTGATAACTTAAGACCATGAGGAGGTGCATGATGAAGGTTATCATGTTACTAATATTTGATGCATTTCTTAACATAGGCACACCAATATTGATTGAGTATGGACCAATAGTAACCTAGGTGAAGGACACATTTATCAATGGCCAAACCACCCCCATAAATGCCCTCATGTGCTTATTTAATGGTGCGAAAAGCCTCATTGTTGCAAAGGCAATGAAGGAGGAGACCATTAAATCCTTGTTTATAAAGAATGTTCCCTAATATTAAGTAATGAGAGGTGCTTTGAATGAATCTCTATGAGTATTTATAGAAATATCTAAATGGAAGATATTTATGTTAAGGTGGTTAAATATTTTATCATATAAAATGTTTGAAGATGATGTTTTTATTCAATAAATGGTAGGAAGATTAGGACTGAGGTAGGATGGTGTGAAAAAATGGTGGATGGTGACAAATAGTTTAGAGTCAGTAGGTTGAGGTGGAATTTGGGAGATAAGGGAAACCATTGTATCTACAAATTTGTTGGTAGAGTGAGGGACTGATTGGATAATATAATGGTCAAATGATGTTAATAGTTTGTCAACAAGTTGTTTGTACTTTAGAAGAACATCATTTTTCAATTGATAGGTGAAAGAATGAGCAGGAGATACATAGGATCCATAGGATCAATCCAGGAGAAAGAACCCACAACAAGTAACCTAGAAAATAATACCAGAGAATAAAATATGTTTCTCTCACACCTAAAAAATAGGTGATAATCCTATAAATTATCTGTATTCTCTCATTATTCTCTCATTACAATCTATTAGATTGTAAAGTATATATAATACAAATAGTTTGTTTTACGACAACAAACTATTTGTTGTGATTACAAAATAGAGAAAAAAAACTATTTGTTTTCAAATACTATAAACAAAAATATTGTTGAGAGACTCTCAACAATAAAACAAATTATCCTACGTAGATAAAATTAACCCTAGGTAACAAATAACTTACCCTATTATCCCTAGGTAAGCTTAAATATTCATTATTCCAACAATAGGCTCTTGTGACATGGTTGATAATAATTTGAGAGTCTCCAAAGATTCTAATTATTTTGATTCCAAAGCTAGAGTGGTTTAGACACCTATGACCAAGGCCTCATATTCAACTATATTATTAGTGCATTCAAAATCAAGTTTGAAAGAAAGAGGAAGAGGTTCCCTATTAAGGGGAATAGGATTATGCCAACACCCTAACCATTTTGACATTTAGATCCATCAAAATAAATATTCATTTGGTAGATGGGTTATTTCAATGAAAGGGTAGCTATAGACTCATCTAGAAAGGTAAAATGGGGAGTTTGATTATCAGGGAGTGGAGCTTCAGCTAGTTGGTCTACAATCATCTATCCCTTAATGTACTTTTATGGAAGAAACTCAAGATTAATCTCCACTAATAGCATGAGACACTTGGCCATACATTGGTTGTGATATGGCTTAGAGTGCATATAATTGAGGGGATCAATGTTAGTAATGACATAAGTTTTATGTTTAAGAAGATAGTGACAAAGTTTAGAGGTAAAAAAAACTAAGGCGAGGCAAAAAAATTCTAGATGGGTGTATCAAGTTTCATAGTCAATGAGGGTGTGGTTGATGTAATAAATAGCTTTCTCTTGATTTTGGTCATCATGATGAATGAGAATGAACCCCAAGAAATTATCAGTGGTAGATATATAATGACATTTTTTTGGCATGCTCAATGGGACCCGATTCATTTTCTTCCTTAATTATTTTCCCATTTAAGAAAATCATTTATTTTGGGGCTTAAAATTAACCATTTGTATTCATTGATTGCTCGTTTATTTTAGTTCATCTAGTAACTTATGAGGAAAATTAATCTTGTCATAGCATTCACACTTGTTATCACACACAAAACCAAACCATAAAATAATTTACACATCAAAACAATAATTAAGACAAGGACCAATTGGTATTTCATCATCTGGTGGCAACCTTATCCCCTCCTAGCTATCCCACTTAGATTTCACCACCAAGGCGAGAACCAACTCAGCTCTCTGGTTGAGTATAAAATATGGACTCAATATATCTTGGCTAAGCATCTGACACCCTTATTGTTGTGGGATTATGAAGTGAGGAGATAGGCCCCAACACCAATCCATGTACTAAATTTCAACAAATATATTCCTTTTGAGAACCTAAACAACCTAAAACCATCCTTAGACTTCCTATTTAGTACCCATTTTGCAAGCTAACCTCCCTTATTAGACCCTTTAAGGCAAATCCAAAAGCAATTTAAAAATAATCCTAAGCTTAAAATTCACTTCTTAGTGTATGTATTGATTGTTTTGAAGTTCTTTTGGGTTTTCTCTTTGTTTGAGGTGTGAGTGTCATAATAACAATCCCTATTTTCTCATATGGTTTTAACTAGACAAGTAGAGAATAAAAAAAACCAACCATTGTCTTCTTCTTCATCTATGCATTATACCTTAGATGTTGACAATTCTCTTCACCATTCTCCTCCACCACTTTCTCCTTCTAGAATCCCAATCATATCTAAAGGAGATCCAAAATTTACTACCTTTCTTGACAATAATCTAGTTTCTTTATAACATTACCTCAACAACTTGCCTCACTATACCCCTTAATTCATTTACTTCTTCTTATAGTTCTCTTAGCATGTCATCCCACCTTATGGTAGGGACCACTTCAACCTAAAAATTTACTTAGGCCTCTTCCAATATCCCATCCACCCAAACTCAAACCAACCTTCCCCCTCCCAACTAAACACCTCCTATCATACCCCATGTGTGTTTGAATTACCATTAGTCACCTATGACCCATCTACTATGGTATGTTCCTCCACTCTATATTTTATATCCCCTTTGGTTGAAACCAATCCCTCAACCACAGTTCTACTTCAAAACCTAGTGCTGTCCATACCTCAAAACATTCCCCTAATCGACACTAGGATAATTACCCAACCTCAACCTTCCCAACTTCCTCCTACCTCAACCATACCAACCACATCCTTTCCTCAACAACTACCTATGTAAACTTATTAGTATTTCCCTAACACATAAGGGTACATACCACCCTTTACCCAACCTTTTATACCAAGAAGTTCTTATGTGCCACCATCTCAACCTCTTGGCACCACTTATTAGTATGTGGATTATTCGGTACCATCTTCTCCCTATTTATACATTACCACAAGACAACCCTAACAAAATGTGCCTCTTAATTATACAGCTTCTCAACCCCAGCCTGATCTAATTAAAATGCTCATGGAAAAAATGACTAGTTTGGAGTAGGAGTGGAAGGGGATACATTGATAGAGCCACCTTTTGGCATTAGCTTAGACTCCCATATCAAAATAAAACCAAACATTCTACTTCACTTGAGTCCACTCTCGAGCCCCTTTATACAACTCCACCAACCACCCCTCTTAAAGTCACCATGAAACCATCTCAATTATCCCCACCTAAAATTGTCAAGTCACCCTATACTTATTTTATCTAATGCATCAAAAACTTAGGGATCCTTCCCATGCCCAATCCTACTCACCCTCCTTTGAGATTAGATTTAACCACATCAACCCAACCAAGACCCAATATAATTAAGCCCATTAAAAATGAAGGATTGCCTAGACCACAACCTCAAGGAAGGTCCATACTGACTCTTTCACCTTTACCCACTATTTTTGGACCACATCCTTCCACCATTCACATTACCTACTCTTCCTTTAAGAAACCATCTCCCCTTTCTCTACCTATAACAACACAATCTTCTACTTCATCATCATACTTACCAACATTTCTCCATCTACTTTCCCATCTATTAAACCCTCATCATCTAGACCCATAAATCTTAAACCAATTTTAACTAAGCCAATTCTTTCTAAACCACCAACCAAGTTTAATCCACCAAACACACCTCCTATCAAGAATTTTTTACCTAATAATGTTCCTACACCTAAAATCCAAACTCCACCACTTCCAAAATCACTATAAAAGTCTTATATAACTATTTTATAAAGGCTCCTACAAGCTTCTACCATTAGCTTACCACCAATCAAGCCTTTTGACCCCGCTCGCCAAAAACCAACCTAGTTTAATGAAAATATGATTTATCTTTACCATAGGACCCCTAGACATGATATGAAGAACTGTAAATCTCTCCAAACTACCATTCATGGACTTTTAGAGGAATTTGATCTATTAGGTGAACCTTCTTTAATCCCCTTGCCTCTTTTACCACCTATCCAATATACCTACCAATCATGTACTTCTCTACTCCCACTAAGGAGTGAAAGAAACTAACCAAAGCAAGAAACTAGTCCTATTATTATTACCATTCATATGGTGAATCATTATTAATCTCAATAAAAGGATAAGGGCAAAGCCACCACCCTCACTAACCCAACTCTTAACCCATCCTGACCATCATCTTAACCTAACTCTAATCCTATCTTACCTTCTAAACACCTCACAAAATCCATTACACTCCCATTACCTATCTCTTCTAACCCACCTCCTACCCATTTTTAGCTCTATACATATCATAACTCATACTCCACACCAATTCCCCCAACCCAAATCCTACCCCATTCAACTCTCCCATCCCCATTCAACTCAAACATTGATGTATCCCCTTGATCATTGATGATCTCCTTGGGGCCATTTACCCCCAAGGTCAACCATCACTGGTTGGATCCAATTGCTAATGGTCACTATTAGGTGATTGAAAGTGAGAAGCCTCAACCCCTTAACCTCATTCTAAAAAAACTAAACCCCCCTCTACCACCAATAACCACTCTTTAACACCCTTATACATGTCTAGTTACCTTTCTACAACTAAAACATCTACCCAAACACACCATCTTATACATAATCAAAAATAATAACCAAAACCAAGGCCCATAGTTAAAAACACCCCTAATTCATAATAATTTCACTTATTTCATTCTAATTTTTCCATTTTAAATTTAACTATTGGCATTCACTACCAAATTAAAAACATCACATATGTCATTTTACAAGCAATGGTGTCACCTCAATCCACTTCTAACCACTTATCCAAGAGTACCTCCCATATCCATATTGACCCCACCATCAATCTCACCTACCAATCTCCTCTCAAAAAATCACAAGCACTCCCAAATACTCATGGACACTCTTCATACCAATACCTAGAAAGACAAGTAAATTTTTTTTAAATAAGCATTAAATGGGCCCGTATTGAACTTTTGGTCTATGGTTTTAGGGTTTTAACCCAACCATCAATGGTTACCTAACCATTTATGGTTGACCTTAATCATCTCTAGTCATATCTAACCCTTGACAGTTACCTATCCATTGCCAGTTTTACTTAACCATCACCGGTTGCCTCTCTCCATATTTTTCCACACTTTTGCACCTCCCACCACCTCCATCTGGGATAACCCTTTCATTGCCACACCTACCTATTTTAGAGTTACCATCTCTCTCTTTCAAGAACTACATTAGGCTTGAAATCCATATTGGATCCATTATCCACATGGACTAAGTAGGCAACATCCTCTTGCCTAGCGCATTAAGAGTTAGCTCAGCCCACCCCTACCCACCCAATCATCTAACTCATTTACCTTTTCCCACCTTGATAATGGTATCCACTTTTCACACCTTTCAATAACCTTATTTTGGTCATGCTAACTACCTTGACCAATTTTGGCATGTTAACCTTTTGCCTTAAACACCACCTCGTGTGTGACCTAAATCATTATGTTTTAATCAAGAGCACTTACTACCCTAGATACCTAAGTAAATACCACACTTTTCTAAGATCCATGACAAGTATGACCTAATCATCTACTCCCAATGCAATTTTTTCCAAACAGGCTTAACTTTGGAATAGGTAATGATGTTAAGAAGAGTGATGGAAGGTTCAATATCAGGCATATCCTGATAAGACCAAACAAATGTTATGCTATGGTCATGGAGAAAATATTTATAGTCTCATCATTCCTTGAAGGTTAAGGATTGGCAAATCTTAATAATATGAGGGTCACCCTAAGTGCCCAAACTAAATTCTATGGTTGATTCATTTATCATTGTTTGGTTTTTAGGAGGGAGGGAGTTTTGAAGAAAAGAGTCCCCCACACCTAAATAGGTAAGAATAAAATTTTCATCTTGACATTGGATGGTGTTAAAAGTGGGTGAGTCATGTGAAATCATTTTAGGGTAGATAAGAGGAATGGTTTGGGTTTGGCCTTCTCGTTGATAAGTCAAGGGACCCAAACTGATAGTGTTGATAAAAAATGTTATGTGGGATAATGTTCATGTCTTCATATTAGAGAGATGGGGTTAGTGAGAGTAGAGATTTTTCAAAGTGGAAAAGTGGGGCTAGCAAGGGTAGAGGTTCTTCAAATTATAAAAGTGAGGTTAGTGAAGGTAAAGGTTATTAGAAAAGTGGGATTGGTGAAGGTAAAGGTTTGTTAGTTTGGAAAAGTAGGGCTGGTGAGGGTAGAGGTTCGTCAATAGTGGTGAGAAGTAGTTTTAGTGATGTGGGATCTTATGAGGGAATGTATCCCATGCCAAATAACTGATAAGGTTTTTGGGTTTTGATGATGGGAAGCTCATGGGGTCCTTATTCATAGAGGCCAAAACTAAACCCTTTGTAAGTGGACTGATAAAGGTATGTTTGTGTAAAGGTCGGGTTTATAAGGTAAGAAAAGTTTGGAAGTGAATAGATGGATATAAGGCATGGTGGTGAGAAAAAGGAGTGGTTTATCAAGTCCCCCATAGACAACGTATGTTCTATTGTTGTGAAGGCCAAAAGGGACAAGGGTACTGATATTGGGATCATAAGATGGATCACATTAAAGGTTACCAAATTCATGTGGAGAAGGGAAAACATCCAAAACTAAAATTTTATATTCCCCCAGTGTAAGATTTTAAAACATGGATTGTAAGGGGTATTTGACCATGATTTGTGATGAAGGAATGGTTGAATTAGTGGATGATTCATCATCATTGAAGATATAAGTGTTGGTAGGTTGGGTTGACATGGTGGCTTAGCAGAGGTTGGTTTTGAAGAGGGTGAGGATAAAATAAGAACATCATTGGGCTAATATGTCATATTACAAGAAGTAAAGGGGCTTGGATTGGCTTTGATTATAATGAATTTTCCCTCATATTTGAACTTGACACACTAGTGAAGGGTAAAAAGGATGCATCCCATGACATGGATCCAAGGGCGACTGAGTCACACATTATATTTAAATTTTTCCTATACTACATAAAATAGTTCAGGAATAGTTTGAGGCCCCAAATGGATATGGAGAACAACTATTCCCAAAGTGGTGGCCAAGGTATCATTGAATGATTGAATAACTATTGATATTTTTGACATGATGTTTTTAGGTAGTTGGAGTTGATCATAGGCATGGAAAGAGATGACATTGATACTCACTCCCACATCAATCATAACTCTTTGGACATGTGTATGATTGATGGATGATATGATAAAAAGAGGGGGATCAAGGTCTTCACTATGATAGAGTAGAATTTTAGATTCTTGAATGGTGACTATGGTAGCATGTTAGATGGCTCTAATCAAAGGTGCAAGAGGTTGGGGATCATTTGTTTGAACCTATATAGAACACAATGCTTCAATTAAATATTGACAATGTTGAGGTGAGGTGCTAACAAAGTCATAAAGACTCATTTCATCTAGCATTTGGTGAATTTGTTTTAACAGTAAGCACTGGATGAATGGAGATGCATTAGAAGAAGGGGCTCCAAAAATAGAGACTTTGGTTTTGGGTGGTTTTGAGGGTAAAGAATTAGTTATTTGGGTTTGGTTCGTTAGTTGGGGAGTTGAAGGGTAAGACCATAGAATGGTGGCCTTAGATTTGTCCTATTCATTTTGTTGGATGGCTTTGCCTTTATCCTTTTGTTGAGATTGATACCAAGTCACCATATGATTGGTATGAATAGTGTGATAAATTCCTTGCTTTAGTTCCTCTACTTCACTCCTTGGCAGGAGTAAAGAAGCAGATGATTGGTAGGTAGATTAGATAGGTGGTAAAAGGGGCTTATATAATGTTCATCTAATAGATCATCCTCCTCCAAAAGGCCATGAACAATAGTTCTCTGTATCATTCCTAAGGGTCTTATGGTAAAGACAAATCAGATTTTCATTAAACTAGGTTGGCTTTTGGTGAGTGGGGTCAAAAGGATTGATTAGTGGTAAGCTAATGGTAGAAGCTTGTAGGAGCCTTTGTAAAATAGTCGTATAAGATTTTGATAACTATTTTGGAGGTGGTGGATTTTTTATTTTTGGTTTAAGAACCTTATAAGGCAAATACTTCTTGATAGGAGGTGTGGTTGGTGGATTGATCTTGGTTGGTGGTTTAGAAAGAATTGGCCTACTTAAAATTGGCTTAGTAATTGGGGGTCTAAATGATGAGGGTTTAATGGATGGCAAAGTAGATAGAGAAAGGTTGGTAAGGAATTATTATGAACTAGAGGATTGGGTTATTTTAGGTGGATAAAGGGGAGATGGATTCCTAGAGGAAGAGTAGGTAATGGGAATGGTGGAAGGATGTGGTCCCAAAATAGAGGGTAAAGGTAAAGGATTCAGTATGGTCCTTCCTCAAGGTTGTGGTATAGGAAATCCTTCCTTATTAATGGACTTAATTGGATTAGTTCTTGGATGGGTTGATGTGTTTAAATCCAATCTCAAATGAGGGTGAATATGATTGGGCATGGGAAAGATCCCCAAGTTCTTGATTGGATAGATAAAAGAAGCATATGGTGATTTGAAAATTTTAGGTGGGGTAACTGAGATGGTTCCATAGTGACTTTAGGAGGGGTAGTTGGTAGATTTGTAACAATAGGCTCAAGAGTGGACTCAAGTGAAGTAGAAGGTTTAGTTTTAATTTGATATGGGAGTCCAATCTAATGCCAAAAGGTGGCTATATCAAAGTTAGGTTGGGAGGTAAATTCCAAAGTTTAAACTAGCTAGGAAAAGGTTTTGTAAATGGATCATGTTCCCTGATCATTAGTTTTAAAGCACAAACCCTTTGGGGAAGAGGAAGGAGTGGTTTCAGTGTTGTTATCCTTGGTGGAAAGTTCTAAAGGTAATTATTGGGTAGGTAGGAATATGGTATTTTGGGAAATGGTTTCCAAGGGAGGTACAAATAATTTTGTAATTAGTGTGGTAAGCGTAATGGTTTCAAGTAGAATGATTGGTATAGCTTCTTCCTTTGTTTGGTTGTCCAAAGAAGTAGGTGGTTCTTCTACTTAGTTTGGAGGAGTAGATGAAATGGTTAATGAAGTGGTTATATCCTTGGGTATTTCCATCATAAGAGGGATAGATGGAATTATGGTTTTATCTAAGGAAGTAGAAGGGGCATCTACTTCATTCATTTGGGCATTTAAAGGGATAGGTGGTGGGTTATTTTCCTATATTTGGGTGATAGAGTTGATGATTTCTTCAATAATGGGCACATTACTAATGACATTAATTACAAGTGCCTCATGCAAGTTGGAAGATTTGGGTTGGACTTCATGGTGTTGGGTTGAAGGTGGATGATTTGGGAATGGTTTTGAATTAAATTATGAGATTGGTTAGAAGGAGCATTTGGGTTGTAAAACATAACATCCCCTTTATCAATTAGGTCTTGGAATGCTATTAAAGGTATTGCATCTACCAGTATCATGTCCAACAACTTGATGATAATCACAATGATCATTCTCATTGTACCACCTAGGAAGGGGGTAAGAAGTATCAAATTATTGAGGGGGATTGATGGGTAGAAGTTGGATTAGATTGGATTTAGGAATTTCTTCCAAGACTAATGCATAGGATTCCCCAATCAGGGTAAATGGTTTTAAAGGAGCCCAACTTTGGGTTTGATTTTAGCGATTGGAAAGATTGTTGGTTCAAGGTGTTTGGTTGATAGTTAGAGGATGTGTAATTTTGAGAACAACTGAGTGTGTTGATGCTTTTGGTTTAGAATTGGTTGGTTTTATGGTTTTTGTGGATGATGACTCAGTGGATTTGACACTAGAATTTTTATTTCAAAGCTTTAACTTCCTTCCATCAATAGCATGTTTTTCTAATTTGTGGGCCATAGTGATTTCTTCATCAAAGGTCCTAAAGGTTTGGACTTGGAGAGTTGGAGCAATGTGTTTAGCACACCCCAGAGAGAATAATTTAATTAATTTGGGTTGGGGTAATGGGAAGGTGAGTTGATTAATGAGGCCCCTCTATTTGGCAATGATATCAATAATGGATTCATCTTCAAATTGTTTGATGTAGTATAAGTTGATGATGGAAACCTTTTTAGATATGTTTATGGAAAAGTGTTATAAATTTTTTTGTGCTAATTAAGAGAAAGAAAATATAGAATGAGTAAGAAGGGCACTATACCAATCAAGGGTAGGCCTAGATAATGACATGGGAAAGGTTCAAAAGAGGAGAGCATCATCATAAGTGATAAAGTAGCAAGCATGTTAGAAAGATCTTAGGTATTTTTGAGGATCATCCTTACCTTGGAATTTATAAAATCTGGCCAATTCCCATTGAGAAGGATAAGCATGGATGGGCATGGAGGGGCAGATAGACTCGTTACAAATTTGTTCGTAAGATAAAATATTAGTTGAGGCTGAGATGGATGACTCCAAACTAGTCATTTTGTCCATGAGCATTTTGATTAGATCAAGTTGGGGTTGAGAAGCTGCATAATTAAGAGGCACATTTTGTTGGGGTTGGCTTATGACAATGTATGAATAAGTAGCAAATGGTACCAAATAAGCCACATACTAATAAGTGGTGCCAAGAGGTTGAGATGGTGGCACATAAGAACTACTTGGTATAGAAGGTTGGGTAGAGGGTGGTATGTACCCTTATGGGTTAGGGACATACTAGTAAGTTGTCATAGGCATTTGTTGAGGAAAGGATGTGGTTGGTATGGTTAAGGTAGGAGGAAGTTGGGAAGGTTGAGGTTGGGTAGTTACCCTAGTACTAATTAGGGGAATGTTTTGAGGTATGGAGAGTACTAGGATTTTAGGTGGAAATATGGTCAAGGGATTGGTTGAAACTAAAGGAAAGATAGAAGCTAGAGCAGAGGATAATAACATAGTAGATAGGGCATAGGTAACTAATGGTAAGGTTAAACCCACATGGGGTGTGACAAGAGGTGTTTGGTTGGGTGGGGGAATGATGGTTTGAGTTTGGGTGGATGGGATACTAGAAGAGGCGTGAGTCAATGGTTATGTTGAAGTGGTCCCTACCATAATGTGGGATGTCATGCCAAGATAAGGTTCAAAAGAAGTAAATGAAGTAGGGGGTACAATGAGGCAAGGTATTGAGGTAATGTTATAAAACAACTAGATTATTGTCAAGAAAGGTTGTAAAGTCTAGATATCCTTCAA
Organism: Torreya grandis; assembly: GCA_037957365.1. Taxonomy (NCBI): domain Eukaryota; kingdom Viridiplantae; phylum Streptophyta; class Pinopsida; order Cupressales; family Taxaceae; genus Torreya; species Torreya grandis. Next base: position 2,566,360 of record JARHVA010002140.1, read on the forward strand.
ATATGATTGGGATTCTGGAAGGAGAAGGTGGTCAAAGAGAATGGTGAGGTGAATAATGTGGAGATTTGTCAACATCTAGGGTATAATCCATGGATGAAGAAGAAGGTGGTGGTTGGTTGTTTTGATTCTTCACTTGTTGTCTAGTTAAAACCATATGAGAAACTAGGGAATATTATTATGAAACTCACACCTGAAATTCAGAGCAAACCGAAAATAACTTTAAAACAATCAATACATACACCAAGAAGTGCATTTTAACCTTGGGATCATTTTTTAATCAATTTTGGCTTATGATGTAAAGAGTGTGATAAGGGAGGTTGGATTGAAAAATGGGTACTAAATAAGAAGTCTAAGGATGGTTTTTTTAATCAGTTTTGGCTTATGCCGTAAAGAGTGTGATAAGGGAGGTTGGATTGAAAAATGGGTACTAAATAAGAAGTTTAAGGATGGTTTTAGGTTCCTTAGGTGCTCAAAAAGGAATATATGTGTTGAAATACAATAAGTGGCTTGGTGTTGGGGCCTACCCCCTCACTTTACAATCTTGCAGTGATAAGGGTGTTGGGTGCTTATCCAAGATATAATGAGTCTAGAGTTTATAATCAACCAGAGAGTTGAGTTCATTCTCTCCTTAGTGGTGAAATTAAAGTGGGATAGATAGGGGGGTAAGGTTTTTTCTAGGTGATGAAATCCTGCTCAGTCCTTGTCGTTAGTATTGTGTTGATGTGTAAATTATTTTATGGTTTAGTTTTATGTGTGATAACAAGTGTGAATGTTATGATAAGATTACTTTGCCTCCTAAGTTACTAGATGAACTAAAATTAGCAAGCAATAAATGAATTCAAATGGTTATTTTTAAGCCCCAAAATAAATGATTTCATTCAATGAGAAAATAATTAATGAAAAAAAGGAATCAGGTCCCGCCAGGCATGCCAAAATGTTTTAATTTATTTCATTTATTTCTATGTTTTAAAAGTAGATAAAAGAAAGTGAGTATTAGAGTGTTTATATTAATAGCTATTATAATGTTCACATTAATCTAGATGAATTTGGGAACTCATCTTTGGAAAAGGAGGACAACCTACAAATCACAAGAAGAATAGAAGAAAAAAAATTAGATGTTAGGTTGAGTTGATTTCCTAGCATATACTAAATCCAAGAAGCACAAGGATTTCTAGGAGGCTATCAATCCACTTGTAAGACAATCAAATCAGAAATAATATAAGAAATTTACTTGCATTCAAATGATAATAAAGTAAATATGAAAGAAAATAAACAATTTACCTATTTGATAGAAGATATGGCATGATGCACAAATGTACCAAGGTTAGGTCTAGAGGGTCTGTATGATGTCAAGTGGATGATAGTTGAAATCTAAAGAATGTTGAATAGCATAATAGTACTCTTTCCTTCAAAAGCCACATGGACAGAGCTTAATGGTCTTAGATACCTATATAAAGAGAACAAAATAATTTGGATGCAATTTTTTGGATCTATAACTCTCTTAAGAGACCTATATTTATAGCACAAAACTACCTATTTTTTGGATCTATAACTCTCTTAAGGAGAGGGAATCTTGAGGGAAAATTTCTAAGTTAGGAGGGGATGAAGTTGCCTATTTTTTTCATCTTTAAAATATAGTTTTAAATCATGTTTCCATTTTAAGGATACTTATCTTGAACAATGCTATAACTAATTTAAAATCTTAAGGCAAGTTTTGTGACTATAAACATTGATAGCTAAGGCCAACCATTGATATCACAAAACTACTAAGGAGAGGGAAGCTTGAGGAAAAGTTTATAAATTGGGAGGGGATAAAGTTGCCTATTTTTGTTCAACTTTAAAAGCTAGTTTGAAATCAAGTTTCCATTTTGGAGAATGCTTATCTCAAACAATGATGGAGCTGCTTTAAAATCTTAAGGTAAGTTTTAAGACCCTAACCATCGATGGTTAGGTTCAACCATCGATGCTTACCCTAAATGGTGATAATCAAGAGGCCATAATAAAATTGGTAAAAAGGTCATGATTTAAGTGATGTGTTTAGGGAGGGGGTATTTAACATGATGAAGTTGTAAAATATTTCTTGTAGAATAGGTGGTCCACTAGATGAAGAATTGGTTAAGGGTCCATAGGTTAAGAAAACACTAAAAACTATCATGGTCTAGCTTTCAAGTGTCTACATGAAGATCCTTTACCAGATAACTAACCACTTCCTCTTACATTCTTGGATGAGTCCATCACAATTATTTCTCAGGAGAACCCTACCTACCAAATGACCATGTTCTTCAATGGCTCCAAATACCAGTGCACTAGGTGTTATAGAGTTATTCTCATTTCCCTTGATGAGGAACCTCTTCCGCTTTACTTCAAACTTGATTTTGAGTGAACCAAAAATGTGGTTGAGTATGAATCCCTAGTAATAGATCTCCAAATTGCTCCAGCCTTGAGACTTAAGATGATCAGTATCTTTGGTGAGTGTTAGCTTTTGGTCAACTAGGTCAATGGATCCTACCAATGTAAGAGTGATGTCTTGAAAAATTATAAACAACTCATAGATATACTCTTAGCATCATTTCACCATTACCTTATCTAGTCTATTCCATAATCCACCAACAACTTTGTGGATAGAATGGCTTCCCTTGCTTCCCAAATCCCATATTCACTTATTAATTCTAAAATCTTTGTCGCCATCCACCACTTTATCACACCCTCTTATATCTATTCTAACCTTCCAACCATTTTTAATGTGGAGGCATCTCCATCGGATATATGATATGAAAAAACCTGTAACTACCTCAACCTTAGCATCATTTCTCCCAACCTCTCTGGAAATGCCTAAAGAGCCTTTGTTCAGAATACTTCTCATTATACCATACTAGGGGGAATCATTTACAAGCATGTTTTGATGGCCTCCTTCTTTTTTATCTACATATTCATGAAGCTTCCCATCCTATCAAGGAAATGCATGATGGAATCTATGGGGGACACTAGTGGTTTAGCTATCATTAAACATATCCTTCATCTTAGCTACTATTGGCCCACCCTTAGTCATTACTATTTTGATAATGTAAAGAAGTGTGTTAAATGTCAACAACATGCCAATTTACATCACAAACCTACCCATGGCCCTTAAGTATCCAAAGACCATTAGCCCTTCTCATAACGGGGAATCGATCTCATTAAGGAAATCAATCCTCATTATTCACAATGACACCAATCCATTATCACTGCCATCAAGTATTTCACTAAATTAGTGAAAGTTATTCTTCTTATCTCGACCAAAGCCAATAAGATAGTCAACTCCATCAATGATCATGTCATCTATCATTTTAGTGTTCCCCATAAGATCATCATTGGTAATGGTAAACCTTTCAAAAACAATTATGTCGAAGGTATTTGTGATACATTTGGAATCAATTTAATATTTTCCTCACCTTACAATCCACAAGTAAATGGACAAGCAAAAGCCTCTAAAAAAATCCTCAAAAAAATGCTAACCAAAGTAGTTAGTGCTTCAGATCAAGATTGGTAATTGCACATCCCTTTATCTTTATGGGAGTATCACACTAACATTTAAACCTCTACAAGTGATACCCCTTTCCCTTTGGTCTTAACAATAGAGGTAGTCTTTCCTATCAAAGTCTAGATACTTTCTCTTTGCATATCTTTTCAAGACATCATTTATAAGAGTGATTATCATCAAGAACGTCTAGCATGGCTTGAGCTCTTTGATGAGTGTCACCTAGTAGTGCTTAACCATCTTTGTGTCTACCAAGAGAGAATAAAATGTGCCTATAAAAATCATCTAAAATAGTAAGAATTCAATATCAGAGACCTCATACTAAAGTAAAATCAACATGTAACCAATATGGAGAAAAGAAAAATAGGCATGCTTACTTTTAATTGGATTGGACCCTACATCATAACCCAAAAGTATGGATTAAAAGCTTACCATTTATCCTCTCTCAAAGGCAAAACTAAACCCAAACCTCTTAATGCTTTGCATCTACATCCTTTATTTTGTTAAAAAAAGGATCAAACTCACCTTCTTGTCTAACTTAAGCTCATCTCTTGATTTAAAAAAATTTCACCCTCACACCTTCCTCCTATCCTTTTAAGGATAACTAATTACAACATAGAACCATATGATTAACTGTCACAATCATAGAATAATCATAAATATGGGTACCATGGCTCTACCCATATCATGGTTCTCATTGATACTTTTCATTTATAATTAGACAAAATCCCATGGTCATTGTCTCTCAAAACCACCCCTTTTACCTATCATTATCATTTTGTGCTAAAGTTTTGCCCCCATAAAGGTAAAATTCTAAGCCTATATAGACTTTTCCATGTCTAAACATAAAATTAAAACAATTTGGGATACCCAAAATATCATTTAGGTCATATGTCTCTAGCATTGTAGACTGCTCCCATGAAGGACAACTACCCAAAACTAAATTTCTTAAAAGATAGATTGTTCCCTTGAAATATAACTATCAAATAAACAAACACAAACTTAGACCATTCCCTTAAAATATGTCTAAGTTAAATTTTTAAAATTAATCATTTGAATCTTCCCACATCGATCAGATTAACAAAATTATCAAAACAAAATCAATAAAGAACCCTATATGAAAATCAGAATAAGTTATCCCAAGAAAGTTGCAATCAACTTTCATATCTAGCATTAGTAGACTTCCTACCTCAATCAGTTTACACCTTGCATGAAGACATGGACTTGTCTAATATGGTTCTTAGGTCACCTATATAAGGGTTAAACTAATACACATAAGGTTACCTTACCTATTACACATTTTCCCTTCACATACCACCTATCTCCCCTTTATACCATTTATAGATCAAGGGATTATAAGCTTACTTGACACAATGTGATCAAGACACCTTTTTATCAAACAAATCATGCTAATGTGAATAATTTGAAAGGATTATGCTCCCTAATCCAATCTAACTTTAGTTTTTATTTTATCCTTACCAATGAAAAGACATCATGCTTTTTCCTTATCTTCTCATCATTGGATCATGTAGACATATGTCTCATGATTCTTATCTATTTTATCACATCTAGTTTGCTATCTAACTTACTTTATGTGCTTTCATAAACATGATATCATAAGCTACATCAAAAACCATAATCAAACCATCCATAATCATTAACATCATATCATAAACCACATTCATAATCATAAATCTCATCACATATCCATGATCATAAACTATGACCATCAAATCATAATAATAATAAAACATCATCATCATAATCATAATCAAATCACATCAATACCCATAATCAAACAACCCATCATATTCATGAATAAAAAAAACATCATCTATAATCATCACATGCCTAAGCTATTTAGTCCACATCTCATAAGCATAAAGCATAAAACATCAAAACATTTCAACCATGAATCATGAAACATAATCCACATCTATATACATCATATTAAACATCATAAATATCATAGACATCATGTCATAAAAATAAAAAATACATGTAATAATGCATGATCTCTCTCTCAAAGCATGTACATCTTGTTGTATCAACATGTGGGCTAGTTTCAAAATCATGTAAATCTATATATATATATATATATATATATATATATATATATATACATCATATCATGTCATATCATGCCCTTGAGGCACTACTACCACTAGCCCTACCTGCACTACCACTAACATCTAGTGTTTATACTCTTTGGATGCCTACTTGTCCACCTACCAAAGTATCCCACTAACTTGGATTCATCACAGCTGCCCCACCTACTAAGCTAGCTCTATACTCACCCCATCAAGGATACTCAAGACACTATGCCAGAACTATGGCTTCATAATAATTCAACTCCTCTACTATGTCCAAGTAATGTGCCATAAGGATGGTACATGGTGGTCCTACTAGTGCTACCACTACTCCTCCCCTCTATCTCAAGGTGTCCCTCTCCTAGGTCACCAAGGCTACTGGGTTCTAGCTTGGTCTCTCTCACCTATAACAGTGGTAACCTAACCTTATAATATCATAATATGGCCTTACAATGTGGCCACCTATCCTTATAATGCTATAACCTATGCCTATGTAGTAGCCAATGATGCTTTTGCCTATCAACTAGGCCTACCACCCTATACCTATATCTATAGACCCCCACTAGCTAGATCCACATCTATGGCCTATCAACCCCTATCATCTCACCCAAAATTGGCCACTACATAAATGGATTCGTACTATGCTATATAACTATCAACAAAATAAATATCATCAATCCCTACTCTAATAAGTATCTTCTCACAATCTAGGACCACCTCTTTTGGCTATGGTTTGAGTAAAAAAACCTAGCATCCTCCCTCTTTCACCTTAAGAATAAAGTTATAATCCCCTACACTAGGCCAATCTACCTCTGAACTTTGTCAAAAGGGATGAGCTCAGTCTCACCCTTTCTCCTCCCATAGATCCATCTTCGACTCTATAATGATAGTGTATGATAGCTATAAAGGGCCCACCTTAGAAAGCCAACATATGAACTCCAAATCACATCTCTCACAACCAAACCATCCTATGTATCCCTAAACTAGTGAATATCTCTCACACCTCCTATAGATCCTATCAATGCATAGTCTTCCCTTTATTGTATGAAACCCACTAAAAAATCCATCGAGGTGTAACCCTCCCATGGTAGCCCCAATGGTCTCAAAACCTTAATATGCTCATATGCCCAATAATGGAGTAAAAACCCCATATTTATCTTATACCTCTTATGAACTTGAAATGCCTAGATCTTTTTGTATATCTAGACTAATAAAACTAGAGCCCACTTGAACACTATCCTACCAAATAACATCTCTACTAACACTCCCAATAGTAGATAAGGAATCTATCCATTACTTGAATATAACAATAGAAAATAATATATTACCATCATCATCATAGCCATCAAATGCCTCTCATCTAAATCCCTATGGTATAATAGCCCATAACCAAAACTACCAGTGTGCCACATGGTTAGGGCCCAATCCTCACCATACAATAGCTCCATCTACTCATCCCTCTCCTCACTATCAATATTGTAAATTGGCTACCATGAATAGGTAGTCACATAATCCTATGAATATCCTCTAGTAGGATGGTCATCTTTTATGTCAGTAAGAGGAAGGTATTCATAGTTGGATCCCATCTCTCGATGAGGGCCACGATCATGTCCATATTTCATGGTAAATGTTGATAGTATCTAATAGCTCTGAGGTTGGCCTCCCCTATGTATGTATAATCATCCTTAGTCATCCATCCATGGATATTTACAAAGATCCTCTGAACTTAATCCCTCATTTAGATATGATCTTATGCCTATAAAAATCAAATTTAGCCTACACACTTAGTTTTCTATTGCCATTTCTCATTTTCATTTATTCTACCTACATTAACCTCTTTATCAAACTAAACCTACCTAGATCAACATATTTCAATACTAATTTAACCCACAAAAATTTCAACACCTTCCCTAAACCTATCAAACCAACACCTAACTCTAACCAATAATCATTTCAACACATCCAATCCTAACATACACTTGGCATTTTCATTACTAAACCATTTTAAAACACACCTTCCCCAATTCCTTAACTGTTGAGCAGCTCACTAAGGCCACCAATGGTCAAGTGACCTTTTTTCTTTGATGGTCAATTAGTGATGGTCAAGTCTGACCATCGATAGTTAGGTTGAACCATTGATGGTCACTATGTGTGATTAACAGTGGAAAAACACCTAAGCCTATCTTCTTAACACTAAAAAAAATGACAAAATTCAATAAACCAATTACCTAATTCTCTCTTATACCCTACTCCCAACCCAAATACTCCTTTAATTTTGAATTTCATTGGATAATTTTTCCAATCACAAAAAAAGCCTACATCTAGGTTAAACCCCCCAAAACTCTACCAAAATAACCCCAAACTATCCAAATTCAACTTCAAAATAATGAAATATATTGATCTATTAGTTTAAAACACTATTACCTCATTCCTTGACTATTATCAAGGATTAATCCCATGTCCAGTTGCTTAGCCATGTTTTCATCCACCTTGCATCTTGGTCTTAATATATCACCTCGACACACACCTCTAGCGAATCAATAATTACCAAGTCATCATAATGCACAATCAACCCTATCACACAAAATGCCAAATCACCAAACCACCAGAATACATGAAAAGAATGGAAGATAAATTGCAAAAAGTGAAAATAAAATTTCATTTTCACTTTTTATGTTCTATGGTTTTAGTGTTTCCCCTTGACCATCGATGGTTAGGGTGACTATCAATGATTGATCTTGGAACCCTTGACCATCGATGGTCAAGAAACCCACATTTAAAAATTTCTAGGTATCCATATATAAGTGCAAAATTTTTGGAGATTACCTTCTCCCCCAAAACAAAAACCAACTTTTTAAGATTACCCTTCTCCAACAAACCATTAGACCACATCCACCTCGATGTTGTCCATTTTTTGGCTTGACTTTTTACATACTCTGTGATGAGCTTGCCTTGGTCCATTTTGACTATACCAACCAACCTTACCATGTTGAACATTTGAAATTTTCACCACCTCATGAAAAACTATACTATTTGTGTTTTTCAAAGGAGCACTTTCTACCTTAGATACCTATAAAATCACTAACCCTATCTAGGATATTTGATAGGAATAACCTAATTAGCTATGCCTAATATTGTGGCTCGATTATGTTGTCACTAGTCCTTCTAAAACAAACCTTATTTTTACCAACATTGGTAACCTTAGCCTATGTGTGATCTTAGATATTGTATTTAGTCTCATTTTGTGCATCAATTTGTGCTTCAAATGGCCAACCACCCTTGTCACCATCCTTGTGACTCACCATAAACCAATTGTCAAACCCCAACTCAATTTCAATTTTACTTTGTTAACTCCTCATTTGAAGGGAAATAAATCTTCCCAACTCAAGGCAACCAGACCTTTAACCAAATACACCATTTTTGTTTTTTATCTTATTAATTCAAAGCCACATAACAAAAAGGGGAAAAATAAAGACACTAAAAAACCACACATAATAGTTCTAGATGTCAAAATCACTTAAGACCCCCTAGGGACCACCTAACCATTCTAGACCCATTCACCAACCCATCATACCTTGGGTCTAGTTAGCTACTTAGATAACTAGATTCATTAACTTAATAACTAACCCTTAAACCCAACCCTTTTTAACCCACCTTGGCCCCTTTTCCTTTAGATACTCAACCATCAATGGTTATCTTGACCACTGATGGTTAAGTTAACCATCAATGGTTAGGTCTTCCTCATTCTTACACAAACACTATATGTACAAGATAACATGACACAATTAAATATACCCACCTTGCCCATTGATATCAAACTCTCAAGCATCAAAATCAACAAGCCAACATCCTAGGGAACCTTCTATCCTATATCTCTCTCTTTGCCTATAAAAGGAGTGGAGTAGGAGGTGAAATAGATTGATCATCATAAACATTCTAGCTCATAGGTATTCAAGCTCTTCAACCAATATTATTTTAACAATTCAATAGTAGAAATAGAGATTTGAACCTCTACCAAAATTTCTCATAAGGTAAAGTACCATTACTCTGCCTAAATTATTCTAGCCATCAACCATCAACATTTAGCAAGCAATAGGTATAGTTTGTACTTTAGTTTTATTATTTTTTTATGACCTCTCTCCCACATTAGACATTTTCTACATCCTACTTTCTAACTCCCATACCCTTAATAGACCCTTACTTGCTCACTGATCCATTCTACAAACTCATTTTTTGAACACCTTCTAAATTCCATAAGGAATCATTGATGATTAGCACAAACACCAATGGTCACCTCCAACTATCAATGGTTACCCAACCATTGATGATCAAATTAACCATATATGATTATCCCAACCACCAATGGTTACTATGGCAAGAAATAATATCAAGTTATTTCTAACCCTTTAACCCCAACCAAATATAACTTTCCATGTCCCTACCTATTCACAAACCCCTGCCTAATTTTTTAAACCTGACCTAATCTATTTTAGCACTAGTATTGACCTACTATTACTATATTTAGTTAGTTTCTCTAACAAGCATTCATTCTATTCTCTTATTTCATTTCAATTCCTTTATATTATTTGATGCAAGTTTCTTACTTTTATCTCTTTTGACTTAATTGTTATCAAAGAGTGGATTGAAAGCCTCCTAGCAAGCTCACACTTTTTTGATCTAGCTCACACTAGGTAGTCCACCTAATTATCTTGCTAACAACCTATTTTGTTAATGATTTCTTATCTATAGGTTATTCCTTCCAAGATAAATAAGATCTCTCCATACTCATCTAGATTACGTGTTCATAACAACCAGGATATTCTACCATACCCTTATTACTAGTTTCTTATCTTCTTCATAAATTAAGAAATGATCATAAATTAAGAGAAACATTTATTTTCATAAAATATAATAGTCACCTATATTCCCTATGAGTCCATGGGTAAGTAAGGATTATCCACTTATCATTCACTCACTTTCTTAGGTCTCTATTTTCCTTAGTCATTTTAATTAGATCTTTCGAATAACTGAGATTGTCTTGCATGATAAAATCATGCATCCCTACTTCTTCTAGCCTTTTTAAGTTTATTTAACTAACCATAGACATCTTAAGTGACTAAGATGTTGAAAAGCGTAACTATATCAATTATTCACTTCATTGTGGCTTTTAAATTTTTAATCTTAGGCATTAGACCTTCCAAATCAATAAGATCACACTACTTGGCATGATCCCACTTCATCATGACTTTAAAACTCTCCATATATTTCCCACCAATATTAGACCTCTAAGATGTCCAAGATTATGCCACATGGCATGATCCCATTTCCTCACTCCCTCATGATGGTCTCTATTCTTTGAAGACTTAAGTGAGTTCAGATGAGTGAGATTATGACAAGTGTTAAGATATCATTGCATCAAAATAATAAAATTCATCAACCCAAGTAGACACCAAATTAGATTCCAAATGAGTGAATGTATTCCATGTGGCATGAATTCTAGATGGATAACATGTTGGCATGCAGATCAACATTTCATGAGATTAAATTTCATGGTTGTCTAGATCATCAAGACTGTCATAAAACTAGGATGCTTTCCCTTCTGATGAAACTATTTAAATTTGGTTTTATCATTTAGGTTTTGGGTCCATTCCAAATAGATTAAGGGTGTAAACAATAATTTTCCTAATCAAGCTCCATAGTATTAAAGTTAGCATCAAAAAAGGATTAGAAATTTCTAAAGTATTAGTCAGGAAGCCTTGTGTCAAAAACATGTGTTTTCTTAGAATTATTTCATTATAGCTTTTGGTTATATGGTTTGTTTGGTCTCAAGGATGTTATAAAAATCTTTAATTTCATTCTTCCTTTATATTATTGAAATTGACTATGTTCTGATATAATGATTCAATCTTTCATTTGTCAAATAGATCAATTATGTCTTTGATAAAAAGCTTCTTTTTTAATTGTTAATTTTATTAAAAAAAATTGACTTATGGACTTAGCCTTTTTTAATTAAAGATATAAATTTAAAGACTGATGTCTATTCATTTTTCAAATTCTAATGGCTAGTTTTGGTCTTGTAGGTTTAGACTATAGAAGTGGCTTCCACATGTCAACATCATGGGGATACACTATTATGGAATACTTTGGACTAAGAACTCATGCATTAACCCTTTAGGTGCTTGAAATAAAGACATGTGGCATGACCACACTTTACCAAGCCCTAGATATGATCAGGACATAATTAACAAATGTTAGACTTTCTAAGTGACTAGATGATGCCATGTGGTATAATCATGCTTTGTCACACCTCGAGATCAAGTAAGATCAGTACAATGAATACTAGATCAAGTGAATCCTTAGGATGATACCACATGGCATAATATTAGGTATCAAAGGTAGTTAGGGAATTTAATAATGAATAAGGACCTACATACCTATGAGTGTGTGGGATCTTTCCACTTTTCAATATCCTACTACATTAGGGAAAAAAGAAAAGTCAAGATAATTTGGACCCACAACATGTTGTGAGTTAACAAAAAAGTGACACGTAGCAAGACCTTGGAAATTAAAAGATGTGTTGTATTTACAAAAGTTATAATAATTGGATATGTGAGGTGACCTTCCCAAGCCTGATATGTGAACCTCCATAAATAGGATTTAAGCCTAAACTTGATGTTCATCTTACCCTTCTAGGGTATTTAGACCCATAATTTAGATTGTAAATCTAATTAGATCTATATAGTTACAAATTATCTTATATTATAATTTAAAAAAGGACCATGTGGCATATATTCCTAAGAAAATTAGATAGTGTAATTGACCAAAAATATTTGGTATGTGCATTGGGATCAAGCGAGAGCATAAATGATAAAATGTTATCATAATTAGGCAAGGACATCACCAATTAGAGTATGGCCAATTGGTTAGCTTAATGGGATCTTGAATGAATTAAGCCACCCAAATTTTAAATCAAATATTAGTTAATGTGTAATTGATCTTGATTTCATTATGAGTGTGCATGGCTAAATTAAAAATTGACTATATATAAGCACATCCCATTAAATATTTACAACCACTAGTTAGGGAGTTACCTATATGACTCACTAGACTGAATGGCCTATAAAAGACTAGTTATTTATTTTAGTGAGGGATGGTATAATTAAAATTAGTGTTAGAGTAAATGGGCTTTACAATTTTTTGAGTTTTCTTAAAATTCATACTTTAGTACTTTAGATTTTCATTTTTGCATCAGTTGTGGTTGTATGAAGACTTTCTTGTAATGCATCTAAATATTGATGAATATTAGATTTGTTTTCCATAAATTATCATATATATGAAAGATTTTTTAAACGATATTAATTTTGTGTGCATGTTTATAGTGACTTTGCTTCCCTATTCTACATAACTACTTGGTCCTCAAACTCCTGCACCATCTGTGACTTTGCTTCTCTAATGAATTTAGCCATCCAAATTTTATTTAAAATATCAGTTATTGTGGCATTGATCCTAATTTCATCAGGATTGTGTAAGTATCAATTCAAAATTGAGTATAAATGGACACATCCCATTAAATATTTACAAGCACTAGTTAGGGGGTTAGCTATATGAATTAGTAGATTGAATGGCCTATAAAAGACTAGTTCTCTATTGTAGTGAGGGATGGTCTAATTAAAATTAGTGATAGAGTAAATGGGATTTTTTATTTTTTATTTTTTTATAATTCATACTTTATTAGTTTAGATTTTCATTTTTGCATGAGTTGTGGTTGTATGAAGACTTTCATGTAATGCATCTAAACATTAATGAATCTTAGATTTGTTTTCCATGAATTATCATTTATATGAAATATTTTTTTTATTGATATTAATTTTATTTTCATGTATATGGTGAATTTACTTCCCTATTCTACATAACTATTTTCTCCTCAAACTCCTGTACTATCTATGCCTACTAGTTGTGTTATATTGTCTCAATAGAGACTAGTTTCTCAAGAGATTATTCTATTCAACAAAGTTAAAAATATCCTCATTATAAAGTGAGATGATATTTACTTTCTCCATACCCTCTCCCTCTTTTGATATTTTTATTACTTTATCAAATTAACTTTAGAATAGTCTGAATTTTAGTCAGTTTTTCAAGTTTTATCTGGATTACATTTCATCCTTTCACTTGTATTTTTTATGCATTGTTGAAACTAGTAGACTAAAGATAAGTGCCAACTAGTAGTGATTTCATTGAAAAATATGAACAACTTTATTTTTTAGATGCAATAAAGACCAAATTTTATTTAATAAGTCTTAGAGTGTACTTGAAATAGGCCCCTTGTATGTAAAAACTTGGATTAACTAGTAGAGGTGTCAATTTCACCATGACCTAGTACATAAATACCTTATGGAAGTTATTACTTAGCCTAATTATTTTCATGAGAGGTGGAAGGGAAGAGGGAGAATACTCAAAAGTTGAGCCTTTCCTATCCTATTTTCCTCATAGAGTTGGTGTGTGGTGCCAAATGGACCACCCATAAATTAGTGCTATAAAGAGAGCATGATAAAGTATTCTTTGGTATTTATGCCTAATTATGTCTAACATCTTGCATGTTTTACTTAAACATGAATGTTATAGGTTTATAAAAATAGAATACCAAAGATTTATCACTAGGTCAAAGTTAGTTGAGGATGACTTTGATTTATTACAACTCTCAGGACATATGATAACTATGACTGATAAAGGGAAGTCTAAGCCCAAAAAAATTTCTCTACCAATAGCTCCCCCACTACTATAGTTCTTTTCATTACCCCTTTTATTTTCCTTTAGAATCTAGTGCTAGTTGACCATATTTGATTAGGAAGAGGTGGTTATCCTTTCAATAGTCTAGCACTTGCCCATGACCTACCCAATATCCTAAGAAGTCTTATCCAAGGTATGTTCATAATGGAGTAAGAATAATATAGGAACACATACTGACAATAAAATATTCCTTGATAAAAACTTAAGTTCAACATGAAGATGTCATTTATAGTATATTCCTTTATACTTTAGATGATTTAATGTATGGTTGGTACTTAGGTCACTCAGATGGATCTATCACCTCTTGGGTTGAACTTGAGATTGTGTTTGTTAACCACTTTAGGCTACTAATAGAACTTGTGATACTCTATCACTAGTTTGTAGTTTCCCATAAAGATCCTAAAAAATACATAATAATATTAAATAATTGGTTTCATAAGATATAAAAATACTGAAATACCCTTACACATACCAATCTAGATGCTATACAAACATATTTGAGGGCCTTAAACCCCCTGACTTTCATATTCCTTAGGAGGACCCCAATAGCTCTTACATATTTTTCCTTTGCCTATAATGAAGTAGTCACTATTGAATAACAAATGGTATGCCAAGGATATGATGTTGGTCACTTAAATGTTTTATACTAACTTGATTCCTATAACTAAATTCCTATGATCAACTAGGCTCTTATGCAGAAGACTCCTTTAATGAATGCAACCCTAGCGACTATGTATTCAACTCTAAATCCACTATATAATTTTATTCCCTTGAACCAAATTCCTAATAGTTATCCCTATAACCTATAAATCATGTATTATCATAGCTTTTGAGTCAAAAATCATTCTAGTTACCTATAATAATATGACCACCACTCTTAGTTCTAGTGATTTTGCTACCCTTAACAATAACCATTAGATTATCCCTTAGTTTTTGAACAATCAAATTCTTTCTATAAATATACATAACAAGGTGCATACTTTTGTCCCTACAATTTTAAATACTACTACACCATTGGCTATCCCACCACCTCACTTATGAATTAACCAAATTGCCTTGATGAACCTTGAGGTACTTATTTTATATCCAATGGTCAATATATTAACCAATGATATGGTCAACTTGCATAGATGAGTGTCTCAAAACACCAAGATATAAATAACCCATATAGACACATAAATTAATACTTTTAGAGGACTAATAAGTAATAGAACACTAGGCCCAATAATGTAAACTTGCCTAATCCCCTTGACAACACCAATCAAAATAATAATAGTGCATAGAACTCAGTAAACATGGTAGACCTAACCTTACCCACTTGGTGTAGATTGTACAATATAATAGACCATGCTAAAACAATTTTGTTTAATTTTAATTAGCCTCAATCATATTCAAAAAGGAGATGGATAACCTTAAAATAGTGCCTATATAAAACAATGGTAAACTAGGCCTAAGTGGAGACATATCGAGCACCTTCATAGCCTTGGAGACCTTTGAGTTTCTATTTGATAAAAGAAACAAGCATGAGGATAATATGGATTAGGCCCATTATTTTAAACATTTCTAAATTGGGAACAACTATCAATTGAGGAGTAATTTGTAGAGTCCTTTAAGCATCACTACCCCTATGAATAATATTAAGGTTCCCCTTAACAAAAAATCTAGTAATAATCATGTTCTTACCAAAGGACCTATTGATTCATACCATCCTAGAAATAATGCTACACATCCCCAACATGATAAACCACTAAAACAAATAAAACATGTATCTAATATTATTGAAGACTTGAATAAAACCAAGGCCAACATAAAAATGTTGAGATCCTTCAAATGTCTAACCAAAAGGACTTATTACTAAAATTATTGTCTACCCCCATAAGGATTGAAGCTAATAACAATGTTGATGTTCATGTTTTTATCTACAACAAAAGATTAAGACTCCCTCTTTTATAATAAAAATCACAATTATTGGGAAAAACTTACATAATTAGTTGGTGGATTTAGGTGTTTTAAAGAATGTCATTCCTGATGACATGTTCCAGTAACTAGGATTGACACTTGACAAATCTACTAATAAGGTTGTTAAATTGGAAAAATAATAGGTTAATGTTGTTGTAAAATCGAATCACATCCACATGTAGTTGGACTATGATCCTAGAGTGTAAAAATTCATTGACATCCAAGTGGTAGACATACAAAAGGCATATGGGATGCTTCTCAATTAAGACTGGTCTATAACACTCAATAGGTATATGGCCACCATTTTTTACCACATATGGTTTCCATGGTGATTCATGACAAATAAAATTATAATTGAGAGGGAACCAAATATATCCCACATTATCACATAATAAAATAAAACCATTAAGGTCCTATATGAGGAATCTAAACTAGGGGTCTATGAAGTTGACAAGGAAGTAAAATTTTATGGTAGATTATCCATCAACATGTTGACTATGTAAGAAGAGACTAAATTTTAAGATTTGTATTAGCTATATGATGAGGATATATTATATAAATTATAAGTATTTTTAATATGCATTCATACCCCAAGACACAAAAAGATCGAGCAAGACCTCCCATACAGGAAAAGGGAATTAAAAAGCTTAATGGATACCATGCTACCATTTTGAATAATTATGCACCGACATCTATTGCCAAAGACTAGATACTAAATTTGAAGATTTGTATTATCCAGATGATGAGGATATCTTCTATAAATTATAAGTATTTTTAGTATGCATTCTTACACCAAGACATAAAAATATCAAGCAAGACCTTCCATACAGGAGCAATGAATTAAAAATCTTAAGGGATACCATGCTAACATTATGAATAATTATGCACCAACATCTATTTCCAAAGAGTAGAGACTAAATTTGAAGATTTATATTAACCATATGATGATTATATCTTCTATACATTATAATTATTTTTAATATGCATTCTTACCCCAAGACATAAAAAGATCGAGCAAGACCTCCCATACAGGAGCAAGGAATTAAAAAGCTTAAGGGATATCATGTTACCATTTTGAATTAATATGCACCAAAATATATTTCCAAATAGTAAATTATAATGTCCTTTATAAATTAAGAGGAAGGTGTGTCAACCTAAAAATATAGGAAATATAATAAATAAGTGAATATAGATACAACACATAGCTTTTAGAGTCCATTATGCATAACTAAAGATCAAATGTGGAACTTGAAGTTAGATGGATCCAAATCAATGAGTGGGTGTGGTGTTGATATATATATCATCAACCTAGGAAAGAGGTCATATTTGGTATCCTTCTAAATATAGTGTGTGTACACCAACAATGTGGCTGAGTAATAAGAATTAATGCATGCCCTCTAATTCACACTGAGGAAAAAGGTGAAGAACCTAAAAGTTCTTTGGGATTTAAAACTTGTGGTCAAGAAAATCAAAGGCCACTATGATTATAAATATAATCATATTTATAGGTACCATAGTAGAGTGTTGAACCTAATTGAGGACTTTAATGCATTCAACATCCGATCACTATCCTAAAGAAAAAATTATACAATCGATGCATTGACAACTATTACAAGTACATTGGAAAATATTTCTAACTCAATTTAAAAAATTATCAGTAAATTTGGTCTATACTCCTATTCTAGATAATTTTATAAACTTATATGTCTTCAATGATGATCATCATCTCATTGACTTCATCATCAACACTGACATATTTGAGTTTTAGTTCATTGCTGAGGATGACTTGGAGGATTTCAAACTATATAAATAAGGGGTCATCAACATGAAAAATATTTAACATACCTAAAGGTATGGTGTCATTGGAGAGGCTATTTTAAATGGACTATCAGTGTGGAAAGGATAATATATCTAATGCCAAAGGTATTCCCCATTAATATTATAATCTAGGTAATGCAAGGGAATTAAAACATGTGCTTTTAGGCACCACTTTCACCCATATTTAAAAGAATATGATAGTGTAGGACTTAAAATAATTTGGTGACTCTATTTCAAGGAGATATGAAGATTTTAAATTATTTGAAAACTCTATCCTTATGCATACTATACCCCTAAAACCATTCTTAAAAAGAAAAAGTCCAATCAATCTATTATTAGACATTTTAATTTTCAAAGAATTGAAGAAGCTACTTTATGCAAAGATCATCTATCCTATTAGACACTCCACCAAGGTGGCCAAATTCGTACCCATTGAAAATAAAAATGGCTAAATTAGATTGTACGTTGATTTTAGAAATCTAAACAAAGCCTCTAAAAAAATAAATAACTAGTACCTTCACTTGATGAAGTCTTATATATAGTGAATAGTTATCAAATGATGTCATTTATTGATGGATATTTAGGATATTAATAGGTAATGGTCAATTATGAGGATAAGATAAATATAATATTTATAACTAAGTAGGGGTACGTTCACATATTAAAGTATTCCATTTGGCCTAATCAATCTGGGTGCCACCTTATAACAAGGAATGGACATTACATTCAAGGACCTCATTGGTAGATGCATAGTTATATACATGGATGACCTAACCATAATTTTCTAGGAATAGAGAATACCATGTGAAAGACTTGATGGTAGTCTTGTAGAGGTGTAGGTACTATAAAATCTCCCTAAACCTAAAGAAATGCATATTTTGTGTCATAGAGGATAAGTTGTTGGGACACATCATCTCTAAATGAGGTATATCAATAGACCTAAATAGACTAGAGATCATTCTTAAAAATCTCATTTCCTAGTAGAAAAAGAATAACTAAAGTCATTCTTTATCAAAATCAACTTCATGAGGAAGTTCATCTTAGGCTTTGTAAAGATAATCTAATTGCTAAACAACATGATAAAGAATAATGCCAATATTAAATTCATGACTAAAGAAAAATCAAATTTTTAACAAATGAAGATGTTAATTTTAAAAACACTGGTGTTTATCAGTCCTAGCTACATGCAACCCCTATACATCTATTCATTTACTTTAGAGCACTCAAGTGTTGTTTTAGCACAAAAAAGGAAGATGGGGATGGGAGACATCTCATTTATGATTGACCCACTAAAAAATTTTGAGATCAAATACTTGAACATTGGAAATCAAGATTTTTCCTTTATCAAAGTGGTTAAACAATTCAAGCATTACATCCTATGCAACAAAATATTTGCTATTGTGACTAATCTATATGTTAAGGAAATGATGATGTAGAACAAGTTGGGTGAGAAACATGGAAAGTGGATGACCATAATAAAATAATTTTATATGGAGATACAACCAATGAATATTGTTAAAGGTAAGGGGATAAGCATTACTATGGCTGAGGTGGATGCATGAATTATCTGTCAGTACTATATAATACAAAGCATTAAAAATTATGACTGTTATCAAGATGTGGTATATTATTTTATAAGAATTGAGTTCCCAATCCACCTAAAATCCACTTATAAGATATAATTATGCTTAAAAATAAAAGTTTTCATGATAAAATTAGACGTGTTTTACATAATAAACCATGAAGACATTTACTTTAGATGCCTAAATAAAGTTTAAACTATTTAAACAATCACATGTTTCCATGGGAAGCATGGATTAGTCATGGTTCAGGGAGTGTCATAGCTCACTAAATACTTAGATTAGGCTATTATTGGCCTCATTTTTTCAAGGATGCACATGCTCACATAAGATGTTACCACATTTGTCAAGTATTTATGCATAGAGAACACACTTGAGCTATTCCACGAAAAATGATTATTTAGTCACATCCATTTTTAAAGTGGGTAATTGACTTTGTGGGGTTCATAAATTCTAATTTCTCCATTAGACACACATTTAACCTCACTAAAATTGATTATTTCATTGGTTAGACTGAATCTAAAGCAATTAGGAATTGCACAACTGAAGTGGTGATCATCTTCCTTGAGGACCATATTGTCACTAAGTTTGGTATCTCATTTGTTCTGGTATGTGATAATGACCCTACTTTATCCTCACAAAAATTTACTAAGTGGTCTTAAGGCGACCGGGTAATCCTTAAATTCTCATCTAATTACTATTCATAAGGTAATGATTTATCTAAATTAACTAATAATAATTTTTTGGATGTGATCAAGAAAATATTATAGAGGATTCTTGGAGACTATCAAACTATTCCAAAATTTTCATTATGGTTTGATAGAACTAGGATCAAGTATTCTCTACATACTTCCCCATACCATTTTATGTCTAGACAAGACTCGGTCTTCCTTGTAAACCTTAGAATTTGAACATTAGTGTTCATGAAATATTACCTAGAGGCTAATAATAAGATATAATCTTACCTTCTAAACCTAGTATAGCTAGAATAAAAGAAAGATGTAACCCTGATACACTTTAGTAGGCATCAATGAGTGGTCAAATGTTGGTTTGAGAAGA
Organism: Torreya grandis; assembly: GCA_037957365.1. Taxonomy (NCBI): domain Eukaryota; kingdom Viridiplantae; phylum Streptophyta; class Pinopsida; order Cupressales; family Taxaceae; genus Torreya; species Torreya grandis. Next base: position 2,587,170 of record JARHVA010002140.1, read on the forward strand.
GAGCTAAAACAAAGCCTTTTAGATATCTAATTTACCTTCTTTGGGACAAAGCTTATGAAAATAAGGGTAAACATTCTATAGATAGAACCCTTCCAAATCTCTGAAATATTGGGCAAAAATGATTTCCACCTAATGTGTCTAACTTGTGAGGATGTTCCATTTCTTGGAAATGAAAAATTAATCAATCACTACTTCAAAGCTTGAGCTGGATTGGGGTGTTCCTGTAAATAATTTCCCTTTTAATTCATGTATTTCCTTTCGTTGCTTGTTTTACTTTTCTATTTTTTTGTTTATTTTAGGTATGTTTTTGTGTGATTTTTTATTTTCCTTATTGGGTCTATTCCTAGCTATTTTGTCTTATGGTTCCACATTAATTAATGACATGATGAATAATGATTGGCCTATAAGTAGGTATCACAAATTAAATTTTGTTGCATGGGTATTTATATTTTTATAGCATTAGATTCAATATATAACTTAGTTCTAGAGGCTTCAGCTATTTACATGTGTTTTGAATGAGTTTGTGTTTATTAAGTTGGGTATGGGTTATCTATAACTTAAATATCTTCTCTCAAAACCTTTCAAAAAATGAATTTTAATTATTTATAAATTTAATTAGAGGAAAATGTTTCATTCAAGGTTTTGTTATGGTGTCAACTTGCACCCTTAGAGAAGTTCTTCAAGCTTCCCCTGATTGAGCCATAAAAAGGGAACAACCCCAGGATATGGGTATCCCATGATGGGGTTGAACCTATGAAGTAAGCCAACTTACTCTTTAATCCTCACCTATACTAAAGCTAAGCCTAGTGATTCATAGGAAAAGGGTTAGAAAGAGATAAGGAATCCTAATAAAGTTAACAATGTGATGCACAAAAATTATAGGTTCATCCTCCCTACTTGAGTCTAACAACACTAATAAAATAGCTAAATGACTAGGTTCAAACTTTAACTATCTATTCACATTTATATGTGGAGGCTCACCAAATGGTCTAAACTAAGGGAAGTGAAGGGGAGTTCTAAATTAAGATAATAACCAGTCACAATATCAACAAATGATATTTGATTAAAAGATGTCAAACACTAAAAATGATGTGCATGAACATATGAAATAGTAACTGGGCAAGATCACAATTTGATGAGGGATAAGTTTTTACCACATACAAAAATTGGAAATATACACACTATACCATAAAATTGAAATCAAAACATCATCTTTAATTGATTTAGGAGGTTACAAATTCTATCTTGGTAGAGTCTAGTCTAACCAAGAGAAATATAGAGAGAGATCTGACTGGTTAGATCATTAATCTACCCTCCTTATTTTGGTCCTAATAGCCTTTATATATAGTATAAAAGAGAGAGTGAAAGGAGATGTTGGTAACTAGCTATTTATCAGATTTTGAGTTGTTTTGTCATGCTTTCGGTCTAATCAGTACAAGCCATTATGAATGAGATATTCATGATTAGCCTCTAAATCATTCCATTAATTGAGTAAGGCATGTTAGAAGATAACAATTAGCCATAGGTGGTAAGTTTTAATCTAGTTATAAGTGAATGCTCCAACTAATTTCTAAATCTCCAAGTTTTGGATGGTTGATCTTCCAATAGATTTCATCGAAAGGATACAATATTCATATCTTTTAGGGACATGTCATGCCTATATTGAGTGGTGGTTTGTTGAGGGCTTGACTTAGCCATATATATGTTCTATTAAATATATATCAAAACAAATATAAGGATATTAGTTTTCATATAGATCTATAATATTTTGTTTGATGATCACTCCCATCTAAGCCCGTATAGAGCTTTCATCTTTTGATTCTTCCATCAACTCGGGTTGGATTTAAGTCTAGACTCTTTTATTTACACATCAAGTCACACTCATATTACTTAATCACCCCAACTCACACCCTTGCTATTTTATATCATCAATCTAATCATTTGACTTGCTCTAAGCTCTCATGGTCTTCACACTTGTTGGCCACACACTATTCCTCAGGTCTCTATTCAAAACTTTTTGAACCTCATCAACTAGTTCATGGAGCTTAAATTTTATGTTCTTTTAAACATAATTTAACATCTATGAGGACATTTTTGACATCTTATATACTACCAAATTTAAACTCATATGGACCTTTACTTAGGCATAAATTTTACACTTGCACAAATGTCTTTCACATTTTTGGCCAACTTTAAAAACTTGTATCTCAAAGTACAAAACTCATAAAGACACTAAAATTTCAAGAGATTGTCTTAATGCGACAAGGAGAAAACTCATTTTATTTTATAGTCTAAAAGGCTTCCTAAGTGAAGATATTAAGTGCACAAGCTGGTTTTCCCACTTGATCCCAACTCAAAAATCGCTAAATATGGAGATTTAGTCATTTTAGATTATGAAGCCAACTTTAAAGATGCATATATTTCATATTACTTCATCACATGAGCTATAACTTAGCATGAATGATCTTATCATAAGAATAAACCAACCCATATGAATGATTCTCATTAACTTATCCATGTGCATGAGGCCTAACCTCATGAATATGCTCCTTTAGTTTTATTCAAGCTCTCTAAAAATTGACTAAGTATAAAACATAGTGGATTTTATTTTGGAGCCCAATTTAGATCCTTAGGTATTCTATTGTACTTAGCTAAATGAGCTAAAACCTATCATATGGCTACTTTGGACTATTGTGAAGTAACCCATGTGGCTAATTCTCCAATCACTCATGTACTTTTGATAAATCAATCTACTTAGTACCATCTAGATGTTGTTCTAGTTATTTGATCAATAAAATGGGGTGGGGTTCTACTTCCTTCTCTATATCAAATCATGAAAACTAGGTGCAAGTTGATGTGTGGGATAAATATGGCCAATAGGTTTGAAAGTGAATAATATATAATTCTAATTTTCATTTATCATGGTGGTCCCAACATAGGACTGAGATGATTAGGAAAAGGTAAGAGTAAAATAAAATAAAATATATTATATTATATTATTCAAAAAATCAATGTTTAGGTGATCCAAGAAACCTCTAGTGGGGATATATAAACTCAAATGGTAATAAGGCAAAGCTTTGTGTGAAACCATAGGCAACTTTATCAGGGATATGATGTCTGGCTAGCAATGGAGAAATGCCTAGCTATTCATTCCAACGTAGAATTCACTAGATGAATGATCCTAGCTATAACACCTAGTCCTTGAAAATTTTAGGAAGAAAATGAATACAAAATCACACATTAGTTAATGAGATTGCCTAATTTGGGTTCTACATTATTTCCCTTATTATCTTTGCATAAGTTTTTCATGTTTCAAGCATTAGGCTAAGCCAAAGATTCTATGTTGTAGGCAGGGTTTCACTATTCAAAATTAATTAGGAGTATTTTCCAATAGAGTCACCATTTTTTTTCTTGAATAACATGCCCTAATTTATTCATAATATAAAGGAACCTATTTTGCTCTAAAATCTAGTCTTCTAGGTTTTTAGTCAGGTCAGGTTATATATAAATGGGAAGGTACTAGAAGAGATGCAATATTTAAAATTTTATTGGATTTACTCTTTGAACTAAATATAAACTTAAAGTGTCCATTATATGAATTTGGTCTAGAATATTTTTGAAATTAGAGCCATATTGGAATTAGGTTTGTATTGGTAAAAATATCTAGATTTATCACCAATGTAATATGTCTTGGTTTATTTTGGATCATATTTTTGAACTACATTAAAGTTTCCATTTATAAATAATTTCACCTTGGATTTTCATAGATTACCTAAATGTTTCAAAGTTTTTATACTCTTATTGAATAATTTAATTCATTTATACCTTATTTATATTTAAAATGACTAATAATTCATACAACTTTACTCATTTACTTAGTCATTCTTCATAAAAATGGGCTTAATTGGATTTATCATTGATCAATACCAAGTATTTGCAAAGGGTTATTAAGGTCTTAGTCACTTTTATTTATTTTAGACTTACCTATTTTATTTCAAATTTCATATTTAAAGTATAAAAATTATGTTATTTAAACATGAGCCAATGGTCACCTAGTTTCCTCATAACTCTTAGGCAAGTGAGGATCAACCACTTATCATTTGTTCACTTTATCTGGTCTTTTTTTGCCTTAGTAATTTTACTTGGATCTTCTGTGTAAGTGATATCATTTTGTGTGTCAAAATCTCATGTCCTTGATTCTTTGGGACCTTTTAAGCTTCTTTAATTAACCATAAACCTCCAAAATTATTGGGATGTTGAAAAGTGTCACAATACAGGTTAATCACTTCATTATGGATTCTATATCTATGAGCCTAGGTCTTAGACCTTCTAGATGCATGGGATCATGCCACATGGCATGATCCAACTTCATCATAACCAAAGACTCTCCATATATTTATGACCAATAGTAGACCTTGAAAATTCCTAGGATCATGTTGCACATCATGATACTATTTCCTCACTCCCTCAAGATGTTATATGTTCTTACAAGTCTTAGGCAAGGTCTTAGATGAGTGAGATTATGACAAGCACTAAGATCTCACTACATCATGATAATATAAGTCATCAACCCAATTAGAAACTGTATTGGACCCTATATGAGTGACCATATGTTGTGTAGCCTAAACCCCCAACTAGATGACATGTTAGCATGCGTGTCAGCATTTTAAAAGCTTATATTTAATAGTTGTCTAGCCCTAACAATATTATATAACTAGGATGCTTTCCAGTTTTATTAAATTATTTAAATTTAGTTTGTCCTTAGATTTTGGGTCCATTCTAAACATCTTAAGGGTGTATAAAAATATGTTTTCCAATCAATATCCATATTATAAAAATTATCAAAGGAAAGGATTATAAATTTATACAATTTTAGTCAAGCAACCCTGTGTCAAAAACATGTGTTATTTAATAATTATTTCAATGTAGTTTTTGGTTCCATAAATTATTTTGTCTTAAGAATGTTATTGAAAAAATTCATTTCATTCTTCCTTTAAATACTTGAAATTGACTATGTTTTGATCCAAGGATTTAATCATTCATCTGTTAAACAAATTAATTATGTCATTGACAAAAAATCTCTTTTTAAATTGTTAAGTTTATAATCTTTTCATTTTTCATTTAAACTTCTAGACTTAGCCAATTTTTTTGTTCAAACTATAAATTCAAAATATAACATATATTATTTTTTCAAACTCTAAAAACTATTTTTATGTCTTTTAGGTTCAAATAATCTGAGGGGATACAATATATCAACATCTTGGGGCTTTGTTTATCTAGGCACTTTAGTCTAAGATTTCACCCCTTAAACCTCTAGGTGACTAGGATCATGTCATGTGGTATGAGCCCACTTTACTAGGCCCTCAATATGGTTAGGACATAATTATAAAACTAAAAACCTTTTGAGTGAAGGGGATGGTGCCATACATCATCTTCTTACTACACCACAACCAATGATCAAGCAAGAGTACTATGATGAATTGTAGATCTAGTGAGTCCCCAAGATAATGTCACATGGCATAATCCTTGGGTTTTGAGGAAGTCAAGGCATTGAAAAATTAGAAAGGGCCTATAATATTTTAAATGATTTGGATATTTCTAGTTGTCAAGATCCCACTACATTAGGTAAAAAGGAAAAGTCTAGATAATCAAGACCCTCAACACATTGCAAGTTAATAAAAAATTAACATATAGTAATACCTTGCTAAGTAAATGACATGTTGGATTTACCTAATTGGTGATAAGTGGATAGATGGATTAACCTTCCCAATTCAAATACATGGACCTCCATGAAAAATATTTGAGCCTAAACTTGATACCCATATTTCATGTCTAGGTTGTCAAAACCCATAATTTAGACTGTGCATCTAATCAAATCTTTACAATCATGAATCACCTTAACTTCTAGTGGTGAAAAAGACCATGTGGCATAAATTATTAATAAATTCACATATGGTAAATACCAAAAATATTTATCATGTGCATTAGGATTGAACTGGAGCATAACTAACAAAGTGTTGTCTTAATTAGGTAAGGACATCAACAAGTAGAGTATGGCCAACTGACTAGCTCAAGGGGATCTCCAATGAATTTAGCTACCAAAAATTTAATTCAAAGGTTATTTATAGTGACTATGATCTTGATTTAATTTGTATAATGTAATTACCAATCAAAATTTGAATAGAAATAGGCATGTCTTATTAAATATTTACTACCACCATTCACATGGTTAGTATATGACTTGATATATTGAATGGCCTATAAAACACCAATTCTATATTGTAATGAGGGATGGTCTAATTATAATTAGTGATAGTGTAAAGGGGATATGATTTTTTTTATTTTGATTGTAATTCTTACTTTCATGGTTTACCTTTTTATTTTTACATGAGTCGAGGTTGTATAAAACTTTCTTGTAACTCTTTTGAACATTGATGAATCTTAGATTTTTTCCATGAATTATCTTTTATATGATTTTTTTTAATGATATTAATTTTATGAATATTTATATGGTGAATTTTCTTCCATATTCTACATATCTACTTGGTCCTCAGACTCTTACACGATCTATACCTTCTAGTTGTGCCATGTTAGCTAAATAGAGACTAGTTTCTTAAGAGATTTATCTATTCAACAGAGCGAGAACTATCCTCACTATAAATTGAGATCATATTTTATTTCTCCCTACCATATACCTCTTTTGTTTTTTTATTCCTCTATTAGATTATATTTATAAGATCATGAATTGTATTCAGTTGTTTAGATTTTATCTAGACTGCACGTTCATCCTTTCACTTGTATTCTTTTATGCATTATTGAAACTAGTAGACTAAAAAAAAGTGCCATCTAAAAGTGAGTTAATTGATAAATATAAATAATATAATTATTTTTGAGGAAATAGAGACAAAATTTTATTTCATAAGTATTAGAGTGTACTTTAAATAGGCCCCTTATATGGAATAACTTGTATTAGTCAGCTGATGTGTCTAGCTTTCCATGGCCTAGTAGACAAAGATGTTGGGGATTTTGATTCCACATGGAATTATCTCAAGGTTTTAGGAAGTCAAGGTCTTGAAAAATGAACAAGGACCTATATACCTTTAAATTATTGGGATATTTCCACTTTTCAAGATCCCACTACATCAGGGAAAATAGAAAAGTCAAGATAATTTAGACCCTCAACACGTTGCAAGTTAATGGAAAATTGACATATAATAGGACCTCGGAAAGTAAAGTAATGTTTATATTTACATAATTATAAATAATTGGATACATGGATTAACCTTCCCAAGGAAGATACATGGACCTTCATGAACAATATTTGAGGCTAAACTTGATACCCATATTTCATGTCTAGGTTGTCAAGACCCATAATTTAGACTGTGAGTCTAATCAAATATGTACAATCATGAATCACCTTAAATTATAGTGGTGAAAAGGAACATGTGGGATAAATTTATAATAAATTCACATATATTAAATACCATAAATATTTATCATGTGCATTAGGATTGAATGAGAGCATAAATAACAAAGTGTTGTCTTTATGGCCAACTGGTTAGCTTAAGGGGATCTCCAATGAATTCAGCGACCCAAAATTCAATTCAAAGACAAGTTATAGTGACTATGATCCTAATTTTATTTGGATCATGTAATGCTTGATTCAAATTTAAATATAAATGGGGATGTCTCATTAAATATTTATAACCACCATTCATGGGGTTGGTATATGACTTGATACTAGTTCTCTATTGTAATGGCCTATAAAATACTAGTTCTCTATTGTAATGAGGCATTATCCAATTATAATTAATGATATATTAAAGCAAATATTTTATTTTTATTTTTATTATAATTCCTACTTTCATGGTTTAACTTTTCATTTTTATAGGAGTTGAGGTTAAATAAAGACATTCCTATAACTCTTTTGAACATTGATGAATCTTAGATTTTTTTTCCATGAAATATTTTTTATATGAAAGTTTTTTTTAATGATATTAATTTTATGCACATTTATATGGTTAATTTTATTCCATATTATACATAGGTACTTGGTCCTTAGACTCCTACACCATCTATACCTTCCGGTTGTGCGATATTTGATAAACAAGACTAGTTTCTTAAGAGATTTATCTATTCAATAGAGCAAGAATTATCCTCACTATAAATTGATCTCGTTTTTTGTTTCTCCCTACCCTCTCCCTCTTTTTTATTTTATTCCTATGTTATTTTCAGTTTATAATAGTTTAAATTTTAGTCAATTTTTCAAGTTTTATCTAGATTTCATGTTCATCCTTCCACGTGTATTCTTTTATGCATTGTTGAAATTAGTAGACTAAATACAAGTGCCAACCAAAATTGAGTTCATTGATAAATCTAAACAAGATAATTATATTAGATGTAATAGAGACAAAAAATTATTTCATAATTCTTAGAGTGTACTCCAAATAGGCCCCTTATATGGAATATCTTACATTAGTCAAATGAGGTGGCTAGTTTTCCATGACCTGGTAGATAAAGACCTTGGGGAAGTTATTTCTTAGCCTACTTCTTTTCAGGAGTGGTGAAAATGAAAAGTGTGAATCCTCATCATTTGAACCTTTCCTTTCCTATTTTCCTCCTAGAGTTGGTGCACTTTTCCAAATGGACCAATAACATTTAAGAAACATGCAATAAAACATAAATATAAACACACACATGCATGTATTTAAGAAATCATCAAGCATGTAAGAGAGTAAGAAATGTAAATAGATGTAATGATCATATTAAAAAACATAATGTATATATCTAAGTAACACTATACACAATATATGGAAAAGATATATATATATATATATATATATATATATATATATATATATATATATATATATATATATATATATATATATATATATAGAGAGAGAGAGAGAGAGAGAGAGAGAGAGAGTCAATATAAGTGTCTCTATTTGACAAGTATGAAGTAGGAAGTGTATCAATTGAAACCCTTTATAAACAAAGATCTCTAATATGCTACATGCCACCACTATGAGAATCCCACAAAGTGTGCGTATACATGTACTTGCATAGTGTATGATCATACATAGAATGTATATAATTCATTTCAACCATTCAAATAATACCACAAGAATCATGTGCATAAAATGTATATAAAAATCTTTCATAGTTAGATACACATTATATGTATGAATGTGTCATTATATACTCAGTAAAGTTGAAGTAATTTTTTTAAATGTTTTTGAATTTAATGATTTTATTTATAATAATCCTCCCATGTGGGTGACATATAATTAATGTGATAAAAAACACATGCCCTATATATGTACAATATATAATCCAATGTAAGTATTTGAGTTGTATGCAACCTATAGGTATGTGATGTGCATCATTGAAATGTGTGTAATATTTTTATCGTATGGATTGTGGTAATTAATGGTTTATAGTACATGTAACACCCAAAAAATATAATGAAAATCAATAACACATGTGCCCATATAAATTTAAAAAATGGTAAATGAAATTTTAAGAAAGAAAACTCTTGAGAGGAATAATTAGAAAAAACTAATCAAAGCCAAGTGGCAAGAAGTCATGAAAAGTCAAATAAGTGAATTAAAAATGATTAGTCGATGTTAGTAGGAGGTAGGAATCATAATTCACACGTATTTTGGGTAAGATAAATAGTATAAATTTGTTATACATATCATATTTTTTTATAAAATATGGTCATGTGGGATAATGAAGCACATGGAAGTTGAGTGATTCATTTGATCCTGAAAATGAAAGGTCACAAAGATAATGAGTCATAATATTTTTTCACTATTATATATACTCTAATTGTATTAAATAAAATTTTATAATATAATAAAGATAAATATATGGTACTATTTACTCCAACTTTAAGGAGTCATCTATTAAATTTTTGTCCATTTCCATTCTATTAGTCTACTTTTTCTACTGTATTTTTTGGCTTAGTTTTGTTGTATTTTTATTATATTTGTGGTGGAATATTCATATAATTTATTCTAATTTGGCTTAGCCTTGGGGTATTTTTATACTTTTTATTCATTTCTAGTCTATAATTCTTATATTTTGATACTTGTTTTGATTACAATAACCTTTAATCCTATCTTTTTACCCAATTGTTTTTTTAATTTTAAGGTGAGAACTTGTGAAAAATGTAATCCAGTAATAACATGTGAATATTTGAATAGTTTTATAATCCAAATATATGTAATATTGAAGCATATGAAAACTTTTTATATTTCATTACATCATTATGATTTGAATATAGCATTGAAATAGTGGATGAAGAAAATAAATAATTTACAAGTCATGTTTATGTATTATAAACAAATTATTAAATAAAGTAAGATTTGAATATGGATCATGGAACCATAAATTTATGTAATTATATACTTATTAGAGTATGATAGGCATCATGGAACCATAGTAGAAAGTAACAAACATGTAATAAAAGTCACACAATGTCACACAAGAAGGCCCAAGCACTACACACAAGGGACATGTGAGTTATCAAATAGATTTATAATGAAATTAAAAATGTTACACATAATTCCAAATAGGTAAATGCAATAGGCATATGATTTTTTTCAAATATACAAGGCCAAGAGTCACACACACAAGGTATGATGGTGCCATACAAGAAGAGTGTGTACGTTAAATATACACAAGGCCAAGGGTTGCATGCAAAAAGAAAATAAAATGAAGCATGCTACATAAGAAAAGAATCATCTAAATGAAACATAGATAATATTAGTATTTACCTTACTAATTAGATCAAATCTACAAAGATAAAAATACCATGGAGATACTATAAGTTGTAATGCCTTTGATGGAGCATGATTAATATTATTATGTTTTTGACATTTAAAAAATAATTTCACATGTGAATGACACTCATTATCAATTTTGGGTGGATAATATCCTTGGTAGATTATTATATAAGACATGCTTTTTATAATAAAATAACCACCACATTCAATTCATGCACTTTAGATATGGTTTTTTGGGATTCAATATGATTTAAAAATCATAGGAGTTGTACATAAAGAATAATGTTTAAAAAGATATCCCAAAAAAAGTACATAATGCATGGCTTGACATTGTAAACACTTTTTATCTTCCCATGTGTAATTTTCAAGGAAAGTAGATTTATAGAGTTAACTATATATGTTAGTATACCACTCAAGATTATCAACACTTTAATCAACAAAAAACTAATTCTAATTCATTTATGATATATGTGTCTACCAAATGATTTTGTAGTTGTTGTATGGTAAAATATTCATGATCATCATTAATATGAATTGGATGTATATATTTTTCACTAGCCAATGCATCAACATGATGATTATCTTTTTAAAGAATATTTTTCATTATAAAAGGGAGATAATAATGCTATTAGTCATTGGATCATATCTTTATAAGGAATAAGATTGTCTTATTTTATTTTATAAATATTTAGGACTTGATTAATGATAATATAAAAGTATCCATATAAATTTAAAGATTTGATATTGAACTTTTGTTTTGTCAATAAACCAATAATTAGAGCTTCATATTAAACAATACTATTGGTGCATTCAAATCCTAAGCAAAAAGTGATGGTATAGTTAAACCTAAAAGAGTAATGAATAGAATTCCCACTCAAACACCTATGGATAATTTAGATCCATCAAAATTAATGATCCAAGTATCATTATAAATTCTATAGGAGGTGAATTAATCTTGAAATTTAGTGTTGATTGGCATTAAATATTATAATGGAGAAACAAATAATTGATCAAAAATAACTTATCCTTAAATAGATTTTGTGAAATGAAATTTAAATTAAACTTAAAGAGAAGTACTTCCCACTTTCTATGCATATTTATAGATGGGTTTAGCTATAATATATAAAAGTGGATCTACTTTAGTAATAGCATGAGTGTAATTGTTAAGTGAGTACTATCACAATTTTTGGGTAGCAATAACAAATGCTAAACACAAATTTTCAATGCTAGTATATTGTTTTCTCATAATCAAGAAGTGTGTGACTAATATAATAGTTGGCACACTCATTATTATTATCATAATGTTATGCAATAAAATAACCCAAGGCATGATTAGTAGTTTTAATATATAATAGAATAGGTTTATCTAGAATGAGAAGCATGAGTATTGGTGGATTTAGAAGGTATTCCTTGTGCATCAAAACTTTGTTGTAAATTTTCATCCCATTCAAATTTGGTATCTTTATAAATTAAACATATAAAATACATCATTTTATCTACCAGTTGAGCCATAAAATGTCATATAGATTGAATTCAACCTTGTAAACATCAAAGATTCTTAAGGTTAGTGGGTGGTGGCATATCTATTATAGATTTTACTTTCTTAGTGTCAACTTTAGTACCTCTTTGGGAGTTAATAAAACCAAATAGTTTGCCTTTCATAACAATAAATATGCACATTTTTTGTATTTAAATATATACTATACTTCCTAATTATTTGAAATATTTGTTTTAAATCAATGGCATGGTATTATCTATGTTTGGATTTGGCTAATAAATCATCCACATAATCCTCAAGTTTCTTATGAATGTAGTCATGAAAAATATTAGTCATAAGTTTTTACTACATTTGTTACTCCAAAGGGCATGAAAATATAATAAAAATTTCTCCATTTTGTGATAAATGATGTCTTTTCTCGATCAACAAGATTACTCTTGATTTGGTTATATTCATAAATGATAACATTTTATAACCTAGTGTGGAATCCATAATCATATCTATGTTTGGAAGTGGAAATTCATCTTTAGGGAAAGCTTTGTTGAGATATTTGTAATTTGCATAACATAAAATGTTTCCATTTGAGATTTATTTCTAAGGAAATATTGGAAACCCATTCAAGATAATCCACAACATGAATATATCTAGCATTTAAAAGTCTTAAAAATGCAATTTTAACTAACAAATAAACTTTTGGATGCATCTTTATTATATTTTACTTAAATGGTTTAGCATCAATATATAAGATAATTTTATGAATAGATCCATCAAGATCAATACCATGCATATCCTTATATTCCCATGAAAGCAATTTGAGGTAATCATGTAAAGTTTGTTGAATAGATTTTCCTTTATCATCCTTTAACATGGTGGCCAATAATATTAGTTTTGGGTCATTTTAAGTACCAAAGTGAAATTAAAATATTTATTCATTAATTAAGGTTTATTTATATTCCAAAAAATGTGTATTAGTAATAGTATTAGGACCACCTAATTGTGTTTGTGGTATAAACTTGTCACTTCCTCTGAAATGAGTGTGTGCATTGGTCTCACAAGAAAATTGTTTCTTATGATGAAAGGAAGTGATATATTCATATGCACCAAGGCATTCCAAAAGAAAATAATAATTTGAAAATTAATCTAATGTTAATATTTCTAGTTAAATGTTATAATCAATGAGCTCAGGGTATACTAATGGTAATTGTGATGCATGGTTGTTCTAAGTATGAAACATAAAATACTCTTTAGTAGTAGATATAAATGTGGGATATTGTTCAAAATGATTATTTCTATGAGGAGTATACATATTATTATAGACAAAGCCTTATTTTCTTTCCTTCAGAATAGGTAGAATAGGATCAATTATACCTTGAGCATACCTACCTAATTCTTATCCTATTTTATATTTATGCTTTTAAGTATTTAAAGCCAAAGTCATATTAATTAGAAGGAGAGGTATATCCCACCAAATGTTTGTGTGGGTAAACTAACCCAAATGAGTGGATTACATTATAGTATGTACATAGATGAAGGTTGCATATATGAAATATAAGGATCAGTGAGATGCACAAGTGCATAATACATGAACAACTCCTTATCTATTTAGAATGTATTTATGTACCCTTAATAGATAAATTTAAAAAATGAACATATTGTTTAAGGAATATATTTCATATCATGAATCTGATTCAAGGTCATCCTAATACAAATTTATAATTAAGGTTATTAGGCAAAAATTTTATAACTGTAGCAATAGTACATGGGCCTATGGTGATGTTCAATGTGATTTACCAAAAAATTGATGTGGGATATTATCAAACTAATGAATATTCATATCTAAATGGGTGAGGTAATTTTCCATTATGCCTAAAATTTTTAAGAAGGATACATTAAAAATGTTCAATCCAAATCCATTGTCTATAAGCACACATTTAGCCACTTTATTTTGTAAACAAAATTTAATATACAAGGGTAAATAGTGGTTGATAATATGACATAAGGGGAAATCTTCCTTTTAAAATGAAATAATTTACTTAGTCTATTGAATAGTACTTATGATAGAAGATACATATGTAAGTTTATTATTATTTATAAATTTATTAGTGCATAAAGATTCATATAAAATATATTTGTACATTGGTGTCTAGGGAGACAACTCAAAGAGGGAAGTTTCTACATTAAATTTTTTTAATTGATCTAAAATATCAAATCCCCTTGGTTAATTAAATTTCCCTTTTCCACCAAATATTTCACCCTAAAAGAGGGTGTTCAATCATCTTCCATATTTGGGCAACATGGGAACACTTCTAGGTATGTGGGTGTATTATGGTGGAAGTGAGCCTCTAGATTTAAGGGCTAGCTACTTGAATGTATTTTGAAGTCCTTTTACCTATGTTAATGAGTTGATTATGGATAAAAGATTTATAAGTTAAATTAAATGAACCTAATCAAAGGGGTGATATACCAAGAAGTTTTCCATATGCTCATCATACTTTCATGCACTAAGAAACAAGGCACACAAAATAACATTGAAATATTATGGATTCTAAAATGAGTATTTCAATATGGAAGTGAGATTCATGAGAGTTATCAAAGGTAACTGAACCATAGGATATTTTAAGGCACTAAATTTCATTATACACTTAAAAAATAGGCTCATACACTTGAAAACACTTCATAAGACCTGTTAGAACATGAACTCCTACACAAACATGAAAGGATAAAGGAAGAAAGGATAGAGAATAATCACTTTGTATCACCATACATCACTTTCACACTTGTAAAATTATTCAAGAACCAAAAATTAGATTTTCAGTAATTTTCAAAGGTAAAATATGATGTCATTCTAGTAGGGCTTCACCATACATAGAGTGGAGCACTTTAAAATAGCTTAAGACTTATACTTATAGAAGAAAGGAAGCAAGAGAAAGGGATCTTTGTCATTGAAAAAGGGAATCAAATAGTTTGAATATTTGAACCATAATTACAATTGATTTTTCAAATTATACTAATTTAGACCTTTTGATTGATTTATGTCACCTTGAGTGGTTTCACAATTACATATTCCCTCATTGATGCTCCCTGATGGTTACAATGATGGGGTCAAATAGTTTCAAGTTAGGTCCTAACATCCATGTAGTTACAATAATTGGGTCCATCTGTTAGATCTTTATCGTATTGTCAAATTGTTCTAAATAAGTTTATCATGGTGTTCACAATGGAGCAAAGGGTCCCTTTCATGCAGTTGGTCCTACATATTAAACTGTTGGGTCTAAGTATATGATTTGATGGCATCCATAAAAAGTTTAGCTCCTATTCAAATTAGATCATGCTCATACTTTCCCCATATTCATAGTTCCACTATAGATGGAAAACCAATCTCAAATTATTGGTTTTCCTATAGTTTTTATATTAATATAAATCTATAGAGTACATAAACTCTTCTAGACTCCCATTAGCTCTATGAAGACCCATTCAGTCTTTGTAGGAACCAAAAGCTCATGTATACATGGATCCTTCTTTAAAATATGGAAAATAAATTCACCAAACATGAACCTTATATGCTAAAACTCATCAAACTAGAAGTCAATATTAGGCTCTAATGGCATATTTTATGTTCCCTATGCCTAACTCCATCACTATGTCCTTTTCATGGACTTTTAATGAGATTTAATGGAAAAAATATGACCCTATGAGACCCATTTTAATCTATAAAAATGGCTTCTTAACCTTTATTTAATGTCCTAGGATCTCCTTTATCCTAACTGGTTGTCAAGATCTGACTCAGCTTATTGACATATTGACCCATCTCACACCATTGATCCTACTTGATACGATTGACTGTGAGTCATCGATTTTACCCTTAACTTTTCAAAATTTTTATAGCTTATGCCACATGTCAAATGAATGTTGATTTTCCAGATTTACTATCATTTTTATCCTCATGTACTTATGCCATGTGTCAACATCTCAATCTCCTTGACTATTTGACCCATCTCACACTGTTGGATCAAGATGTACGATGTAACATAGATTGTTAGATCAATTGGGACCCATTATTTTAACCCCAATGCTATCTAATGATCTTAAGATCGACATCCTAATTTTGATAATTTGATGTTCATGTGAATATCATTGACATCCCATAAACCATCAAATTTAAGCTCTTATGGATTTCCTTTACTTTGTCTTAAACTTGACATCTGTATGACTATCTTTTTACGTCTGTGTGAATGTATTTAACATCTCATAAAACATAAAAATTAAGTTATAGTGGATTTATAGAGTGGATTAAAGTCAATGTTTGAATTAATGTATCACATTATTTAGCCAACTTTTAGGATTTATATCTTAAAGTGTAAAAATCATGGAGGGGCCAAATTTGCTAGAGATGTTCTTGAGACCAAATACATTGTGCCTACTTGATCTGTTGGCTCCGTGAGATTTCCAAATGTGTTTAATTTTTTTAAAAGTGTGATCACCTATTTAATTATGCATGATGCTTTGATTATGGTATAGTTTAAAATGGCTAAGTATGGAAACTTAGCAAATTCCATATGAGAAACTAACTTTACTTATGCATATCTTTTGTCACGCTTCATCGTATGACCCAAAACTTAGCACATATAGACTTGGTATAAATATGAATAGACCCATATGATCATATTATCCTAAAACTATGACATGTGTGATATATAGCATCATAAAACTACCCACATGGCTCTATTTGAGCTCCTTTGTAAATTGACTAAGTATGGAAACTTAGTGAGAAATGTCTGAAAAGCCAACTTTGAATCCTAATAACTTTTGTTGTGTTTAGATACATGTCATAAAATTTGGCACATAGTAACTTGGGACTAATATCATCACAAAAATATGATAAATTATCCCTAACTCACCCACATATAGAAATTATGATGTCAGGAAATTACCTACTCATAATTTCTACCACTAGATCCAAATGTCTAAATGAACACAATCAATAACCAAATGAATAACATGCACTTCCAAACTCATTATAAGCACTCTTAACACCCCATAGGGTCTCTATAATTCTATTAATATCGTTAAAATAGTAAATTACTCTTTAAGTGAACTTAATTTTTTTAAAAATATTTATCAAGATTTATGATCCCTTTGGTTTACTCATTCAATCTAGAACATCTCTTCATCTACTCATCCTTTAGCAACCAGATCCATCTAAGCATAATCTTTGTATGTTTGCCAAATTTTGCCAAAAAAACCCTAAGGAACTAAAATGATACAAGGACTGAATTGGATCATTACAAAAACTAGAAGGGTATATGAAATGGAATCAAATAAGCTACAACATACCATATGATGTTATAAAGAGCCCCTATACAAGATTCTACCTACAGGGGGTTGACCCATTTGGATTGAGGTTAAAATGGTCAACATATTTGGTGATTTCTCAAGGGTGGAATGATTTTTATGCCATGACCAATTGCCTAATCCTATCCTTTGGGATATGGAGTTTCTAACATATAAATTGCCTTAAACAACACATAAAACACAAGAAAATCAACAAAGAAAAAACACACAGTAGAAACAAACAAAACACAATTGTGATCATGATTACTTATTAGAACATAAAACAATAAGAAATGAAACACACAACTAATTTAATATTTAAAAAACCTAATTTTGAGGTGAAACATCTAATCATACCTCAACTAGGGCCAAAAATGGTTCCCCTAGCATCATTATCACTCCATGAAAGCAACCTACCATGAGGAGCATGCTCATCACCAATTAATTTCATATGTAAGTAATAAAGAAGCTTATCAACCTTAAATGTTTTTAGGTATATAAGTGAACTATATGGGGCCTTCATGAGTGATATCTGATATATGAGAATAGGAATGATGATAGTTACCTCAAACTTTCTATCTTATTATAGAGGATATACTTGGTGCTTGGGAGAATCAATTTACTCTTATTTATGATCTATCAATTCTAAACATGGCTCAATACTAGATGAATCTCCTAATAATCCTTTAGGCACATTAACTTTTGCCTTAACCTCACTAAGTCCTTCTAGTACTACAAAATTTTGAATAGCAAATTGATGTCCATATTTATTAATAACATGACCTTTACTTTCACACCTGGTAGAATGCCTAAGATCTTGCTCATTATTTTTCATGAATAAACACATCAGTCATACATTTCTTGGGAGAAAGAGGAATATTAACAATCCTATTAAACTCTTGGCATATGGCCTCAAATATTAAACATAAATCATCCTCCTCTTCCTCATGAGTGTCATTATCTAGAGAATATTCATCAATAAAAAGAATGAAAACATAAATATCTCCACTATGGTACCCAACTAGATTCATCAACTTATTATCGTCATACCCATGGATCATATAATTACCTTCAATAACATGAGAATATTGGGCACTAACCTTAGCTCCTTCAAATCAATCCTCATGCATGATGTAAGTTCCAAGCTTAGTTTGTTAAAATAATGTGTAAGGATCATGTCCATATGCATCTACACAATACTCATCTAAGAAAAAATTATAAATTCCCTCATCCACATCAGGTTCATCCTTCTTATAGACCATAATTCCAGCTGGAACTTGTTTCAATATAAAGATCAATATGAAACCTTGTAAGAGTTTGTGTCCTAATTTTCACCTTGGTCCCATAGTTTATTATAAATTAAAAAAAAATACTAGTTGTTTGAGAGATAAAAACCTATTTTGGTTGTGAATTCCTTTGATAGGCAAATTACAAAGTGGGTTGGGAGATCAATAATAACTATATCTTGTAAAATAAGAAAACTAAGACAATCATGAAAGAAAACATTCAAGACTTTTATCAATATTATTATATTGGTAGGTTTACCATATAATTTAAGGACCTATTTTATATGAGGCTCAAACTTTAGACCTAACTTGTTAGCCATAACCTTAGGTATGACATAAACAGATGCTCCACTATCTACTATGCAATTGTGTACCAACTTGTCAACTATAATGAGGGTGATGTAAAATGGTGGAGGTTTATAAGCACTAGTGGATGGTTAAACAATGGTACTAAGATAAATTTCAAGAGAAACATGGCTATGACTTTGCTTTGAGGGTGAAACACTAGTAGAGATAGTAGATAACTAATTTTGTAGGAGTTCTTTTTGACCGGACATATGAAGAACATCCCAAAGAGAAATGTATGTTTTAGTGTTATTAAAATAATTTATAAAGTTTAAGTAAGACATACCTACTTTCTCTTGGATATTTTAGGTATAGAAAGAGAAATACTTTGAACTTGAAGAATAGGAGTAGACCTTACCACATTTTGACTTGATGGGGATATAGGAGCTTTTGGAGATATCATGCCTATAACTATGTATTGTTACCTTACAAGAGGATTAGATTGGCCTATGGGCATGTTGATGCCACCTCCTAGAGCCTTCCTCTTGGACCTTATATGTCTAAATATAGGATCCTTGATTTATCATGAAAGTTTCTTAAACTAGAAAATTGGTGAAGATCTCTATTTAAGTTTGCCAAGCCTCATTAACTTGCATCATCACCTCATCCTCATTTGATAAGAGGGGATTAAATATTCCTTAAGATAATAGAGCTTGATATTCACTCTCATTAACATTCATGGATTTTTCCTATTTCTAATGTTATCATTACACCAAATTTCTATGAGCTTATACCATCCCCCTTGCATTAGTGGTAGAGTTAGGACTATAAACATTTGTAGGCTTATTAGAGTTAGGCTATCATTGACCTCTTCCTATTCTATATTTCTGACCCTATTATTATTGATGGGGGTAGGTATTCTAATAGGCACCTTGTTGTATATTACCTTTTCCAAGCCTAATTTCCAATCATTAAATATGTGTGTATTTTTCCCTCACATTATCTACCTTCTTATGATCAGCTTTGGGCTTGGTATTGGCATTAGGATTTTTAGCCACATCTAGAGAACTAGTATAAGAATGAGATGATGGAGGCATAGAAACTTTAGGTGGAAATCTTCCATCTTGGATGAGATTATTTTTAACTTTGATAGTAATATCATATGCTTTAGGGAGGGTAGAACCTCTCGTAGATTAAAGCATGATAGAAATTTTAGTCCTAATGGATTTCAAGTAGGTAGGGAACACAAAAATAGTAAGTGGTCTCAAGAGAGGAGAAAATCTATGCCAAGTCTTGTTAAAAATTTTAATGAAATCATGCATTATTTCTTTGGGTCCTCTTTTTATCACATTGATTTTATGTATGAGAAAAGCATGGTCACTTTCATTTCCAAATCTATAAGTCAACAACACTCAAAACTCATCCCATATTGTGATGCCTTCACCTTCTATATTCTTATACCAATAAAGAGCCTTCCCTTTAAGGGACACGGTAACAAGTCTAATGAAAATATTCTCTCCAACAAAATTATGGAAATTGTAAAAGTTCAAAACATATCTAATGTGCTAACTAGGTGTATTATCACTCTCACCATTGAATTTGGTCACACATTTTATGGAATTAGGAGGGATGGAATCATATGTGTGAAGTTGGATTGGATTATCAGTATTGAAGGCAAGGAAAGCATGAGGCATGGACATGTCTTCTTCAAGATCTTCAACTTCTTCAACCTCTTCAACCTCTTCTGTTAAACACGAAATATACTGAGAGGGGGGGTGAATCAACATATTATATATCTTATAAAACTTTTCCTTTATCAAATTACACTAATCAAACATTAAATATATGCAATAAAACTCAAACAATAAACATCACACAAGATAGAGAGAGATACTAGATATAACATGGAAACCCAACGTGGTAAAAACCACAGAGAATCAATCTCAAATATATTCATGAGAACAAACCCACAAGATCACCATACCCCTTTGCCAAGTACAAACCTCAGCTACAATTTGTGAGAACCAACCCACAAGAGCTTCAAACCCCTTTGCTGAGCACCAACCCACAAGAGCACCAACCCCTTTGCCGAGCACCAACCCAACAACAATTCGTGAGCACCAACCCCTTTGCCAAGCACCAACCCAGCAACAATTCGTGAGCACCAACCCATAGGAGCACCAACCCCTTTGTGTATACCACACACCTATCTCTCAATGTTGTTATCTCAACAAATGATAGATCAATAAGCATCTCCTTCCTCTCTCTCACCTTTGCTCTTCTAAGCTAGATATAACAAATACAAATCATATTCATCTCTCACAATTCCTCTTCTAAGCTAGATATTACAATATCAAATCAACCTCTCTCTCATTAAAAATGGATTCTCAAGCCTTTATTTATAGCTTTCCAAATGACCTTTGGCCTTCCCCCTTTGTGACCCTTCAATCCTCATGGAAAATGGCACCAATTTTGGATGACCCTTCATATTCAAGCCTTTGAAAAGTCATGTGGTGACCCTTCATGATCAAAAACGTCCTTCCCACTTTTGTCCTTATCTTTGGCAACTTTTCATATTCCTCAAAGTGTCCCTTCATGATAAATTCACCCTTACTCTTTTGTCTTCACTTGGTAACTCTTGGTATTCCCCAAAATGACTCTTCATGGGAAAATGCATCCCATCCTTCTTTTATCTTTACCTTGTGGCTCTTCGACTTCTCCATGGGCCCTTCTTTTGTCTCATATGCAACCAAAAATATATTCATTAATATTAAATAAATATTAACTCATATTAGCCAAGATATATTTACTACAAACAACATTAAATGCAATGGGGCCTTTATCACCAATAATACTAAACCTTTGACATCAATGACAATATTTCCAACATCTTCCTCCCTAGAAAAATCTACTTGTTCTTCAAAAGGTAGATTAGGTTGTATATATTAAATTGTAAGAGGAATTTAAGGTTGAATAGGTGGGTTAATAGTACTAGATGTTCTAGCAAAGGATGACCTAGTGAGGACCATGAATTATGAAGGTAATTTATAACAAAATAATGGCCTAGAACTAGATTTACCTTAAAGGATTCACCAAATGTTGAATAACAAACCAATTTACAATTGATGTTGTCAAGACCAACATTCACCTTGACAAGTTATCTTGAAGACAATGTATCTCATAGGGTGTGATAGAACTATGATGACTTAGGTTGTACCCTAGCTGAAAGCAAAAATGTTTAAGTCCTACTCTAAAACATGGTCTAACATGGGAATGACACTAGGTATGGGTTACCTATATTTATCTTAGACCTCTAGGATTTTTAATGAGGTTAGCTCCCCATATATGATAATTTTGACCCCTCTTTATAAAACCTAAGCTGATTGGAATGAAAAGGGTAAATAAGTTGCATGAAACAATACCTATTCTAACATGTGGTAATGCATCATGAATTTTTCATATCCACTCAAAATTTTGAACCCTTAACACACTAATGGACCATGAAAAAAAATATTGCAATGTTTTTTTTAATTTTTAAGAAACAATATTTCACATAGAGATTAGTTTGATATACTAAGACTATAGGATAATGAAAATGAGGTCTATTTTAAGACACTTATATTCAACATTCCATCTTA